>JAFJYI010000633.1:2795000-2965000 GCA_019022655.1 Acacia acuminata
GCTCGGTGAAATAGACATGTCCGTGAAGATGTGGACTACCTGCACCTAGATAGAAAGACCCTATGAAGCTTCACTGTTCCCGGGATTGGCTTTGGGCCTTTCCGCAGCTTAGGTGGAGGGCGAAGAAGGCCTCCTTCCGGGGGCTCGAGCCATCGTGAGATACCACACTGGAAGAGCTAGAATTCTAACCTTGTGCCGGGACCTACGGGCCAAGGGACATTCTCGAGTAGACAGTTTCTATAGGGCGTAGGCCTCCCAAAAGGTAACGGAGGCGTGCAAAGGTTTCCTCGGGCTAGACGGAGATTGGCCCTCGAGAAAGGCGAAGGGAGCTTGACTGCAAAAGCCACCCGTCGAGCAAGGTCGAAAGTTAGTGATTTTTTCTAACCTTAATGAATGGTCTATATTAATTAGGTGGAGCAACGTTATAAGGCAGAATCTGCGATGAAATTAGGAGAGTATTAATGAGCCTCCCCGGAGAAGAGAGGCTTCCAAAAATTGACGGGCGGACCCACCTAAAGTAGGGCAGGAACCGCTCGTCTTAAAGAGGTGTGTTCTCCATTAAGGTGTTGGCACGACTTGCCGTCCACTAACGGTCATTGACAAGTCGCCTTTCACCCCTGACAGGAACGGGTTAAATTGGTTTCTCTCACGCTTCCATTATTTATAAGCACCTTCCTACTACCCTTCTTTTGCGAATCTATCGATGTGGGACTTTTTGGAAGATCAGAGAAAGTATTGATTTTGTCCAAATTTAAATTATGCAAATGCCAGTGAGATTTACGACATGGAAATATAGGCAAGCCCGCAGCTATGGACTCTATAACAGGTAATCACTTACAATAAGGCATAGAAGAACTGCAATCATTTAACTAATTTTTTAAAACAGTTTGAGCATCAAATTAACATAAACGTCATAAGGCTTGCTTCTGAAAACTCAATGTGACACAGGTCTTGTCTTACTTTTTCGGTACAGCCTTCCTTTCTTTTTGCCGACAACTATTACCGCATTATTGTCCGCATCTTCATCCCAAGAAATCTGTCACATTGGTACAAACCCCTCTTCTCAAGTTTAATTCTGCATTCGTGACCTCCACAGTATGAAATTGACGAAAATAATAATTTTCCAGAAACAGCTAAAAGCTACACGGTTTCTTGCTTTCCTCAACCGCCATAACGGGCTTTTTAAAGATTCGGGAGGTTCTTCATCCATAATGCCTGCACCTCTTTCGTATGGTTGTCTCACCTCAAGGAAGGTATGATCCGAAAATTATTGACTTCATCACCAAGGTGTTGTCTCACGGTCTCCAAGGAATTCATTATAAGCAGATTCATATAACAATCTAATATAAGATAACACTTTTGTAGTGTAATTTCACGTAGCATATAGTAGCATATTAAGCTAATGCATGCGGATGAATCTATTTTATTCGTTGGCCGTTTAAGCCCTCAAAAACATTATTCCAATCCTTTGACAACAAAGCATATATACTTGTATGGGTATGTTTTCTCCCCTGAAGTTAGACTGGTTTACATGTGCAGGAAGGAAACCTATATGGATCTCATGCCAACAAAGTTGGCAACTTCATGCCTTCATCAAACCCTTCCTTTGTGGGGTTGAGTTCATTTGATGTAATATACATAGCAGACAGATTATACAGCATGTTACGGCAATTTTTGTTGTTGTTAGCTATTACATGTATAAATTTCACCACTTTTGTGTTTGTTTCCTAGTAGGTTGTAGATGTCTCATAGATGTTTTTGTTGCCATAGTGCTTTGACCAAGTTTGTAATGAGATTCTTGACTGATTCTCCTCCTTGTGTGACTGATATATACTTCTTGCGGATGTGGAGTGGTAGTTTTGACTTCTTCTTGTAAATGGAAAAAAAAAATGGATTTTAATATGAAAGAGGGAGAAAAGAAAACATAATAATAAATGCACTAGCTATGATCACTCTATTAGATTTAAATATTTTTTTTTTTTTAAATGATTAGGTCACAAGTCATCATTTTTTTATTTTCAATTTGTCAACTTAAATCTCATATGTTACTTATTATAAATGTTTTTTCATGTATTTTTTAATTATAAATTTACCAAGGGTATGTTTTTTTGGGTTGCTCCTTTAAATTTGGGTTACGTTTCTCTCCTAATCATTTTTCTCATTATCCTCATCATCCCTAAATCATATCCGTCCAATCAATTATAATACTTCTTTAACATCCCTCGTCTCTTCCCAATCAATGGCCCGAGATAGGTTGATGAGAGAAAAGGAGAAAAAGAATTAGGAGAAGATCCTCTTCCCTCCAGATTCTCCAAAAGATAAGCATCTATGCTCATCCCTCTAATTTTGGAGTGGTTGACCATTTTTTTTATTTTTTATGTATTTTTATTCATTTGGATTAAATTGTATGTTGCACCTGAATTATTTTTTACAACTAATATCTCAAATTAATTACTTTATAGTCCTACTGCATTCATATATATTTTTCCGGTAACTATTGTACGTGAAACATTTTACAAGTAACACCTAATATCTAAAATATTTTTTCAATACTCAGTATCTTAATATCTTAAGTTAATTATTTTTAGTGTATGAAGTATTTTTTTCAAAAAATAAAAAATAAAAATAAAAAACCCCTTTTTTTGGGGATCAACATGGAATGGGGATTCCAAAGTAAGAGGCTGAACAAAAAATTTACCAGAAATATGGCTTGGGTGTGTGGAGAACTCGAAATGAGTATTGAAGGAAAGATTGGAGTGGCTCGTCAAAGAATCGATGCTTTTGTTGCAAAGACAGGTTGGAGCTTTGAGAGTGGGAAGGTTATTGCTTGTACCCACTGACACTCTCTATGGGTTTGCTTGTGATGCTTGGTATGCTATTTTAGTCCATGTTTTCATTTCTTACCCACAACCTGTTTGTTTAAAGTCCTCTTAGCAATACTATTATCATTATTCTTGAGTTGGGTTTTTATGAGTGTAATCGTTTCATCTTTGAATAAAATTTGATCTTTTACCCCAAAAAAAGAAAAAAAAAAAAAAAGAAAAGTCTTATATATACAAAATACAAAACGCATTAAGATATAAACTGTAAAGATTTTATTCGATTATGCTAGTAACATTCACAAATAGGGTAAGAAGAATCAAGATCCTACATGTTCTTGGAATTTTTTGGTATAAACTCTAAAGATTCTTTTACCATTTGCAGATCAATGGTGAAAATCGCTCCTATTATAGCACAAAACGAACTCAACATGATGAGTCGATTCTGTCATCGACAAGGGCTGAACGCTAACCAAGTGATTTTTATGTTTGACGGCCGCGTCGTCGGACCTCAAGACACCCCACAACAGGTATATACTTATGTGAAATATGCAATAATGATTGATGGTAAAAAAGAAAAGGAAAAAAAATAACAAATGATAATAAGTAATTATCATTTGGTTATTGTCCTCAAAAGTGAGTTCTAAGAAAAATACTTGTCACTAGTTTTTTTGTCCTAGTCTTGTGCAAAGGCACTTGGTTATTATCTTGGAAAGGCTAAAATGTCAGGTCATTGTGTATGTTTATTTTTCTCTGATTGAAAGAAATAAATAGGTTCAAGATTTGTGGAAAGATATTTTCATTTAGTATCTCCATTTAACCTTCAATAACTTGATTTAGGGTTAAGTTTCTATTTGAAAGCGTTGTTTTTTTAACAAAATACTATCTACCCATCTTTGAATTTGCTTGCATATACCAACTATCTACCGTCATTATATACAACATTAATCTTATCAAAATATTACAAGTGGTGTTTTAGACTTCTCACAAGTAACTCCCTAAATTGATAACAGCTATTGCTGTCATATTCTCTCACATCAAATTTTAATTTTATTTAATTCAATATAAACTTGAATTTAGTATGAATTTGGTTGAATATAATTTAATTGATATTAAATTTGTCTGTTGCTCTTCAATATTTATTATTTCATTTATTTGTATAATATCAAGTATTATCTTAACAATAAAAAAAATATTATCTTAACTATTAATTTAATTAAACTTCTACACTAAGCTTTAAATGCTTCTAACAGTAATACCAACAAAGGTTGCTCAATATAGAAAGAATTGGGGCAATAACAATAAAGAATTGTTTTTTCTGTCCTGAAGTTAGACTTGGTTTACATGTTCAGGAAGGAAAACTATGGATCTGACGCCAACAAAGTTGGCAACTTCATGCCTTCATCAAACCCTTCCTTTTATGTTATTGCAATTTTTGTTGTTATTAGCTATTACATGTATAAATTTCACCACTTTTGTGTTTGTTTCCTAGTAGGCTGTAGATGTTTTTTTGTTGTGCTTTGACCAAGTTTGTAATGAGATTCTTGATGTTTCTGAAGTTTTTTCTCCTTAATAAGTAATAACCTTGAATATTTCAATCTCACAACACTTGTGGCAAGTTTTTAGGGTTGAATAGTTAAGATTGAAACCTAAACCTCTTCATCTTAGTTCTTGCGTAATATTTCAACAAACAAGACTTTGGTTTTTGTCTTTGTGCATCGGTGAAGAATAAATTATACTATGACACTTACACGATTTTAATAAATGTTATGATATGCTTCTTTAATATGAGATTTTGTTCTTAGTGTAATTTATACTAAGAAAAAGATCTTATATTAAAGACTGGAAGTAATTTTAATATATTAATAATATATTGAGGTTTCAAAGCTAAACTTAATTAAGTAGTACTACTGGTCATGATAATTAGCATGTTCTTGCTGCAAAATATGGTTCACAACGTTTCTTGGGAAAAAGAAATTACTGGCAAACATTTGAACATCCTTATCCAAAGATTATAAGATGTTTATTATTTCAAAAATTCTGTTTCCCATGGTTTTAAAATAACATTTGGTGTTTATAATCTCTAATAATTTCAATTTGGTCCCCTTATTTAATTTATCTCCAAAACTTCCATCACATGTCTGGGATCAAGGGAAGTGAAAGTTTATATGAAAGGAAGGATAGAGATTTTAAGGGTTAATGTCGTCCAACACAACAAACTATTGACTCAGGAGCGTTCAATACAATTAACTATTAAGTGGACCAACCAGCACAACAAACTTTTAAAAAGGAGCGCCCAACACAACAAACTTTTAAAAACTTAACGTCTGTTATCTAAGGTGCGCCCAACACAACAAACTATTACTCCAAGAGCGCCAAAGACAAAATTCTAAATTTTACTAAATTAAGTAATTTTTTCTCAATTGTCATTATTCAAAACTACTTGTATAAATATCTATGGACAAAAATTACTCATTCTTCAATTTTATCAAAATTATAATTTGCTAAAATAAACCAAAGTTTTCATTAAAAATATAATTATATGATTTAAATAAAACTCAAGGTGTTTTATAGTTTATTATATATGTTAAACAAAAAAAAATATGATTTATTTTTATTTTAGAAGAAATTTATGTGAGTTAAAAAATTCATTTAATGTTAATAAAATTTAAAAAATCTATTATATCCTTAAAGAAATGAAATGAGTTTAATTTTTATTTTTATAAAAAGAGTTTAATGGATATCAACTTTGATACTTAATAATATAAACCGGCAATTTGATGATATATTTTTTAATTAAATGATCTACGGATTATATGAATATGGGACTTGTTGGGAAAAAAAAAGATAACTTAAGAGGCTTGACTTGAGCAAAGACAATTTAATAATAGGTTAAAGAGCAATTATAATGGGTTAAGGAGCAATTTGGCTTACGAAAGTCCCATATCCATATAAGCAATACATCATTTAATTAACAAATATATCATCAAGTTGCGGATTTATATTATTAAGTATCAACATTGATATCCATTAAGCTCTTTTTATAAAAATAAAAATTAAACTCATTTCATTTCTTTAAGGATATAATAGATTTTTTAAATTTTATTAACATTAAATGAATTTTTTAACTCACAAAAATTTCTTCTAAAATAAAAATAAATCATATTTTTTTGTTTAACATATATAATAAACTATAAAATACCTTGAGTTTTATTTAAATCATATAATTATATTTTTAATGAAAACTTTTGTTTATTTTAGCAAATTATAATTTTGACAAAATTGAAGAATGAGTAATTTTTGTCCATAGATATTTATATAAGTAGTTTTGAATAATGACAATTGAGAAAAAATTATTTAATTTAGTAAAAGTTAGAATTTTGTTTGTTATGTTGGCGCACCTTAGATAACGGACGTTAACTTTTTGCTAACGGCGTTATGTGAAAGAGATTTGCCGTATCCCTCAAAATAACCAAATTCAATAAAAGGTTTGCAGTAATAGGGAACCTGGATCTTTTTCCCAAAGAATTCACAATGTCGATCGAATAACGGTGAAACAAAAACAGTAAAAATGGGGGTTTTTTTGTTCAAACAGATTTAAAATGAAATTGAAAGAAATAGAACGAAATATTCAGAAGCAGATTAAAGTCGATCAACCCAACATTCAGATTCCAGAGACTCCCATCATTGAACAAAATATAAATAACCCACGTTTGGCTCGGACGAACCGAAATCTCGCATTCGCCTTAAAATCCCTCGACTAGATGATCGCCTAGAATATGTCCGAATATAAGCGGCGTCCCACCGTGCGATCGCACAGTAAAACTTAAAACCTAGTTCGAACTCGGTCCTTGCGATAAACCAAACCGAATATTAAATCTAATATTCGAACTATTTCGAAATCGAATCCGATTAGAGGAAAATAGAAACGAGTTAAATTACCGAATAAGCACAAGTTCTCCGGATGAATCATGGAATCCTCACGTTGGGTTAACCATAGAAGTTTAGCCAAGCATAGCTAAGCAAAACGCAGAAGAAAAGATGAAGAAGAACATGAAGAACAACTCAGAGAAAATAAAACTTATGTATTTCAATCCAAAACTGTCTAAAACGTGAATGAGAATATTTTGGCGGCTGACCTAACTAAATAAAACCTAGCTGCCATGCCAAAACGAAATAGGCCCTCTGTTGGCCCAAAACAAAAATAAGAAATCTCTAATAAATGGTCTTTATTACAAAATTCGAGCAGAATAAAAATCCAGAAAAATGGGTCTGTCTTTAGCTCCAATTTCGTCTATCTTCTTGTCCAAATCAGCCTTTCAAGTCTTCATAACAATTGTAGCCCTCTGAATCATCTAAAAAAGGAAAGAAGAATCAGGCTAATCAGATATCTAGATCAAAAGTTATGACGAAAATACTAAATCACTGTAAATCTGGAATTTAATCATAAAGAATGAATCAAATCCAATTAAAAGCTCAAAGCCCAATTAAGTAATAAAATCCATTATTTATTAGTCAAACCTTCCTAATTTTATTCATCAAGAGATACAAATAAGTGTAATAATATTCAATCATCAAATTCCCCACACTTATCTTTTTGCACTCCGAGCAAAACTCAAAGAAAAAGACTAAAATGAAAAACTCTTCCTTTCTAACAATTGCTAACAATGCAAAAATTTAACAAAGGACACAAAGCTTTAAAAGACCAATCAATCAAGACCACAATCCTTTCATCTCAAATTACGAATCCTGGTAATATCAATCAATGATGCTAATCACACAAGATGGTCTCTCAAGGGATGCCCTTAATCTATCTCTCAAGTGTATATGGTCAATAAGTGTATCGCTTAAATTCTACTCAAGAAAATTGTTCTACCATAGGCTTGCTCAATTTCTACTTCTCCACTACTTATAACACATGCATGCAAAAATCAAGAGAGCTTGTTATTGAAGGTTGTAATGGGGCTAGGGTATAGGTGTGAATAAGTATGGATATGATAGGCTAAGCACCCAAGAAATTCAAAGAACATCAGTTAATAATAGCAAATCACCTCAATATCATTTCTTTTTATTTCTCCTTCTTTACATTGCTTCCTCCCTCTCTTTCTTTCTTTTTTTTTCTCTTTTTTTTTTTTTCCTTTTTTTTTTTTTTGATACTTTTTTCCTTTTTCTTTTTCTTTATTTTTTTTTTTTGTACCCTTTTTTGGTATAGAATCACAATGACCAACATTTTTTCTTTTTTGTACCCTTTTTTTGGTATAGAATCACAATGACCAACATTAATGCCAAATGATGAATGGCACAAAATCAAAATCAAATACTCCCCCCCACACTTAAAATGTTGCACACCTGGGTAACCCCCACACTGAAACACAGAACTAAGGTGAAACCAATGCTCAATAAATTTTCAAGGTGCGGAATAAAATGGTTTTACACTTAGGCTTGTAATGTGGCTTAGAAAAGAATGAGTTAATAAGGCACAAAGGGGCTAGCAAAGGGAATATAATGTAAGGGGCAGACTATTTGGCCAAAGTGGGAAAATGAAAGAAAGAAAACAAGCTTCCATCATACTTATGCACGTAAGTGAAAAATTTAGCTTCAAAAAGAAAAGGAGCAAGTTCTAGAGAACACAAATCATGAGTAGATGCACACATGAAAGAAAGAATGGTAATAGATGAATTCCATTCATGCAGGCCCAAAATCTCACAAAGGTCAACACCAAATCATGCAACCAGCATCCCAAAATTAACTACCAAGAAATATAATCCAAGAGTCCAGAATTGTAGACCCAACAGAATGATCCAATAAAACCCAGAATGTCCGAGTTTAGAATATGTAGCAATCATAGAAAGAGCGAATGTATTTATTTTCAAAAATCAAAGCGGGAAAAAGGAAAACAAATAGAAGAAAGAGGGAGAAGGAAGAAGAATACTCCCCAAGGGGTTTATGGAGGGTAAGTGGCATCGATGAGGAGGATCTCGCTTCCTCAGTCGCTTCATGGGATCCCTCATGAAATTGCTTGAGGCGATGCCCATTGACCTTAAAGGTTTGTCCTGTGGGTGGATCACATAGCTCAACAGCACCAAATGGAAAAATTTTAGTGATCACAAAAGGTCCATCCCATCTAGAGCGAAGCTTACCAGGCATAAACTTCAAACGGGAGTTAAACAGAAGAACTTTCTGGCCCACAGAAAATTCTTTCCTCAGGATATGCTTATCATGGAATGCCTTAGTCTTTTCCTTGTAAAACCGTGAACTCTCATAGGCATCCAATCTAAGCTCTTCTAACTCTTGCAACTGTAGCTTCCGCTCCATCCCAGACTTAGCTAAATCCATGTTACAATCGCTTAATGGCCCAATAGGCTTGATGTTCCAACTCAACCGGAAGATGACATGCCTTACCAAAGACAAGCCGATAAGGAGACATCCCAATCGGAGTCTTGTAGGCAGTGCGATATGCCCATAAAGCATCATCTAGTCGCTTACTCCAATCTTTCCGGGTAGAGTTAACAGTCTTTTGAAGGATTTGCTTAATCTCTCTATTGGAGACTTCAGCTTGACCGTTGGTCTGAGGATGGTATGCTGTGGAGATCTTGTGAAGCACTCCATACTTGCGTAACAAGGCACCCATGCTTCGATTGCAAAAATGGGATCCTTGGTCACCGATAATAGCTCTAGGAATGCCAAACCCGCAGAGAAAATGTTAGACCTAACAAAATCCACCACCACGAAGAATCATTAGTAGGGTGGCTTTTGCCTCAACCCATTTCGAGACATAATCAACGGCCCCGAAGTATGTAAGTATAACCAAATAAAGGGAAATGGACCCATAAAATCAATACCCCAAACATCAAAGATCTCACAAAACAATATAGGGTTAGGGCATCTCATGCCTAAGGGAAATACTCCCTCGCTCTCGACGGTTATCACATGACTTACAAAATAGATGGGAATCACGAAACAAGGAAGGCCAAAACAAGCCCTTGTCTAACACTTTCCTAGCAGTTCTTTGGGGTCCAAAGTGACCACCACAGTGAAGCATGAGCAAAATGTAATATAGAGTGAAACTCATGATCAGGAACACATCTCCTAACTACTTGGTCACTACAAAATTTCCACAAATAAGGGTCATCCCAAACATAATATTTAGACTCACTCTTGAATTTAAGGGTTTGGGCCCTAGTGGAATCTACAGGCAAAACACCAGCTACTAAGTAGTTAACGAGATCAGCATACCATGGAAGCTTACCTTGCGGTTGTAAAAGCGCTCATCGTGGAAATCATCCCGAATAGAAGAGGGGTGAGAGGAGAATTATTGATACGACTCAAGTGGTCGGCTACCCAGTTTATGCTCCACTTCGGTCTCGAATCTCAACATCGAACTCTTGGAGCAATAGCATCCACCGGATGAGTCGTGGCTTAGCATCCGCCTTTTTCAAAAGGAATTTCAAAGCCGCATGGTCGAGAAAACAACTACCCTACTTGCTAGAGATATGACCTAAACTTATCAAAAGCAAATACAATAGTCAACAACTCTTTCTCAGTAGTGGTGTAATTAGACTGGGCAGGATCCAAAGTCTTGGAGGCATATGCAATAACATGAGATGCTTTATCAACTCGCTGTGCCAAGATAGCACCAACCGCATAGTTGGAAGCATTACACATCAACTCGAAGGGGAGGCACCAATCAGGGGCTTGGATCACTGGGGCTGTAGTCAGGCAGCGCTTCAAATGATCGAAGGCCACCTTGCACTCGTCGTCAAATATAAAATCAGTGTCCTTATGCAGAAGGTTGGACAAGGGTCGAGCAATCTTGCTGAAATCTCGAATGAACCGCCGATAGAAACCTCGCATGACCAAAAAAGAGCGAACTTCCCGCACGAAAGGCGGGGTAAGGCAAAGCAGTAATCACATCTATCTTAGCAGGGTCTACCTCAATCCCTTTCCTAGACGCTATGTGTCCCAAGACTATACCTGACTCAACCATAAAGTGACACTTCTCATAATTAAGCACAAGATTAGACTCAATGCACCTATGCAAAACTCTAGACAAATTAGCTAAGCATGCATCAAAATCAGACCCATATACAGTGAAATCATCCATAAAAACCTCCATGCAGTCCTCTAGAAATTCAGAGAAAATGCTTACTATACAACGCTGAAAGGTGCCAGGTGCGTTGCAAAGGCCAAAGGCATCCTTCGGTAGGCATATGTTCCAAAGGGGCACGTGAAGGTCGTCTTCTCCTGGTCCTCAGGAGCAATATGGATCTGGAAGTATCCGGAGTAGCCATCCGGGGAAGCAAGTAATGGGACTTGCCGACCAACCGCTCTAACATCCGATCAATGAAAGGTAGAGGGTAATGATCCTTACGAGTGGCTTGATTGAGTCTCCTATAGTCGATACAAACTCTCCAACTATTCGAACTCGAGTAGGAATGAGCTCATTCTTCGATTGGCTACCACGGTAACCCCGGACTTCTTAGGAACCTTTGGACCGGGCTAACCCAGCGGCTATCGAAATGGGATAGATGATACCGGCTTGCAGAAGCTTAGTAACCTCCTTCTTCACCACATCAAGGATAAGAGGATTAAGGCGTCTCTGGGGTTGCCTCACCGGCTTAGAATCCTCTTCCAATAGAATTCGATGCATACACATAGAAGGGCTGATGCCAACAATATCAGCTAATGTCCATCCAATGGCTTTTTTGTTTGCCCTCAATAAGCTTAGCAGCTTCTCTTCTTGGTCAGGAAGAAGATTATTTGCCACAATGACTGGCAACTGTTCATTCACCTCTAGAAATGCATACTTCAGGTGATCTGGAAGGGATTTTAACTCAAGTTTGGGTGGTTGTTCAGTGGAAGGTAGAAGCTTGGGTGGTTGTTGCAACAATTCGATGTCATCACACTAGAAATACACGAAACCACATTCAAAGAAGTAGAAGAACGTCTGCATACAGCTCAAGGTTAACATCGAGTTAAGCTCATCAAAATCGGAATTAGGATGCTCATTAGGATCGGGATGAAGCTCAAACTCGAATCAATATCGGAACCCACATGTAATGCGAATCACCAAGCAAGTCGAATCACCAAATAATGCAAAGCATTAACCAAGTTAGTGCAAACGGGGCACCATTCATTATCAACACATGCACAAATGGTAGAATCACTCTCGGATGAAAAGTTAGGATAATCAAGCACATCGGCTAGAACATCATCCACAAGATCATCAATAACATCAATGCAGAAAAGAATGCTCTTCCCTAGGATGTTTCAAGGCATCAAAGATATTGAAATTCACCGATATATCACCAAACTCCATGGAAAGAGTACCGGAATACACATCTATCTTAGTCCTAGCCGTTTTCATGAAAGGCCTCCCTAGAATGATTGGTGACCTACTAATAGAGGACTCATCCTCCATATCCAAGATGTAAAAATCAGCAGGGAATAGCAATTCATTAACTTTGACTAATACATCTTCAACCATACCAGAAGGATGAGCAGTACTCCTATTAGCTAACTGAACAACAACACCCGATGGGACGCAAAGGACCAAGACCAAGAGATTTATAAATAGATGCAGGCATGACATTAATAGAAGCACCTAAATATAGCATGCAATCATCAAATCTATAATTGCCAATAAGACAAGGGATAGAAAACGTCCCTGGATCCTTGCACTTGCGAGGCATGGTAGGCCGGATGAGTGCTGATACATTCTGGTTCAAACTCACTCGTTCACTTCCCTTGATCGCCTCTTGTTGGTGCACAACTCCTTCGAAACTTGGCATATTTAGGAATTTGTTTGACCGCATCTAAGAAAGGAATGTTGATCTCTACTCTTCTCAATGTCTCAAATATATCCTTCTCTTGTGCTTTGTTTGCCAACTTCTTGGATTGAACTGCTCTCTGAGGGAACGGAAGAGGAATAGGAATGTCTTCCTCTTCACCTTGCTGCATTACCTGTTTATTTTTAGAGTCAATCTTCACATTTTCTGACTCTCTTTCTGATGTGGAAGTCACATCTGTAGCTGGTTTAGGCTCCTCCAATTGCTCGCCAGACCGTAGTGAGATAGCACTCACATTGCCCTTAGGATTGGGAATTGTCTGTGAAGGAAGAGTGTTGGATCCCTGAGGTTGAAGCTGATTCAGCGACGTTGCCAACTGGCCAATCTGAGTGTGCAAACCCTGAATGGTAGTCTCAGTCTGTTGTCGGAACTGCCTATTTTCGATGGCAATTTGCTTCAGCATATCCTCTAGTGAGGAACCACTACCGCTTACTGTTTGTTGTGCCGCTTTGTGGAGGTGCACATATGGTCGGACGAGGTGGTGGTACGCGGCAAAGGAGGTGCAGATTGCCGCTGGAAACTCGTGGTCCATACTTGTCTGTGGTAATTCCCGGAATTTTGCCGATACTGGTTACTACGGTTCGATTTTGATCTTGGTTCCAGCGAAAATTGGGGTGATTTCTCCAACCGGGATTGTAAGTATAGGAAAAGGCATTATTCTCGTTGGTATTGTGGCTTTCCGGAAAAACACCCACCGCGGCCTCTACCGATTTGGTCTTGGTAAGTAGGATCATGCAAGGTAGGACAAGAGTCGTAGAATGATAAGGGTCGAACGAGAACCCACATGAGTACCCAATCGAGGAGGGGGAGAAGGCGTACTATACGTAATCACACGCTTAACCGCCTCACAAGGGAAGTCAGATCATCAAGTCTGGCATCTAATCTTTGAGAATCATACTGGATTGGAGGTGTTTGAATCTGGTAGACAGGAGTACTATTGGCCCTGGTGCCAAACTGTTGAGAATTAGCAGCCATAGTAGATATCAACTCTCGGGCCTCTTCAGGTGTCTTGCTATCTAAGGCCCCACCACTGGATGCATCCACGAAACTTCTATCCAAAGGTAACAAACCGGAATAGAAATATGTAATTAAGAGCTGGTCTGAAATCTGGTGGTGTGGACAGCTAGCACACAATCGCTTGAACCTCTCCCAATACTCATACATGGTCTCCCCATTGATTTGTTTAACACTAGTGATCTCCTTTTGAATAGCAATGGCTTTTGAGGAAGGAAAGAACCTCACTAGGAATAACTTAACGCATATCATCCCAACTCCCAATAGATGTTGGTTGCAAATTGTAGAGCCAATCCTTAGCCATACCATCTAGGGAAAATGGAAAAGCTCTCGGCTTAATGTGGTCCTCATCAATTGCTTGAGGTTTCATTGTCTTTTGCATACCACATGGAACTCCTTTAGATGCCTATGAGGACATTCACCCGCAAGACCATGAAACTTGGGCAACAAATGGATAAGACCAGATTTTAGTTCAAAGTTAGCAGCAAGTTCAGGATATTGAATACACAAATTTTGATTGCCCACATCAGGGGTAGCTAATTCTTTCAAAGTATGATGACCGCTTTGTTTCGCCATAATTTCGAGTTAGCAAAATTGCTACTAGAATCGGTGAAAACAACAAAACTATCAGCAGTACTATCGAAATAGAATCGAAAGATCAACGAGAATGGACACAATCAGAATGGTCACAATCGGACTCAAGTTCAATGTCCAATTCAGTATTAATCCCACGACTTAGCCTGACAACTCTTCTAGCAGTAAGAATTGTTCTTTCTATTTCAGGATCAAATGGCAACAAGTCTTATGGATTAGTAGTACTCCTAGTACTCATGCAACATAAACGCAAAAGGCGCAGAATTTGCATATACTCAGAATTACGAAAATGCCACCAGGCAATCGAATTACAAAAATGGCACCGAAGTGGTAGAAAGTGGAAAAACACCAAGACACACAAAAGCAAAAAACACAAAAACAAAACCCTATGTTAGAAATTGACCAAAACAAGTCTAGAAACACTATCAAATGATTTTTAAAATTTATGGGACTTGGACAGGGCAACTTTTACACTATTGGGGAACCCAAAAATGAACAAAAAAAACTTAAAAAATTGAAAAAGTGGTCTAAACGATGGAATTTGGCTTAAATACGAGGACCCACAGTGCCTTTGGCACTGTGTTCGTCTTAAAATATGGTTTTCCTTCAGCCCACCAAAATCAGCGCAATCGGAGTAAGTCAAACAATTCTGAAATACCCGTTACGTCCCAACGAGACCCAAAAAAAAAAATGTTACTAATCAAACCGATGCAAATTCCCCGGCAACGGCGCCAAATTTTGAAAGAGATTTGCCATATCCCTCAAAATAACCAAATTCAATAAAAGGTTTGCGGTAATAGGGAACCTGGATCGTTTTCCCAAAGAATTCACAATGTCCGATCGAATAACGGTGAAACAAAAACAGTAAAAATGGGGGTTTTTTGTTCAAACAGATTTAAAATGAAATTGAAAGAAATAGAACGAAATATTCAGAAGCAGATTAAAGTCGATCAACCCAACATTCAGATTCCAGAGACTCCCATCATTGAACAAAATATAAATAACCCACGTTTGGCTCGACGATGACCGAGATCTCGCATTCGCCCAGAAAATCCCTCGACTAGACGATCGCCTAGAATATGTCCGAACAGCGGTGTCCCACTGTGCGATCGCACAGTAAAACTTAAAACCTAGTTCGAACTCAGTCCTTGGGATAAACCAAACCGAATATTAAATCTAATATTCGAACTATTTCAATCGAATCCGATTAGAGGAAAATAGAAACGAGTTAAATTACCGAATAAGCACAAGTTCTCTGGATGAATCATGGAATCCTCACGTTGGGTTAACCATAGAAGTTTAGCCAAGCATAGCTAAGCAAAACGAGAAGAAAAGATGAAGAAGAACATGAAGAACAACTCGAGAAAATAAAACTTCGTATTTCAATCCAAAAGCTGTCTAAAAACGTGAATGAGAATATTTTGGCGGCTGACCTAACTAAATAAAACCTAGCTGCCATGCCAAAACGAAATAGGCCCTCTTGTTGGCCCAAAACAAAAATAAGAAATCTCTAATAAATGGTCTTTATTACAAAATTCGAGCAGAATAAAAATTCAGAAAAATGGGTCTGTCTTTAGCTCCAATTTCGTCTATCTTCTTGTCCAAATCAGCCTTTCAAGTCTTCATAACAATTGTAGCCCTCTGAATCATCTAAAAAGGAAAGAAGAATCAGGCTAATCAGATATCTAGATCAAAAGTTATGGCGAAAATATTAAATCACTGTAAATCTGGAATTTAATCATAAAGAATGAATCAAATCCAATTAAAAGCTCAAAGCCCAATTAAGTAATAAAATCCATTATTTATTAGTCAAACCTTCCTAATTTTATTCACCAAGAGATACAAATAAGTGTAATAATATTCAATCATCATTATCTTTGGGCGCTCCTTTTTAAAAGTTTGTTGTCTTTGGTTGGTCCACTTAATAGCTAATTGTGTTGGACGCTCCCGAGCCAATAGTTTGTTATGTTGGACGCACCTTAACCCTATAAGATGTTTATTATTTCACAAATTCTGTTTCCCATGGTTTTAAAATAACATTGGTGTTTATAATCTATAATAATTTTCAATTTGGTCCCCTTAATTTAATTTATCTCCAAAACTTCCATCACATGTCTGGGATAAGTGAAAGTTTATATGAAAGGAAGGATAGAGATTTTAATAAGGATTTTACTGATTGGCAAAGGAGACTCATGAGCTTATGGACAGGTACCACTCTTGTACTGATTCTCTTCCTTGCTTGACTGATATACTCCTTGCGGATGTAGAGTGATAGTTTTGTTTTACTTCTCTTCTTGTAACCGGGAAAAAAAATTAATATGAAAGAGGGATTAAAGAAAACATAATAGTCGTAATAAATGCACTATGATCACTCTATTTGATTTAAATGTTTTTGTTTAAAAAAAAAAAAATTTTGATTACGTCACAATTCCTCATCTTCTTATTTTCAATTTGTCAACATAAATCTCATATATTATTCATTATAAATGTTTTTTCATGTATTTTTTAATTATAAATTTAAAAGGTTTTATTTGATTCAACGAAAGGGAATAGAAGTGAGGGATTTTAATATTAAAGTGTCTAGATTGGTCGAGTAGTGGGGAATTGAGAGATTTTAATGTTTACATTGTTTGGTTTAAAACGGGAGGGGAGAGGAAATATTTTGATGTAGAGAATTTTACCCTTATTTTATTTAATTCTATACAATGTTTAATAAAATTTATTATAAATATAAATTATAATTTAATAATTATCAAATTTTTAATTACTAAAAATAATTTGAATGTGATAGCTGTTATGTTGAAGAAAAAAGAAAAAAGACATATTAATAATAAAAACGTTTTTAAAAGAAAAAGAAATCTATATTTTTTTCTTTTGCACACAAGGCGATGCGACATGACAACGTACACATTCATCTTTTGAAGGTGCGAGCCATCCTATCTCAAGGCAACTTTTTCTTTTATCCGACTCTTATGTAATTTATTGTATCAATCAGCATTTTAAATCGACCAGGAAAACACGATTTTAGAGGCTCAAGCTTTTGACATTCTAAGTTCTTCTCTCTTTCTTTTTCCGTTTATTTTTTTCTTTCATCCTTAGATTTTCCATTCTTTTCTTCCTCCTTCGCCGCTTCTTTCTTCTTATTATCAAGTCTGTGAAATCAAGTTGATATGAAGTCCTAATTTCTTTGGTTTTTTTAATATTTTTCACAATTTGGTATGTGTAGGCCAAATATGTATGCCAATATTACCAACACTAGCAAGGTATCTCGAATAAAATCTAAGCATTTTTTATAGGACGTGATTTTTTTGGTGGATACTAGTGGAGACTTTTTTTTTAAGCCTCTCGCCAGATGTAATTTCCCTTTAATTTTCAATGGAACAAAGTATATTAAAAAAAAATCGCAAAGGAAGGAGTCTTTAAAGGTTAATTAAATTAAAGTACATACTTCGTTTTTTTGAAGATTGTATCAAGCTTCAATTTAGTATTTTAAATTTATAAGGTTTTACTCCTTCAATCTTAAAACCGTTAGTTCTTCTTGGCTGTATCTCCTATTTTTATTCGTGGTCTCCACTTTTCTTGTTATCACGAATCTCTTTCGTTATTCATTTACGGTATTTCCTTTGAGAATACCTTTGCGTATTCTTGTCATACATGAAATACGCAAGAAGAAAAATGTCCGGTGAATGTAGTACGACCGCAAGTTACGCCAGTGGTGGACGCCTTGACGTGGCGGAGGTGGAGCGACGATAAGAATTCTTATCCCATTATGCTCACAAAATTCACAAACGGGTAAGAATCAAGATCCTACTTCACTCGATGTTGTTGGAATTTTTTTGGTATAAGTTATAAAGATTCTTTTGTCGTTCTTAATTGCAGATCAATGGTCAAAATCGCTTCTTCTATACCACAAAAAGAACTCAACCGAGTATATTGATGAATCAATTACATCGTCAACGAGTGAACCATGATCATGTGATTTTTTTTGTTTCACGGCTACGTCATCGGACCTCAAAACACCCCACAACAAGTATATGCTGATCTATGATAATGATTTGAGGTGATTAACTAACAATAATTAAAGATACAAATTATATCTTTTACTCGAGGGTGAAGTGTTTAAGTGGAAGAGAGTAGCAATTCAACCCATGGGTAGTTTGGTCTTTTGACCCAAACATTGAAATCATGCATTCCTACACCCTCAATTTCGCTGTTAAGAACATAAATAAAGAGAACCACCCATAAATAAGCATGGTAGGTAGAAAACAATGGTGGATATAATGGTGTGAACCCCATATGACGAGTGGAGTGACTAACTTTTCACCAGTGAAGAATTATTATTGTTATAAGCATTCCCTAAATGATCTATTATGTAAACAAAGTTATAATAAGTGGAAATTTGGATTTATTTAGTTCAGTTGACTTTTATTCTTTTCATTGCATCTTGCTAATTTTTTTATTTAAGGGTTTATTTTTAATTAATGCGTTTGTTATAGTATAGTAGTTGACCATTTTGGATGGAAATTACTATTCATTAGTGATAATGAAGTTTTAAGTTATCTTACGTTTTAGATACCCATTTCAGTAATTTTACTAATAAAAAAGTGCTTCTTTATTTTAACATCCAAACAGCATTTTTTTTATTTAAAAGTGCTTTTTAAATAGTGCATTCAAACGTAAAATAGCTTAATTTCTAATTAAAGCACTTTTTTAAAAAGCAATGGAAAAAAGTCTTTTTTTTAAAAAAAAAAACCTATCCAAACAGGTTCTTATTCACATAACTTTTTTAGGATTATGTGAAAATTTTCCCAATTATTGATACTTTTTAATACGAATAATAATAGAAATATAGTTCACGTCAAATAATGATATTTATAATAAATATTGAATATCTGAAACGCAGTGAAAAGGAATGATGTTAAGTGGAAGAATGAATCAAGTCCGTAATCTTTGGCTTTCTTCAAGAAATTTATTTGTTACGTCAAAGTCGTTTTCTAATTAAATCTAATACATTAATCCAATATGTCAAGGTTTGTTGATTTTAAACCACAAGAAAATTCGTTAATCCAATACGTGTTAATCTCAATTCTTGCCGTAATTAAATCTAATTTACCCCAATTATATCTATGGCATTCTGTTTTATGTTTTTTTAACATTGACTAATCGTGATTGCATTGAGTTCAGGTTCAGTGTGTAAGGGTTAGGTGATCGTTGTGTTTTGTATATTTTATTTCCAACTTGGTGAACATAGATATCTCGTGGTCTGTTGGTCCGCATGGGTGATTAAAATAAAAGAAAACATTAATGTATAATAATATTTGTATAACTAAGATTGAAAAGATTATATGAGCATGATTTATTATGAATAAATTCTTTTATTGATGACTAGGCATATATATTGTTATTTCAGCATAAAAAAAAACAATTTATCACAAAAATGTGTTTCATAGTTTCTTAGAACTTATGTGAAAATGTTGATGAGTGTGCTTTACTCTTATTAAGTGAGTTCTAAGAAAAATACTTGTCACTGGTTTTTTGTCCTAGTCTTGTGCAAAGGTACTTGGTTAATTAGCTTTTAGGCTAATGGAGGCATGCAAATTATTTATACTGGAAAGGCTAAAATGTTATGTCATTGTGCATATTTATTTTTCTCTGATTGAAAGAAATAAATATCTAGGTTCAAGACTTGTGCAAAGATATTTAATATCTCCATTTAACATTCAATAACTTGATTAGGGGTTAAGTTTCTATTTGAAAGTGTTTTTTTTTTTTTTTACAAAATACTATGGTCAATAAGTTTTAGTGAATTTCCTTTATTGGTTTACACAAATAAAAGAGTGAAAGACTTATATTTCTGGCATAGTAGTTACTATGAATACAACGTAACTATAGAGTGTCACCCATCAATTGCAAGCAACTACTAAAATCTAAGCTATATAGCCACGGTTTAAATTAGTGGCAAATACTTAATTATTTGATGTGCAAAGGTTGGTATATTTGGGTTCATTTTATCACTTATAATGTCATCATGCATCGATTTTGGGCTATAACAATGTTGAATGGGTGGGATTAACGATGAGGTTGTAAAATGCCATCAAAATATTTAAATTCGGATGAACGAATTTTTAAGGGGAAAGAATGTAATGACCCAATAGTTATTTTTTTAAAAAAATTTATTAAAGAGAACCATAAATTATTAAATAATGAAGTAAGTTAATAATATAATCAGATTTGTTCTATTTAATGTTTATATTTAAATTTTAATGTATATATCTGTGTGTATAATAATTATCTAATTCTTTATTAATAAATTAATTATGTGTTGTAAATTTCTAACGTAAGAGAATTTTGGGATGGTGAAACTTTGGCAGCTTCATCGGAAGATGGTGATGCCATCGACGCTATGCATGCGCGCAAACCGGAGGTAAAAATTATAATTTTTACAAATTGAAGAATGCGTAACTTTTTTTCATAGATATATATTCAAGTTGTGAAAAATAAAAATTAAGAAAAGTATTATTTAATTTAATGAAACCTAGAATTTTGTATTAGTTTTAAAAATAGAACGTAGAAGATAATATAGGAGGGGAAGGGGATGTGAAGATTTTGTTAGGGATATTTTAATAATTTTAATTTTATATTTTTATATTTGGTCGTTCTAAATAATTACAATTCTTATGGTCCTTCTTCATAAATATCTTTTTCTCTAGGTCCTTCATTTTAATTTTCCCTTAGAAATGTGAAGTTACGGGAAAAAAACATGAGAAAGATATCCTTCAACAACTTAACTTTAAACTGAATTCCCTTCCATGCTGTTATACAGTAAAGAATACTTGTATGTGTATGTTTTCTCTCCTGAAGTAAGACTTGGTTTACATGAGCATGAAGGAAACCTCTGGATCTGATGCCAACAAAGTTGGCAACTTCATGCCTTCATCAAACCCTTCCTTTGTGGGGTTGAGTTCATTTGATGTAATATACATAGCAGACAGATTGTACAGCATGTTATTGCAATTTTTGTTGTTATTAGCTATTACATGTATAAATTTCACCACTTTTGTGTTTGTTTTGTTTCCTAGTAGGCTGTAGATGTTTCATAGATGTTTTTTGTTGCCTTAGTGCTTTGATCAAGTTTGTAATGAGATTCTTGACTGATTCTCCTCCTTGTGTGACTGATATATACTTCTTGCTGATGTAGAGTGGTAGTTTTGCTTTACTTCTTCTTGTAATTGAAAAAAAAAAAAAAGGATTTTAATATGAAGGAAAGAGAAAAGGAAACATAATAATAAATGCACTAACTATGATCACTCTATTAGATTCAAATATTTTTTTTTTTTTTTTAAAAAAAATGATTAGGTCACAATTCATCATTTTTCTTATTTTCAATTTGTCAACTTAAATCTCATATGTTACTTATTAGAAATGTTTTTTCATGTATTTTTTAATTATAAATTTACCAAGGGTCTGTTTTTTTGGGTTGCTCCTCTAAATTCGGGTTATGTTTCTCTCTTAATCCTTTTTCTTATTATTCTCATCATCCCTAAATCATATCCGTCCAATTAATTATAATACTACTTTAACATTCCTCTTCTCTTCCCAATCAATAACCCAGATGGGTTGATGAGAGAAAAGGAGAAAAAGAATGAGAAGATGATCCTCTTCCCTCCGATTCTCCAAAAGATAAGCATCTATGCTCATCCCTCTAATTTTGGAGTGGTTGACCATTTTTTTATTTTTTATGTATTTTTATTCATTTGGATTAAATTGTATGTTGCACCTGAATTATATTTTACAACTAGTATCTCAAATTAATTAATTTATAGTCCTACTACATTCATAAATATTTTTTCGGTAACTATTGTGAAACATTTTACAAGTAACACCTAATATTTAAAATATTTTTTCAATACTCAGTATCTTAATATCTTAAGTTAATTAATTTTTAGTGTATAAAGTTTTTTTTTTTTTTGCAAAAAAATAAGAATAAAAAACCCCTTTTATTTGGGGATGAACATGGAATATGGATTCCAGAGTAAGAGGATGAACAAAAGATTTACCAGAAATATGGCTTGCGGTGTGTGGAGAACTCTGAGATGAGTATTGAAGGAAAGATTCGAGTGGCTTGTCCAAAGAATCGATGCTTTTGTTGCAAAGACAGGTTGGAGCTTTGAGAGCTGGGAAGGTTATTCTTTGTAGCCACTGATAGTCTCTATGGGTTTGCTTGTGATGCTTGGTATGCTATTTTAGTCCATGTTTTCATTTCTTGCCCACAACCTGTTTGTTTAAAGTCCTCGTAGCAATATTATTATCATTATTCTTATCTTGAGTTGGGTTTTTATGTGTGTAATCGTTTCATCTTTGAATAAAATTTGATCTTTTACCGAAAAAAAAAGTCTTATATATACAAAATGTAAAACGCATTAAGATATAAACTCTAAAGATTTTATTCCGATTATGCTAATAACATTCACAAAATAGGGTAAGAAGAATCAAGATCCTACATGTTCTTGGAATTTTTTTTGGTATAAACCCTAAAGATTCTTTTGTCGTTCGCAGATCAATGGTGAAAATCGCTCCTATTATACCAAAAAACGAACTCAACTGGTGTAATGATGAGTCAATTCTGTCGTCGACAAGGGCTAAACGCTAACCAAGTGATTTTTATGTTTCACGGTCGTGTCATCGAACCCCAAGACACCCCACAACAGGTATATGAATATGCAATAATGATTGATGGTAAAAAAGAAAAGAAAAAAAAATAACAAATGATAATAAGTAATTATACATGAAGTTTAATTTCCATTGCCCTTTCGTTTCTTGTTGCTAGCTAGCTTAAGTGGCGAAAGAACACATTTAGTGTGATTGAGTGTGGGGAGGGTATCACCATTAGTAGGCAATGTATAGGTAGTAGGTACTATATATATGGGGAAGACTGAATTGGCAAGTCGTTTGTTTGTGTGATATGCGATATGGTGTCTCATTTAAACCGAAGCCTCATTGCTATATCTAAACTTCCATACGTTTAGGGATATGGGTGTGTATAGGGGCTATATCATTGCTTTGTATCCTGGGTTCATCAATCATCAGTTCAATATCGTGGCATTCTGTTTTATGTTTTCTTAACATTGAGTCAAGGTTCAGTGTGTAAGGGTTACGTGATCGCTTGTGTTTTGTATATATATTGCTTCAAGTTAGAACAATTACTTCTTTGGTACTTATTGAAGTTGATATTATCTTTGCTAATATATTGCTTTCAATCAGTTGGAACCTTTACAAGTGTCTTCCATCCTTTGTGCAACAAGTGATAACATACCATGTGGTAAAAGATCTTACCATACAAATTCTTCCTTACTCCAACCCATCACAATACAACCGTCATGACAATTATATTCAATCACCAATAATTATAATATCATTAAAAAACAATGTACAAGAAATCATGCTTATATTGATATAAAATATCATTACATATTCAAACATGCTCAGAAGGAAACAATAATCCAACCATACATTAACTATAATTAAATTATTAATTATGTTAATAAAGTGAGTTATAAAAAAATTTACTTATAACATTGCTTGCAAATTTACAATACATACACATATGTATATAATCCAGTCCATTTTTTTAATAAAAGATAGTTATTCACAATCATATATGTTAGAATCCTTCTCATTAATCACCATAATTATTACGATTCATAGGGATCTACGCGTCTACTTTACGCGTCTACTTTATTGTTATTTATTTCACGCGTATCATATCCCTTGATCCTAGCTCCATCATATTCCTTGATTCTAGTTGCATCTAGTTTAGGAAGTATTTTCCTTTTATGATAATTTATTATGAGTTATGATAATTTATTATGAGTTATTGTATTGCCTATTTTATTGTATTGCCTATTTCATTGTAACGGCTCTTTCCCTATGAGCCTATATATTGTAACCTTTCTACCTTGAATAATATCTTGAAACATAGAGTGTTTTCTCTACATCTTCTCTTCTACATTCCGCAATATGGTATCAAAGCTAAGGACATCCGTCCGAGGCCTGAGAAAGCTAGAGAAACAGTGAGCGATAAAAAAAAAAAAAAAAGAAAAGAGAGAAACAGTGACGGAGAGGCAAACCAGGTTCAGTAGCGTGACGGCGGTTCTTGAACAGCGACTTTCTGTTTTGCTCTTCCCCTCTGATTTCCGGCCAAACCCAGTCATTTTCACATTTTTCCGGTGAGTTTTCCAGATTCCGGCGACATCTCCGGTGGAGTTTTCCAGATTCCGGCGACCATTTCCATCCAGAATCATGGATCCTTCTCAACTTCCACCTCAGTTCGGATCAATACCCGAAATCGGAAATATTCCATCCGCTCTTATGTCAGGTTCCAATTCTCAAACTCACAACTCCTCATCTTCATCCTCCTCTACCACAATGCCTATAGCTAAAGAATCCGCAATGGTGATTACCCATAAGTTCAATGGGCACAACTACCTTCGGTGGTCACAAGTCGTGCTACGGTATGTTCGTGGTAAGAGGAAAGAGAAGTATATCAATGGTGTTGCACCTCAACCAGCCAATGAGACCCCAACTTTGATACGTGGTTTGCTGAAAATAATCAAGTTATGACTTGGTTATGCGGCTCAATGACTATGGAAATCTGTGAAGGTTATATGCTTGCCAACACGGCCAAAGAGATGCGGGATCTTTGCTCGGAGAACCTACTCCTCCCTGGAGAATACCGCTGCCTTGATTCACACAGAGCGACAACTTCGAGAGTTAAAACAAGGTAACATGTCGGTGACCAAAGTATTATAATGCATTGATCAGGTTGTGGCAACAACGGGACTTGTTTGAGGCTCATTCTTGGCATTGCATGGATGATTCCCAAATATACAAAAAGATTATGGAAGATGGAAGGGTACATGACTTTCTCCTCGGGCTCAATGACACATTCGAAGAGGTACGAGGCAGAATCATGGGACTCAAACCTCTCCCTCATCTGTTTGATATAGTCAACTCGTGCAATTTGAGGAGAGCCGAAAATTGTTGAATCAAAGAGGCCCAAGTCCAAATGAAGGCTCCGCCCTAATCATCCGGGGACCACCTGGAGAACGGAAAAACAACAAATTTTGCAATTATTGCAAAAAGAAGGGCCACAACAAAGACGAATGGAAACTTCATGGGAAACCCTCCGGTGGAAGAACAGGCTCTCAAAGCCACTTAACATCGATTGCACCCGAGAGATGAACCGAGATACCCACCGAACCAGGAAGAAGCCTGAGATGCTTCGATACTCCTTGCCAAACAGAATAAGTCATCTTCGTCCCTGCAGTGAATCGGTTGATCAGGTAATTCTATTGTTGCCCTTAATGCTATGACAACCAGTGGTGATACTTGGATTGTTGATTCGGGCGCCACAGATCATATGACCGGTAACCAAAATTTACTTCACAACCTTAAATTTTGTCATAAGCACCTCAAAGTTAAAGTCGCTAATGGTGTATTCACAAGAGTTGAGGGGATTGGTACCGTTACATTATCTCGATCAATTGATGTGCATAATGTTCGTTTGTACAGAACTCACTTGTAATATGATCTCTGTCGAACCTGACTAAAGGACATATATGTAGAGTGATATTTAATGATGATTTGTGTGTTTTTCAGGATTTAAGAACGAGGAAGACGATTGGGACTTCTAGAGAATGGGATGGATTGTTCTACTTGAAGGTACAACCTCAAAGAACAAAGAACCGTGGATGGCACGACGAGCTGCAGTTAGCTCGAATTCACAGAATAATGATTTGTTGTTGTGGCATCATCGATCGGGTCACCCTAGCTTTAATTATATGAAACATGTATTTCCCAGTTTGTTCAATAAAAATTCTGTTCCTTTTCATTGTGAAACATGCCAATTTGCAAAGCAAACACGAACCAACTATCCTAAACAACCATATACTTCCTCTTCTCCATTTACGCGATTCACACGATATTTGGGGTCCGCCCGCATAACAAACCTCACTCATACCAGGTGGTTTGTCACTTTTATTGATGACCATACTCGTACCACATGGGTGTACTTGATGAAAGATAAGTCGATATTGCCAAAGTATTTCAAAACTTCTATAACTTTGTGCATACTCAATTTCACACATCCATTAAAGTACTCCGTAGTGATAATGCAAAAGAATATATGAGTCTTGTCTTCAAAACCTTTCTTGATCAAAAAGGAATCCATCACCAAACTTCTTGTCCTTACACCCCACAGAATGGAGTGGCCGAGCGGAAAAACCGACACCTATTGGAAGTCACTCGTGCCTTACTAATGGAACGCAATGTTCCTACCATTTTCTCGGGGAGATGCCCTCCTTACCCCGCTTATCTCATTAACGGGATGCCTTCCAAAGTTCTCAAATATGCCACTCCTGTTCAAACACTTCTTGACCATTTTCCTAATTGCCATCTCATTAACTCCTTACCTCCAAAAATATTTGGGTGTCTTGTCTACGTTCATAAAACGGATGGCAACAAATTTGGTGCGAGAGCTGAAAAATGTATCTTTCTAGGCTACTCACCAACCCAAAAAGGGTACAAATGCTACGCCCCACTTCCAAGAAACTTATTATCTCTCGAGATCTTGTGTTCTCCGAAGCCGAGGCTTATTATCCTAAATTACCCATTCGGGGAGAATTCAGATATTGAATGGCTAAATGGGAAACGAGTTAATCATACCAGCCCCGACCCACCAAATCTCATAGTCACCGACTTACTTGACTCGATGATGACCCACCAATTCTTACCTAGCCCTAATGAACCGGAAACACATGTTGAAATCAATTCAAGGGTGATGACGATATGATCGATCCACAACGGGAAATAGCAACCGGCTCACAAGGTCAACCCGAACGGGACACCGGTAGAACAATCTCTCCCATTCAAAGGAACGACCATGACTCCAACTCGAATTAAATCCCGAGGAACAAGGATGGCCCATTGCATTAAGAAAAGGGGTAAGATCTTGTACTCGTATCCTATTCAAAGGTTTGTCTCGTATGATAGTCATACGCAAAGATGCAAAGTTTTGTTGTAAAAAGTGCACGAGATACAAATTCCAAAAACATTCCAACAAGCTATGGCAGATCCAAATTGGAAACAAGCCGCGAGAAGAAGAACTGAATGCTCTCAAAGAAAATGAGACGTGGAGGATTACAACTCTTCCCAACGGGAAGAAACCAAATGGGATGCGAGGTGGCTCTTTGTTCCGAAATTCAATCCGGATGGTACGATCAACAAATACAAGGCAAGACTTGTTGCAAAAGGATATACTCGGACGTATGGAATTGACTATCAAGAGACGTTTGCTCGTAGTCAAGTTCAACACCATTCAAGTACTATTGTCAATTGCAGCAAACTTGGATTGGTCGCTACACCAACTGGATGTAAAGAATGCATTTCTCAATGGAAACTTGGAGGAAGAGGTATACATGGAAGTTCCGGATGGAGTAATAGCTCCTAAAAACTCTGTGTGTAAACTCAACAGGTCATTGTATGGTCTGAAGCAATCTCCAAGAGCGTGGTTTAGCAGGTTCGCCAAAGCAGTAAAAAGGGCTTGGATATACACAAGGACAAGCAGATGACACATTATTCACCAAACGTGTCAATGACAAAGTCACCATACTAATTGTGTATGTTGATGACATAATTATTACGGGAGATGACGAAGAGTCCATTTCTCATTTAAAGCAGGATTTGTCAACCGAATTCCGGGTAAAAGACCTTGGTCAAATGAGGTACTTCCTAGGAATGGAAGTGGCAAGAACTAAGAAGGGTATCCAGGTATCTCAACGCAAGTATACACTTGACTGTTACACGAGACAGGGAATGTTGGGAACTCAACCGGAAGGGACACCAATGGAGGAGGGATGCCACTTAGAGATCAAACCTAAAGGTGTTCCAGTGACTCGAAAGATACGTGAGAAGATTGGTGGGAAAGTTGATATACTTAACTCACACTCGTCCCGATATTAGTTATCTTGTTGGCATAGTGAGCGGTTATGCATCACCACAAGAAGAACACATGGCGGCAAAAAGATACCAAATTCCGAGTTACCCGAAGCAAAACCCGGAAGAGGAATATTCTTTAAGAAAGGAAGCACCAGAAACATAGAGATCTACACTGATGCAGACCATGCAAGGGATAAAGAGACCAGGAGGTCAATCTCAGCGTACTGTACATACGTGTGGGGAAATCTGGTTACATGGAGAAGCAAGAAACAAACAGTGGTGTCACCAAGCAGTGCAGAGGCAGAACTTAGAGCTGTCCAAAAAGGCGTGTGTGAAGGACTCGGGTCATCGACATTACTAAAAGAGTTGGGGATTCAACATGAGGGCCCAATGCAAACGGGTGTGATAACAAGGCCAAGTATTGAAATGGTCAAGAACCCAAGTATATCACGATAGAACTAAACATGTGGAAATAGATCGACACTTCATTAAAGAAAAGATTGAAGTGGGGATAATAATTGTCTCACATAGGATCTGCAGACCAAATCGCAGATATTTTGACTAAACCCCTTGCAGAACAAAATTTGAAGGATTTCGAGACAAGCGGGAATGGTTGACATATATGCTCCGGCTTGAGGGGGAGTGTTAGAATCCTTCTCATTAATCACCATAATTATTACCGATTCATAGGGATCTACGCGTCTACTTTACGCGTCTACTTTATTGTTATTTATTTCACGCGTATCATATCCCTTGATCCTAGCTCCATCATATTCCTTGATTCTAGTTGCATCTAGTTTAGGAAGTATTTTCCTTTTATGATAATTTATTATGAGTTATGATAATTTATTATGAGTTATTGTATTGCCTATTTTATTGTATTGCCTATTTCATTGTAACGGCTCTTTCCCTATGAGCCTATATATTGTAACCTTTCTACCTTGAATAATATACTTTGAAACATAGAGTGTTTTCTCTACATCTTCTCTTCTACATTCCGCAATAATATACAATTCAAAAGTATATATAAGAATATTCAGAGTTATCTATGTTCCCTAGCACACAGGTAACCACACAATAGTTAATTCAAAGCTTTTAATGAGAGTCTACATAATCACAAATATAAATATATATTAAGATATAATTCAAAACTATTTTATACTTGCTTTAAAATGCTCTAAATACTTAAAACTATCATATAAAACTAGTATTCAATAGACACATTACCTCCCATGAATTAAACTGTTTTTATTATGGTGTAGTAGTATTTGGAAATATAAAATTGTTTAACAAAGGCCAAAGTTTCAAATTTCATAGTCATATGTGTGTATGTGACTCAACAAAAGATAAGAGATCATGGAAGTAGTGTGTGTGTGTATACCCGCACAAAAGACCGGAAGGTGGAAATAAGGGTGGGACGCACATAAAAATCTGAAACAACAGGTGATGTATGGAGATATTATGGAAAAGAAAGGTTAAACACAAGAGGGAAGAAAAGAGAGAAGGGAAGAAAAAAAAAATGAAAGAATGACCAGAACTTTAGCATCGGGATGAAAAATAAGATCAAATAAATAAATAAATAAATACATATATATATATATATATATATATATATTATAAAGAGGAGGAATAAAAGCTTGATGGGATTGAATAGATTTAAACTTAAAAGAATTCTTATATACATTAGTGTGTTTAGATTAATTTTTGGATAACAGTTTTTATGATTTACGAAATAAATATGTGATAAAAGTTTTATCTGGATTTACTAAAAATGACTTTTGAAACTACAATTCCAAAGTTACCCAACCAGTTATCTAAATCTTTGAGGTTGGAATCAAAAGAGGGAAAGTAAGTTACAATATATGTGGGTATATGGGGTCGATACATACACACAATAAAAGACAAAACAAACTATTTTTGTTGTGTGAAAGGTGGAAGAACAAGGCACATCTAGTCATGTGTGGGAGACGAAATGCTAAAAGCATGAGTTTGTGTGTGTGTATATATATATGGGTTTAATGTCTAAAGAAATTCATTGGTGGGAATGTAGCAGAAGGAATAAGGAAAAATGAGTTTTAAATCTCCCGACTCATGCACTGATAGATTTTTTTTTTTTTTTTCCATAAATATGCATGTATACCCGTGCACACACCATAAGACAAAAAGATATGGAAGAGAATGTGGGGTTAGAGAAGTTGTATTGAAAGAAAAGCTTGAGATGCACAGTAGAGTAGGTAATGCGTGGGTGAAGAAGCATCATTCAATTTAATATCTACAGCAATCTACTTACAGTAGCTATGTGATGCAATACAGGAGAATCAAGTGTTGTTGAACAATCTTTGAACCCTGGACTTGATAGCATAGCGGTGAGAGTCCAAGACTATGATTTCATTAGGGATATTGGTCGTCTCTCAGCTACTGCCTTGGCTCTGATGACCAGTTCAGACCTAAGTGGACAGTCAAGTAGTGTTTGCATCAACGATTTTAAGGACCTTTGGGGACATTGTGCCTCTGTTTATCATGGTGGCCTGCTTCCATTAGGTTAGATGCAAGTAACAAAGACCAGATTTTACTTAGTGTTCATATTCAAATTTGGGATAGAATTGGTAGGGTTTATATATATTGAGAATTTTCAGGATGCCCATGTATATTAACTGTGTTCATTTTCATGTTGTGTAGACGTGTAGTGCAATGGAAGAGACAAGGGCCATATTGGAGAAGCATTCTCTGGTTGAAGAATTGACCCCTCTAAATGAGCAGTGCTTGATGTACACTGCTTCCATCTACCCATTGCGATTTCGACATTTCTTTCACTTGGTCCAATGCTGTACTATATCAATTATTTCCGGCATTGTTGTCGTGTTTCTTTACTTTTCAGGTGGCGGCGAAGATCGGCAACATAGTTTGTGTTCACTGGCATTGTTTAGATTTAATGAAGTAAATCCTTTCCAGCAAAAAAAGAAAAAAAGAAAAAAAAAAGTTATGGCCAAAGGAAATGTCCTTTTTTATGGATTTGGGATTTTTGTACCGTTTTTCTAATGTTAATTAGTAAAATTGCACCATTCTTCAATCTAGGATATCATCCACTCTTAGCACAATATTTTATAGATATTTGTATACTTTAATCCTAATATTTAATAATTATAAGCAAGGTTCTTAAAATCAAACCGGTCACTGAACCGGTCAAGGTATTGGGTCAATGGTCAGTAGATCAAATCGGAGTTAAACCGTGGTCAAATCAGTAGAAAATGAAAATTTTAGGATTATGAATATGAAATTAGGAAAAAAAAAATTCAGGTGGCAGTGGTGATTGATAGCACATTTTTCTCTCTATCTTTAATACATGGTTAGGGTTTGTGTCACTGGTATTGTTTAGATTTAATGAAGTAAATCGTTTCTGGCAACAACAAAAAAAAGTTATGACCAAGGGAAATGTCCTTTTTTATGGATTTGGGATTTTTGTACTATTTTTCTAATGTTAATTGGTAAAATTGCACCATTCTTCAATTTAGGATATCATCCACTCTTAGCAGAATATTTTATAGATATTTTTACACACCTTAATCCTAATATTTAATAATTATAAGCTTATCAATTTTTCACATGCACTTGTCATATTATAATTAAAAAAATTGATAACACATATTTATGAGAGAAAATTTATCATGTATTCTTAGATTACCACACCATATTAACTTCTTTGAATTAAAAATTCAAATAATCTCACAAAAATGTAATAAACTAAAATACAGGACTTAGTAAAGAAAAAGGTGAGCTTTTTAGCCTATACACTTCTATAATTATATAGTCATATTTGTTGGAGGAAAATCGAAATCTAAAACCCATATGCGAGAGGGAAATCGTAATCTCAATTGGATGAACAAAAATTGTTTGCACTCGGTTAAGTATTCTCTTTAGTATGAATCATAGGAGAAAATTTGTAGTACAAATAGCACTACAATTTTGTCTTGTAATTAGGACCGGAGGTAGTAGTATTTATTGTTGAAAGAAGGCGACGACAGAGTTGCGTTCCTTGCTGGTGGGAGACGACGTCAGATTTGCGTTAGTTGCCAAAGAGAGACGATTGCGAAGTCGCATTAGCTGTTGGAGGGTGGAGTTGTGTTCGGCTGTTCACTGCCATTACCAGTAGAGAAGGGCCATCGCCATCGTCACGGGAGGATGGCCATCTTCTCCATCGCTAACAAAAGACCAATGGAGTGAGGGAAGATAGATTGCAATGGATTAAAGGGGTAAACTAGGCATATCTCCACTTCCCATAGAAGTGGAAGTGGGTTCCGTAGGGCGTAGGGGGAGGCATGGAACCCAGTTTCAACGATTTTGATGGAACTAAGTTCCATGTGAAACCGGTTTCCACCTACCAAACACCCAAAAATATCACTTCCACTTTCAATGCTAATTCTCCAACTCCAATTCCAACATACCAAACGTAGGCACTAGGATTTGAAGTGAGAATTGATTAAGGGGAAAGGGTTCCTTTAAACTTGTTAGAATTGAGGTTGTTGTGGGGGAGAGAGAGCACAATGGAGAAAGAGAATGCAAGGAAAAATATCTAGAGAGACGAGGGTAGTAAAATCATTTTATCCACTTTTTAAATCAGGTCTATAACCTTAATAGGAATACGTTAAATTTACCAAGTTGATTTTGAATATAGTTGACGTGAATGTAGGATTTTTTTCAAATATAAATGAGATTATTATTAAAATTTGGAATAGTAACTTCTAGGCTCTGAAGAGCCGGTCCTGGTCCTGGTGCTCTCGGGTTGAGCTTTAAAAAATAGATGCTTTTCTTACCCGGGGCCTGTAACATCCTAATTTTTAATTTTTGGATTTAAGTATAATTAAGAAATAAGTATATATGATAAATGTGTTAATTATGAAATTTTGGTTCAAGATAATTATGAGAACAATTATTGAAAATTTAGGCTTATTTCTTCCTTAATTAATTTATTTTGAGAAAAAGAATAAATTCAAGTAAGGAATAAGTTGTGCCTAAAATTATAGAAATAATATATGAGAATTAAACGGTGGAATTTGGCCAAGTGATTAAATTAATTATTGGAAGATTAGGAAATTATTTTTCCTTGCATCTTAAGCCCATATGCTATTAGCAGATACAAGCCCAACATTTTTTTCTCTCACCCACGTACTCCTATATATATTTACGTAGAACCATTGGAAACAATAAGACATCAGCCTATTATATATATCACAACCATGATTGAAACCAACCCATTATCCCCTTTAATTCATTCACATTCAGAAAGCCCAAATTCATTTAATCTCCAACCCATTAGATCCCATTTAGCCCAACACTTTAGCCACAGGAAATCCACGCCATTTAACCTCAGCTGATTAAAAAAAAAAAAAAAAAACAGCAACAGTGAAGAAACGTATCAGTTTAAACACGTTTACGGGAAAATAGCAGAGAAAACCAGGAAAAGGTGAATGGATCATTACGGCGTATCTCTCAACCACGATTATTCACGCAACACGGCCATGCTTTTCGAACTTAATGAATACCCAGCGTGTTCTTCTCCTTTGACCGTTAGTTTCATTCTCAGACTAGATCCTTCAGTTTTTATTTAAGTTGTTGGCTTGACTCTCATTCATTGGCGCTGCTGCAACTGAAACCAAGAGTGAGAGGAAGGTTGAAACCCAGCAAGAGAGGGAAGGAGAGTGAGGACCGAGAGGGGAAAAGAGAGAAAGCCGAGAGAGAGTGAGAGTTTAAGCCGGTGCTCTGTTTCGGAAACCAAGAACAAAGGTAAGTCTTGAGTTCCTTTCCTTCTTGTTTACTTGATAAACCAAAACATACTGATAAAAAGGGGGGTTTGCTGCCATATCTTATATGCATTGATCGCTGCACATATTGTGTGTGTGTGTGATCAGGAAAAAAAAAAAAACTAGAAGCTTGTTATATCTATGTATAATGTCGCTGCTGTTAGAAGAATAGGCAAAAGTTGTTGATCTATATTATGTATATGGGTGCTGCAAATGAAAAGGGAAAAGAAAACAAGCTGAAATATATATAATCATGTGTTGCCTCATGTGTAACAAAGAGAATGGGTTAATGCTTAAAAAGAACAAAAACAAAGCTACTGTTGGTACACACACATGTCACTGGACTTGAAAAGAAAATAGAGAAGGAAAAAAAACCTGGGAAGTATATATATACATATATGCAGGGGCGGACCGAAGTGGGGGGCGAGGGGTGGCCCCCGCCCCCCCTAAATTTTTCTTAAACAAATAAAAAAAATTAGATATATAAAATATTGTATATGATCGATCGGGCTCCCTCTTCTATTGTTCCCGCCGCCACGGACTGCAGTGCACCGACCTCCTTTCTCCCTCTCAAGTTTCAACGCCTTCCCGGCATTATCCACGAATTCATATTATATCGTCCTCTCATTGATCTACGTTGAGTGTTGTGTGTGTCAGCCTGTTAAGGGCGTGTTTGTTTGATATTTTTTCCCTTTTTTGTCTAATTCTGATTTTGGACTGTGAAAATAGGGGTTACTACAAGTGCAGTACAGTAAGAGGGGTTCACACCTTTTGCAGGTGACTAGGTGTTTATTATGGGAAAAGTGCTATCACTATTGATACTTATTTTAAGAGAAAGATCTGTTGTCAAATCTTTGAAACTCCTTCTTTAAAGTCTCATAGAATTGAAAATAAAAAGGTAGTAAAAGAAGTTAATCTCTCTTCATTGAAAAGAGATCATTCAATATGCAAATATCTTATAAATTAACAAGATGAAATTCGTAGTACTTATTTTAATTATGTTTATATTGTATTTCAAGTACTTTTATTTATAATAGAATATTTTTTATTTTCGCCCCCATCATTAAAATTCCTGGGTCTCGCTAACGCATATATGGCGTTGGTTTAGAAAGAATTACTATCATATATAGATTTAAAAATGAGTTATATTACTGATGTAATTAAGTTGCTGCATTTTTCATATATATATTTGATATTGGAAAACATATAGGAAAGGAAAACTTTTGTTGTTATATATATGTTGGTGCTCATCGTGGTGGTCAATAAAGCACAAGGGTTGCTACTGATGTATAGATATATAAGTTGCTATTATAAATTATTTTAAAAAACAAAAACAAAACAAAAAAAGAGAGAGAGAAAAGGAAATAGCTTGGCATGATTAAGTGCTGTCATGAGGGGTTTTATTTGATTTTCCTAAGAAAATAATATTCACATCCTAAGCCACATTCGGTATATGGATAATAGTAGATGATTTTTAAAGCTTTACTTTGAAAAAAAAATATATGTGTATATTGTCACTAGATAGGAATTTCTATCGATTTAGTCTTTGTATGTGAAGGACAAAATGATTATTTTCAAAACTAAATAAATAAATAATTAAAAAATAGTAATAAAAATAAAATAAACCCCAAAATGTCATTTTCAATTTCTGTTATTATAATATATTATTACTAGAATTTGTATTTTTCTTAGTAGGAAATTATAAGCTTTACCTGTGATAATGTAGAGCTTACTTGTAAGCGGTGATTGTGCGGGTTGTGTTCCGCGAGTTAAGGTTAAGCTTGGAATTGAGGTAACCGGGGGTTAATTTATTGTATATGCTTGTTTTGGAATTTTGTGAGGTATTTTTTCTAAATCTTACTTTCATATATACTACTTGTATGTGTTTTGAAAAATTATGTGTATGTTTGAATATGAAGTTATTTTAGTAAAGCAGTGTATTTTCCAATCTGTGTATATTTAAGTGAATATTATTATTGGGGGTTGATATTGTTGTGATGGTTGTAATGTTGTTGTGAGATGATATATATGGAATAATAATTTTGTAAAATGTTGATGAAAATTTTAGTGCTGTATTATTTATTTTGTTGTGGGATATGTTGGATTGTGTAGAAGAGATTGAGGGTGAAATTGTGCCTATCGACTCTCTCATTCGGCCGGAATTTGAGTTGAGTGTTTTGGGCGGACACCTCTCTATTACGGTATATTGTGGTGGCATGGGAGGGACAGTATTCTTGAAGTGACTAGCTAACAGCTTGACCGGGTATACTAGCACTGATATTCTGTACCACGTCCAAAGGAAATAAGGAGGAGCAGAATGGATGTGTGGGGATGGTTCTAATGGGTTCGAACTATTGTGTATTATTTGTTTTAATCTTTTTTTTTAATTCTTATGAACTATATTAGTTATTAAATAATATTATTATTATGGTAATAAACATGCTTCTCTGACTTGCAATCCTTTTCTGCATATTTGATAAATTAATTTCAGTTACGGGGACTTTATGTCTCACCCCGTCATTATTAAATTTTTCAGGCGAGACCTCTAACCCTACTAGAGGACAAGGGAAGCAGCCAGAGGCATAAACATCGTGAAACTTGTAAGCCTCTTTTTGGTACTAGTGATGTATTGACTTATATATTGCCATCATAGGGCCCTCATATTTTTGAAATACTACATTAATCATTTTTGGATGACTGTTGATTTTCTAAAGACCTTATTTTATATACTATCATATCATCGTGGATCCACCATTATATCTTTCGTGACCACTGTTTTGTGTAGACCCTTTCTTGTGGGCCCATGCTGTATGACTTGTGGGCAATAAAATCTCCTGTTCGATAATTGTGCCCTAAGTTATGAATTTCCTGTAGTGGGTTTGTGGGCAAAATTTATATCCTAGACCCCAAGGTGCGTGTATTGAAAAGAAACAGAGTTTTCTATAATTACCTGCTAATCAAATTTTAAGAAAACATTATGGTTAATTATTATGTTATGAGAAAGGGTCTTTTCAGGGCCCTAGAGGGCCGACCCGACTCTTCATGGCAATGGCGGACCTACATAGTCTAGAAGGGGGGAGTGCCCCCTTGAATTTGAAGAATTGAGTTTTTTTTTTTTTTTTTTTTTTTTTTTTTTTTTTTTTTTTAAATGTTTAAATAATTATCCATCCTTAAATGAAGTGCTCACCCTTAAATCTTAATACATCAAGACTGCACTTCGTAATAGGATGCGAGATGAATGGTTAAATGATTGTTTAGTGCCCTTATATTCAAAAAAGATGTATTTGATGACATTGATAATAAGACAATTATGATAGAATTCCAAAAAACAAGGCATGGAAGGATGACATTATAATTATTTTTATTGTAATATACTTTTTTTTTTATTAAAATATATGTACTTGAACTTATTGAGTGCCCACCCTTCATTGTAATTCATGTTTTGCATTTCTAACAAAGCACTTAACCTTGCTTTTTCTAAATGATAGATTTGTAATATATTGTCTCTCTTATTACACCATAGTATTCATTTGATTTCATAAATTTTTTTTTCTTGTTTATATTCTTCTATTTTTTAATGCATTTAAAACTTTCTTTAAACAAAAAAATTTCGGGGGCAGCCGTCCCCCACCAATTGTACCCCCCTTATATATTTTTCTGGGTCCGCCCCTGCTTCATGGGGTAGCCCAGTAGGGCCGGGGCCAACCCTGATTCCCAGCTGTACCCGTGCACACACCATAAGAAGAAAAGATAAAGAAGAGAATGTGGGGTTAATTGCATTGACGGAAAAGCTTGAGATGCACAGTAGAGTAGGTAATGCGTGGGTGAAGAAGCATCGTTCAATTTCATATCTACAGCAACCTACCTACAGTAGCTATGTTATGCAATACATCCCATTCTTTGTTTAGCATCAATATCTTATTTATTTGTCTAATAAGTATGCTTGGGATGCAATACTGGAGAACAATCTTTGAACCCGGGACTTGATAGCATTGGGGTGAGAGTCTCAGACTATAATTTCATTAGGGATATTGCTCGTGGCTCAGGTATTGCCTTGACTCTGACCAGTGCGGCAGTGCAAGCCTAAGTGGACAGTCAAGTAGTGTTTGCATCAACGATTTTAAGGACCTCCGGGGACATTGTGCCTTCGTCTTTGATGGTGGCCTGCTTCCATTGGGTCGTGCTGGTTCCAAAATTGCAGTCCTCGCCATACCACACAAGTACAAGATACTCCGACCTGGAAGCTACATTTTGTTGAGATAATTCTTTTTCTTGTCTTCCAAGTTTCTTGATATGCCTTCAGAAGGGAGTGTTTTATGTCAATAACAAAGACCAGATTTTAGTTAGTGTTCATATTCAAATTTGGGATAGAATTGGTAGGATTTATATATTGAGAATTTTTAGGATTTCTATGTAACATTACTTTGGTTATTAGAACGCGAGCTCTTGGAGGAGTCTATTATGAAATGCTACCAAAAGAGGGCATCTCACGGACAGATTTAACTGTGTTCATTTTCATGTTGTGTAGTGCAATGGTAGGCAAGGGCCATCTTGGAGAAGCAGTCTCTGGTTGATGAATTGACCACTCTAAATGAGCAGTGATTGATGTACAATGCTGGAGACATTGCGATTTCGACATTTCTTTCTCTTGGTCCAATGTATGGCAAATTGTGACTGTTTTACTGATTTCCCGGGCATGTTTTGTCTCCCAATTTTTTGGTTCTGACTTCTTCAGGTGTGTACAGAGTAATATACTAAGCAGACCTATCTTGTGTTCACCTAAAGAGATCAGAGATCAGTACTTTAAGACCAAGAGATAAGTTGGAAGTTCGAACCCCTTTTCCCATTAACTAGTTGTCTGAGGTGGTCTGCAGCTGATTTATGCGATAAATTAACAAAAAGTTTGCATTACCTGATATGAATGTTTTGTATTATATCAATTATTTCCAGCATTGTTGTCTATGTTTCTCTTCAGAGATAAATTTTTTATCTCGAATTGACTAAATTACTTATGGAAAATTTTTAATATTCTAAAAATATACTCTTAGCAAAAAAGAATATTCTTTTCATTAATGACAATTTGGTCAACATCCCCTCATCTCCTCCCCTCAAACCAAACACATTGTTAGAGTTGTCGTATTTGGGCTTAAGCTTTTTATGTGTCTTAATTTATTTTTGAACTTTATGTTTGTTGTATTTAGGTTCATGCTTTGTGTCTTGTTTTTATTTTAGAACCTACGTGAGCTTATGTTTAATGAAGTAAATCCTTTCCGTCAAAAAAAGTTATGACCAAGGGAAATGTCTATTTTTTGTCCTCTCTTTTTTAAGATTTGGGACTTTTGTACCGTTTTTCTAATGTCAATTGGTAAAATTGCATCATTCTTTAATTTAGGATATTATACGCTCATAGTAGAGCATTTTATAGATATTTGTATACCTTAATCCTAATATTTAATAATTATAAACTTATCAATTTTTTACATGCACTTATCATATTTTAATTAAAAGAATTGATAAGACATATTTATGAGAAAAAAGTTATCATGTATGCTTAGATTACCACACCATATTAACTTCTTTGAATTACAAAAATTCAAATAATCTCACAAAAAAATGTAAACTAAAATGGGGGGAAGAAAAAAGGTGAGCTTTTTAGCTTATGCACTTCTATAATTATGAGATAAGTCATGTTTGTTGGAGGAAATCGTAATCTCAATCGGATGAACAAAAATTGTTTGCACTTGGCTAAGTAGCATTTGTTGTCGAAAGAAGGCGACAGCGAGTTGCATTCGTTGGTGGGAGACGACAACAGATTGGCGTTCGTTCTTTGGAAAGAGACGACTGCCAAGTCGCATTAGTTGTTGGATGATGGAGTTGTGTTTAGCTGTTTGCTGCCATTGCTAGTAGAGAAGGGCTATCGCCGTTGTCACAGGAGGATGGCCATCTTCTCCGTTGCCGGCAAAGGACCAGTGGAGTGAGGGAATATATATATATATATATATATATAAACATTAATATTTAATAAAATAAAATATGATTCATCTATAGTTTAAATATATTAACTAATAGTAAGAGAAAAACTTACAACCAAGAGTTCATTTTAAAAGTAGTGTTGGTTAATCATAGTTTCTATTTAAATATTATTTTTACAAGTGATTTTGAGCATTTTTATTATATTTGGATTTTATTTATTGAAAGCACCTATAGATGTATAATTACAAAAATATATATATATATATATATATATATGAATTTAAAATACATGTTCCAATCACATTCATTCAAAAATAAAAAACATGTCTCAATCACATGAAATCATTTGTCCCAATCATCACTTTACTTAAGAATCCTCAAGATGTATTTAAATTAATGGTTACCTAGCTTCCAAGCTCAAATTATCACCATCCCCATATCCTTGTTCTTTAAGATGACCCTTATTATTAAACTCAGCATATTGTGGATTTTTTCGCACATGAAATCCCATAATCAATCTTTTTTATATTATAAATAGTACCAGAATTAATAAATAATAAATATAGATAGGCTATAGGATTTCATCTACCTTTTATATTATATATCTAATTAATAGGGGACATTAAAGTCAGTATCTCCCTATGTTTAATTATATGTTCCCCACTTTTCTGCTATTATCTCGAATCTCTTTATGTTATTCCTTTACAGTATTTCTTTTGAAAATACCTTTGCCTTACTGTCCGACGTGAAATAGGCAAGAAGGAAAATGTTGTCTGGTGAATGTAGTACGAGTACGACGGCAAGTTCAGCGGTGGAAAACGCCAACGGCGCAGCGGGGCTGGAGTTGATTACAAAGATTCTAATCCCATTATGCTAATAAAATTCACGAACAAGGTAAAAATCAAGATCCTACTTTACTCAATATTCTGGGAATTTTTTTGGGTATAAACTATAAAGATTCTTTTGTTGTTCTTAATTAATTGCAGATGAATGGTGAAAATCTCTTCTTCCCTACAATATAAAGGACTCAACTGGGTGTATTGATGACTCGATTCTGTCGTCAACAAGAGCTGAACCGTGACTAAGTGATTTTTTTTTTTCAGGGCTGCATCGTCGGACCCAAGATACGAATAATAATAGAAATATAGTTCACGTCAAATAATGATATTTATAATAAATATTGAGTATCTGAAATGCAACAAAAAGGAATGATGCTAGGTGGATGAATGAATCAAGTCCGTAACCTTTGTCTCTCTTCAAGAAATTTATTTGTTACCTCAAAGTCATTTTCTAATGAAATCTAATACGTTAATCCAATACGTCAAGGTCTGTTGATTTTAAAACACAAGAAAATTCATTAATCCAATACGTGTTATCTCAATTCTTGCGGTAATTAAATCTAATTTATCTCCAATAATACCTTTCATAATCTGGTGATCATTTGATTACATGATTGATAGTAAAAAAAAAAAAGAAAAGAAAAAAAAAAATAACAAATGATAATAAGTAATTATATATGAACTTTAATTTTCTTTGCCGTTTCATTTCTTGTTGCTAGCTAGCTTAAGTGGCGAAAGGACACATTTAGTGTGATTGAGTGTGGGGAGGGTACCACCATCAGTAGGCAATGTATAGGTAGTAGGTACTACACGTGCGGGGAAGACGGGATTGGCAAATCATTTGTTTGGGTGATATGTGGTGTGGTGTGTCATTTAAACGGAAGCTACACTGCTGCATCTAAACTTCCATAGGTAGGGATATGGGTATTTATGGGGCTATATCATTGCTTTGTATCCTGGGTTCATCAGTTCAATATCTGTGGCATTCTGTTTTATGTTTTCTTAACATTGACTAAAGTTGGGGTATTTTCACTTCCTTTGATCTGATTTAAGTTGATGAATCAAAGTCTGGCTTTTGGAACATTTGGAACCTCCCCTTGAGTTTGAACTGTAGTTGCTAAAATTTTCATCTCTCATCAGTTTGGTGCAATGCTGATTTCCTGTCAACTTTTGGTTGCTGATTGTGATTAAAAATAATCTTGCATCTCTGAATTGGGGTATATTTCACTGGGGTTTGACTTGTATAGTGAGTGGTGGTGCTCTTAATTAGTTTTTGATAACTTTTTTTCCTACTTGCTGGAAATTACTGAACTGTGATGCATTATTCATTAGTATTTATGGCCAACTCTTTGTTATATATGGAGAATAGGCTGAAAACTGGAACATCCACTTAACTGGATATTTAAGTGCATTAACATGCTAGTCACTGGTGCATTAGCTTGAAACTGTTGCATTTCCACTGTCATTCTGTTCTGTGATTTTCTTAGGCATTGGGTTTGTTAATCTGGTACTTGTGATTTGCATTAATCTTGAAATTCTTGCAAAATTTGAGAATCTTTGCTATCATTTGCCACATTAAATTCATTGGGGTCCAAATTATGGAATTTTATTTTGCTAACTAGATTAAAAGCTTTAAGAAATTGAATCTTTGATTTTGGAATAAAAGATATAGATTTTTTAGTAGCATATAAAGCTATATTCCACTGATTTGTGGTCACTTACTGCCTCATAATCACAATTGTGCTAAATATCCTTGTACACACCCAGAAGAACCTTGTGCAAATATGATTTGTACTGAGTGCTGTATCCAAAGAAATAAAGTATGAAATTTGAATATTTCTACTGTGAGGATTGTGCATACCAAGCACTCATTGCTGCCTCACATCCTTGATGCAACATTGGTACAATGTCTCATCTAGATCATTTTCTACATTGGTGGGCCGGGAATAGCTATAGAATTGTCCAGATTTAGGTAAAAATTAGTATAGATATGTTTTTTTTTTTTCACCATCTTAGGACAGAATACACATACATATACGTTCATACATTCATATTGGGCATATATACTTATTTTCTGAAGAGAAATCAAGGCCTAGATGCTGTGGCACAAATGTGATACTTGATTCCACCTTCAAAAACAATTGTATATAGTTGCAATACTACCACACTCATTGATTCCTTGAAACCAAAATTTTTGCTGAGCATAATCATTGCTGATTTTTCAAATTTCAATCAACTTCATGCTTTCCTGAATTCTTGAAATTGTGTTTGCTATTTTGCTGTGTTCTTGACTGAGTAATACTTGTATGACATGTTCTTCTACACCTGAATTTTTTTTTCCTCGGTTAAGAAAGGGATTGATAAGACTATTAGAGAATTTTAGAAAGATATGGGAATAAGGGGAAGTCAAGTATATCTCCGACTGAACATTTTCTTAATTCTATTGATTTGTCTATATCTAATTCCGAATTTGTTGGATGTGATTTGATTAATCAGCACGTGGCTATGGATAGAAATAATATGAATGTACCTAATGCTAATAGTGGGGATGGGAATAATGTAACCAAGGCCAACATGTTAAAAAAAAAATCCAATTTTCTGCTTGCTAATCATGTTAAGTGTAAAAACAAAAAACAAAACAAACCAGGAGAAGAAAACAAAACGAAAAGAAAAGAAAACACTAATGTATAATAATATTTGTATAACTAAGATTGAAAAAAAGATTATATGAGCATGAGTTATTATGAATAAATTCTTTTCTTGATGACTAGGCATATATATTGTTATTTCAGCATTAAGAAAAACAATTTATCACTTGTCCTAGTCTTGTGAAAGGCACTTGGTTATTTTGCTTTTAGGTTAAAAATGAAGGCATGCAAATTATTTATTTGGAAAGGCTAAAATGTTATGTCATTGTGCATATTTATTTTTCTCTGATTGAAAGAAATAAATAGGTTCAAGACTTGTGCAAAGATATCTTCGTTTAGTATCTCCATTTAACATTCAATAACTTGATTTGGAGTTAAGTTTCTATTTGAAAGCGTATACTATGGTCAATGAGTTTTAGTTAATTTCCTTTATTCGTTTAGACAAATAAAAGAGTGAAAGAATTATATTTCTGGTATAGTAGTTACTATGAATACAACTATAGAGTGTCACCTATCAATTGCAAGGAACTACAAAAATCTAAGCTATATAGCCACTGTTTAAAATTAGTGGTAAATACTTAATTATTTGATGTACAAAGGTTGGTATATTTGGGTTCATTTTATCACTTATAATGTCATGCATAGATTTTGGGCTATAAATGGGTGGTATTAACAATGAGGTTGTAAAATGCCATCAAAATATTTAAATTCAGAGAACCGAATTTTTAAGGGGAAGGAATGTAATGACCCAATAATTATTTTTTTAAAAAAGAAAAAAAATCTTAAAGAGAACCATAAATTATTAACTAATGAAGTAAGTTAATAATATAATCAGATTTGTTCTATTAACTAATGAAGTACTATCAACTAACGATCGAAGTAAGTTAATCATAAACTTTCATTGTTTGCGGAGCTTCATCTAGAAGATGGTGATGCCATCGACGCTATGCCACGCGCTCGCCAAACCAGAGGTAAAAATTATTATTTTTACATATTCAAGAATGCGTAATTTTTTTCTTTTATAGATATATATTCAAGTTGTGAAAAATAAAAATTGAGAAAAGTATTATTTAATTTAATGAAACTTTATTAATTTTAAAAATAGAATGTAGAAGATAATATACTTGTATGTGTTTGTTTTCTCTCCTGAAGTAGTTAGATTTGGTTTACACGTGCAGGAAGGAAACCTATGGATCTGATGCCGACAAAGTTGGCAACTTCATGCCTTCATCAAACCCTTCCTTTATGGGGTTGAGTTCATTTGATGTAATATACATAGCAGACAGATTGTACAGCATGTTATTGCAATTTTTGTTGTTATTGGCTATCTACTCATCTTTGAATTTGCTTGCATATACCAACTATCTACCGTCATTATATACAACATTAATCTTATCAAAATATTACAAGTGGTGTTTTAGACATCTCACAAGTATGTAACTCCCTAAATTGATAATAACTACTGCTGTCATATTCTTTCACATCAAATTTTAATTTTATTTAATTCAATATAAACTTGAATATATAAACTGGATTAGCATGGTAAGTAGAAAATAATGGTGGATATAATAGTGTGACCTTCATATCATAAGTAGAGCAACTAACTTTTCACCAAGTGAAGAATTAATATTGTTACAAGTATTCCCTACATATCTATTATGTGAACAAAATTATAATAAGTGGGGCTGGATTTATTTAGTTCGGTTGGCTTTTATTCTTTTCATTGCACCTTGCTATTTTTTTTATTTAAGGGTTTATTTTTAATTAATGCATTTGTTATAATATAGTAGTTGACCATTTTAAGTGGAAATTACTACTCATTAGTGATAATGAAGTTCTAAGTTATCTTATGTTTTATATGCCCATTTCAATAATTTTATTCATAAAAAAAATCTTCTCTATTTTAACATCCAAACAGGATTTTTATTTAAAAGTATTTTTTAAATGATACATCCAAACATAAAATAGCTTAACTTCTAATTAAAGTACTTTTGTAAAAGCAATTGGAAAAAAGTCTTTTTTTAAAATATATATATATATATATATATATATATATATCCAAACGGGCTCTTATTCACCTGACTTTTTTAGGATGATGTAAAAATTTTCCCAATTATTTATACGTTTTAATACGAATAATAATAGAAATATAGTTCACATCAAATAATGATATTTATAATAAATATTGAGTATTTGAAATGCAATCGAAAAGGAATGATGCTAAGTGGAAGAATGAATCAAGTCGAAACCTTTGTCTTTCCTAAAGAAATTTATTTGTTACGTCAAAGTCATTTTTTAATTAAATGTAATACATTAATCCAATACGTCAAGGTCGGTTGATTTTAAACAACAAGAAAATTCGTAAATCCAATGTTAATATCAATTCTTGCCGTAATTAAATCTAATTTACCTCCAATTATATCTGTGGCATTCTATTTTATATTTTCGTAACATTGACTAATTATGACTGTATTGAGTAAAATTTAGTGTGTAAGAGTTAAGTGATCGACTGTGTTTTGTATATTTTATTTCTAACTTGGTGAACCTAGATATCTGTTGTCTGTTGGTCCGCATGGGTGAATAAAATAAAATAAAACACTAATTCATAATAATATTTGTATAACTAAGATTAAAAAGATTATATGAGCATGATTTATTATGAATAAATTCTTTTCTTGATGACTAGGCATATATATTGTTTTTTCAGCATTAAGAAAAACAATTTATCACAATGATTTGTTCCATAGTTTCTTAGAACTTATGTGAAAATGTTGTTGAGAGTGCTTTACGCTTATTAAGTGAGTTCTAAGAAAAATACTTGTCACTAGTTTTTTGTCCTAGTCTTGTGCGGAGGCACTTGGTTATTTTGCTATTAGGCTAAAAATGAAGGCATGCAAATTATTTATGTTGGAAAGGCTAAAATGTTATGTCACTGTGCATATTTTTTTTTTCCTTCTGATTGAAAGAAATAAATAGCTAGGTTCAAGACTTGTGCAAAGATATCTTCATTTAGTATCTCCATTTAACATTCAATAACACTGAACACTGATTTGGGGTTAAGTTTCTATTTAAAAGCGTTTTTTTTTAACAAAATACTATGGTCAATAAGTTTTAGTTAATTTCCTTTATTGGTTTAGACAAATAAAAGAGTGAAAGACTTATATTTCTGGTATAGTAATTACTATGAATACAACTATAGAGTGTCACCTATCAATTGCAAGGAACTACACAAATCTAAGTTATATAGCCACTGTTTAAAATTAGTGGTAAATACTTAATTATTTGATGTGCAAAGGTTGATATATTTGGGTTCATTTTATCACTTATAATGTCATGCATAGATTTTGGGCTATACAATGTTGAATGGGTGGTATTAACAATGAGGTTGTAAAATGCCATCAAAATATTTAAATTCAGAGGACCCAATTTTTAAAGGGGGAAGGAATGTAATCACCCAATAATTATTTTAAAAAAAAAAAATCCTTAAAGAGAACCATAAATTATTAACTAATGAAGTAAGTTAATAATATAATCAGATTTGTTCTATTAACTAACGAAGTAAGTTAATCATAAACTTTCATTGTTTGCAGACCTTCATCTAGAAGATGGTGATGCCATCAACGCTATGCCACGCGCTCGCTAAACCGGAGGTTGAAATTATAATTTTTACATATTGAAGAATGCGTAATTTTTTTCTTTCATAGATATATATTCAAGTTTTTTTTATAAATATATATTCAAGTTGTGAAAAATAAAAATTGAGAAAAGTATTATTTAATTTAATGAAACTTAGAATTTTATATTAGTTTTAAAAATAGAATGTAGAAGATAATATACCTGTATGTGTTTGTTTTCTCTCCTGAAGTAGTTAGACTTGGTTTGGACGTGCAGGAAGGAAACCTATGGATCTGATGCCGACAAAGTTGGCAACTTCATGCCTTCATCAAACCCTTCCTTTGTGGGGTTGAGTTCATTTGATGTAATATACATAGCAGACAGATTGTACAGCATGTTATTGCAATTTTTGTTGTTATTAGCAATTACATGTATAAATTTCACCACTTTTGTGTTTGTTTCCTAGTAGGCTGTAGATGTTTTTTGTTGCCGTAGTGCTTTGACCAAGTTTGTAATGAGATTCTTGATGTTTCTGAAGTTTTTTTTTTTTCTCCTTAATAAGTAATACCCTTGAATATTTCAATCTCACAACACTTGTGGCAAGTTTTTAGGGTTGAATAGTTAAGATTGAAACCTAAATAACAAGACTTTGGTTTTTGTCTTTGTGCATCGGTGAAGAATAAGATATACTGTTTATGACTTACACGATGTTAATAAATGTTATGATATGCTTCCTTAATATGAGACTTTGTTCTTAGTGTAATTTATACTAAGAAAAAAATCCTATATTAAAGACTGGAGGTAGTTTTAATATATTAATAATATATTGAGGTTTCAAAGCTAAACTTAATTAAGTAGTACTACTTGTCATGATAATTAGCATGTTTAGCATGTTCTCGCTGCAAAATATTGTTCACAACGTTTCTTGGGGAAAAAAAAAATTACTGGCAAACATTTGAACATTCTTATCTAGAGATTATAAGATGTTTATTATTTCACAAATTCTGTTTCCCATGGTTTTAAAATAACATTTGGTGTTTATAATCTATAATAATTTTCAATTTGGTCCCCGTAGTTTAATTTATCTCCAAAACTTCCATCATGTCTGGGATCAAGGAAGTGAAAGTTTATATGGAAGGATGGGTAGAGATTTTAATAAGGATTTTACTGATTGGCAAAGGAGGCTCATGAACTTATGGACAGGTTCCACACTTGTACTGATTCTCCTCCTTGCTTGACTGATATACTTCTTACGGATGTAGAGTGGTAGTTTTGTTTTACTACTTCTTGTAATCGGGGAAAAAAAGATTTTAATATGAAAGAGGGAGAAAAGAAAACATAACACTCGTAATAAATGCACTATGATCACCCTATTTGATTTAAACGTTTTTATTTTTATTTTTTTTAAAAAAAAAAATTGATTATGTCACAATTCTCATTTTCTTATTTTCAGTTTGTCAACATAAATCTCATATATTATTCATTATAAATGTTTTTTCATGTATTTTTTAATTATAAATTTACCAAGGTTTTATTTGATTCAACGAAAGGGAATAGAAGTGAGAGATTTTAATATTAAAGTGTCTAGATTAGTCTGAGGAGAAGAGAGGAATTGAGAGATTTTCATGTTTACTTTGTTTGGTTTTAAAAGGGGAGGGGAGAGGAAATATTTTGATGTAGAGAATTTTACCCTTATTTTATTTAATTCTATACAATGTTTAATAAAATTTATTATAAATATAAAATTATAATTTAATAATTGTCAAATTTTTAATTATTAAAAATAATTTGAATGTGACAGCTGTTATGCTCAATAAAAAAGAAAAAAGACATATTAATAATAAAATGTTTTTAAAAGAAAAAGAAATCTATAGTTTTTCTTTTGCACACAAGGCGATGTGACATGCCAAAGTACACATTCATTTTTGGGAAAATAACAAATAAATACCATATGAATTTGGAAAACCCCAAAAATCTCCCCGAATTTGTAAAAAACCGAGAGGTACAGAGGACCTATGAGGGATATGTAAATTTAGATGAAATTACCCATTTACCCTTAATTTGTTTTTTTTTTTTTTTTAAAAAAAATAATACCCTCATTTGGAGGGCCTCCGGCTAGGCAAGGGAGTGTTTTTTTTTTTTAATATATATATATATATATATTCATTGAAAGTGTGAGAGGTGGGGTTCGAACCCCAACCTCCCACACATCCATGTGACCACTTAGTTCCTTTAATATATATATACACACACATTAACAAATATATATATATTCTTCTTAACATTTTTTTCAACGGTATTTACAAAACTTGAGGGTAGTACATGTATGTAGAGAAGTAAATAGCTGTACAGATATACTTGCAAATGTTAGCTTTAGGCAAGAGGATGTGGAGTCTATGTTTGTAAGTCCTCCCCAGGAGGTTATTAGCTGCTTGAAAATACTGAGAAAAAATTAAGGGTACAAGAGGCATTGGAATAGTGCCATCCAAAGGGAATCCACAACTACTGTGAAACACAAATCACAAAAAAAAACCTACATGGTCGTTGAGTACGAGTAAAATGATGTCCTCCGGCGGGATCCTACCTTTAGCATGAACACCACGTCCGAGTTAGTATCTGCCGCCTCTTCCGATACCTCTAGCAGCTCCGCCGTCTCCTCGTCCGATACCCCTACCAGCTCTGCCGTCTCCTCGTCCGATACCTCTACCATCTCTGTCGTCTCCTCTTCCGGTACCTCTACCATCTCCGCCGTCTCCTCGTCCGGTACCTCTACCATCTCTGCCGTCTCCTCGTCCGATACCTCTACCATCTTCGCTGTGTCCTCGTCCGAGACCTCTACCATCTCCGCTGTCTCCTCCTTCGATACCTCTACCATCTCGTGGATGGAATGGAGGTGGACCCTCACTCGTTGATGGGCAGTAGTGGTGGGCCCCTCCTGTGCGGTGGGTGGGTGACTCCCTGGGAAGTTCCTGTACTGGTGTGCTTTCAGACGTAACAAGTGGTATCAGAGCTCGCCTCAACTCGCTGTGGTGGCCCCTCCGTGGATGTAACAAGTGGTATCAGATGGTATCAAAGCCGACCTCGCCTTGCCCCACTGTGGTGGCCCCTCCGTGGACGTAACAGGATGGGTGACTCCTAGGAAGTTCCTGTACTGGTGTGCTTCCGGGTGTAACATGACGCTTCTCATTTGTTTGTTGTGATACTGATGCCCAAAGCAGTTACTAGTTTCATAACTATGCGGAGACACTCACAGTTACACGATGTCAAGAAAATCTCATTCTCGCAAATTGAACAATTATATCGACGATCTAAGATGTCTACTGGTGGAAACGACGAGCTGACCTCGCCTCGCCCCGCTGTGGTGGCCCCTCCGTGGATGTAACAAGTGGTATCAGATGGTATCAGAGCCGACCTCGCCTCCGTGGATGTAACAAGTGGTATCAGATTAGCAATGAAAATTAATTTCACTACAAAAATAAGAATCCTAAATATGAAATGGATTTTACCTCCTATTAGGCGAGTAACCACCCCAATTTCGTCTCCGTGTTTCAGTCCGGCCTGCCAAGAAAAACCTCAAATGAAATAATCTTTTCTAAATCATTTTGTGCTAAAAAACTAAAACAAAAATAATTACCTCCTCAGGGGTATTTATACGGCTGAGCCTGCGTCCTCCATACAGGAAGTCAACCATTGAACGTCCCACATTAAATCGATCACAATAAAGAGCCATTATTCTTTTTAGTGGAGATCTTTTGTTCATGGTCATGTGGAAACCTGTCTACCGACCGCATAAATAAACCTAATTATAACATAGAACAATACACTTTCGATTATCATCCCATGTTGGTGAATTACAAAATACAAATGCAGAGGTGAGAATTATCCCTAGGGTGGGATCTGATCATCATCCCATGTTGGTCCAACTCCATTCCATCCACGGAGGGGCCACCACAGCGGGGCGAGACGAGGTCGGCTCTGATTACCTAGGGTCCTAGGGTGGGATCTGATCATCATCCCATGTTGGTCCATGGAGGGGCCACCACAGCGAGGCGAGGTCGGAGGGGCCACCACAGCGGGGCGAGGTCGGCTCTGATACCACTTGTTACGTCCGGAAGCACACCAGTACAGGAACTTCCCAGGGGGTCACCCATCCTGAGATTTTCCTGGGTCGAGCATGCTTAACTGCAAGGAGCGCTAACCACCATGCCAAAAGCTTAAGCTGATAGCATAGGCGCATTCCATATTATTTATGCCCCAGAAACTTCCCTCATCCTGCCCGATGTGGGACTCGTCACGGTGAGACCGTGACAGTGGCGAATTACAAATTTGATTATTAGTTTTTGAATAATTCATTTTTTTTATTACTTTATTTAATTTTGCACCAAAAGAGGTTAAAACAGTAAAAAAAAAAAGAACGAGATTTTTAAATAGAGAGACGCTAACGCAAATCATGTTATTGACGGTGATTCTTCCTAGAGTTGAATATTCACGCAAAAACAAAATTAAATTTTAATATCATCTAAATTTTACAGAAAATGATGACCAGCCCATCTCTGCATGAATTGTGCAGGGCGATTCAAACTGTCGTTCGGAATATATTTGGGGATGCATCATTGACAAACTTTAAAATTATTATGCAAGACGAGAAAAGAACTTAGAAAATTCATTGAACCCACAAAAAGAGCGGGAAAAGAAACTGTTCCATCAGATCTCGAATGTTAACCACAAGCTAGAGAGGCCCCACGTTAAGATTAGAGGAATATAATACTAAAAAGAGATACTTAATGTGCCTACACCAACCAAAATAAAGCGTCCCTATGTGATTTATACATCATTAATAGATCAACCAAAGAAATCTTAACATAACAGCAAACTAGATTAGCATTTTCCGAAGTATGAAAATAAGGATGACTGTTTATCATCCGCAGCATTCTTCACTTTTTCCTTTTTCTTCAAGGGACTTGGGATCTCCTGAACAGTTTCATGAAAGGCTGGTTTTGAATCTTCTTTAAAAGCCTCGTAATCACGCTTGATCTTGTCCTCTGCTGAATCATCTTGATCATAGTTACATTCTCTGGTTTTTTCGTCATCATCTACCCCATCAGTTTCAGGTTCCTCCTTCTGGATTTTCGGCAGCTTTTCGGTTTTGACAGGCTCATGACTTGATACTCTCTGCTCTGGCTTTGAGCCTTCCCTTTCAGCTCCTTTTTTTGTGAAGAACTTGGAAATCGAAACATTCTTTTCTGTCTTGACTTGAATCTGAGAAACATGCGACTATGATAAATTGAATATCTTAGATATCAATAATCAATCAACTAGGGACAATATCACTTTTTCTTGTTTGAAGAAAACTGCAAATAACCTCCCCAACAGTAATTGCCCAAATATTAACCAGAATAAAAACAAATATTTCACGTCTATATAAGCTTCCTATTTTTTCATCTTGCATGACAAATAATAAGCTAATTATATGGCTTTTAGATGTATTATTAGTTTTAACTTGTATGTAACATTTTTACTTTCACATGGTTAGGAAAATAGTGCTAATGTTTTTCTTATTAGTACTAGACACACTCTGGTGAATTGCACAGGGATCTTTAACTTTTCAATGTTGCTTAACAAACTAAAATAAAATAACAGAAAAGTTGATTTTCATTTTAAAATATTGATAATCATAATTGATTGTAATTAAATCATGTAGAATTATATGTTGTTGTCCCTTCTTCAACAATGCATGAGATGTTTTCTAGTTTAATAGAATAGGAATAAGAATGCTCAAACTTGTTACTGTATCCATATCCCTACTTACCTAACCACCTAAGCTAACTCTGAACACATGTAAGCAAACATGTGCATCAAAGTGACATTCAGAGAGACATACAAGCAATAGCATGACGCCTTGCAACTATAACATGGGTCCCATGCACATCAATGACAATTAATAGTGACACAGAGAAAAAGGCCAGCACATTTTTATTTTAATTAAACAACAAGAACATTGTTATCAAAGCTTTCTGGATGACCTGTAAGCGTCCAACTAACGGCCAAAACCTTGCCTCTCAGCAAATTTCTACTTTAAGGAACAAAAGAGAGAATTTGCTCCCAAAAAAAAAGGAACAGAAGGGAGCACAATATTCGATAATTCTCTTCTTTTTATTTGCCAGTCTACAAAAATGAAATTGAAAGCACTACCGATAAAAAAACGCAGGGAATATAATCCCAATAGCAGGCTTGGATTCAATTCTAGGCGCCTTGTTTACCAAACTGTGGGTTTGAAACCAATAATACTATTAACCATATTAGAGATATCCAATTCTAGGAGTTTTCTCTAACTAGTAATCTTCACATCAAACAAAAGTTAACAGGCCTCACCTCTTTTATGCACTCAGGTCCATCAAAAGATGACTTGCCCATTGCATGTGTAACTGGATACCAAGCCTGCAGATTAAAGAATTCGGAAAACCAATAATAGCAACAGAAATAGTTTTAATACTAATAAATAACTAAATTTCATAGCTTCCATTTATTTCCTAAATACTTCATTTCAACAGCTCATACCAGATGTATTTTTGTAGATATTGAAAAAATATTTTAGAATACTAGTTGGTATAAGAAAAATATTTTTGGATATTAAATATACTAGAAATTAATTAATTTGAGTTATACCAAACATATTTCAATGTGCATAATACTATTTAATCCAGATAAATAAGAATATAAAAAAAAAAATTGGTTCTTTTATCCCAAAATTGGGGGATGAGCTGCTAGCTTGGAATTTATGAGAAGCTGAAGGGTGTTTGAGATCAACCCTAATCATCTTATTATCAGGAATTTAATAAATGATTGATGAATTGAGAAGTCTCACACTTTTTGGTCCTCCCTTGTAAATAGTGGATTTTATTTATTTATTTATTTATTGACCAATTTTTTACTGGATTTGATTCCACTAGTTGAAAATCACAATTATGATAAATTAATATTTGTTTTCAGGCTGCATTCAAATCAAACCCTGATGACCAAGATGCCCTTCTAAAAGTATTGATCTCCCTTATGATGCAGCGTTGGTTTCCAGTGGTTTTACGGTGAGTTCTAGGCTTCATATCTTTGCTCTGAAATGAGGTTGCACAATACATTCTTGAGTCTTGATGATGCACAACATTCAACCGGATTGGGTTCTTTTTTGAGCCAATATCTTTCTTGAGGGGCGTTTTACTCATCACTGTCAGTCAATCTGTCTTTTCCGCTCTCTGTTCATACTTCATTGGGTTGTTTCTTATCATCTTGTTTCTTGAAATGTGATTTTATTTTCTTAAATAGCCTGAAGTTCATAATTTCTCTGTCTGAGGGATTTCTGGCAAAATGAAGATTCGAATTAAACAATCCCCTGGAAAGATTGTAAATCACGAATTGCAGAGTTGTGCAATGAGGAAAGATTATGCAAATTTAGAGAAGCTTGACAAAAAGAACGTTCCCATGCCAAAAGATGCTCTCAAATTCTGATATGACACACTCTCCCACATTACAACCCACAAGAGGTACAACTTCTGCGCTTAATTTTATTTTGTTTTTGCTAGGTAGTGAGTAGTGACAATCCTCTGTTCTACGCATTTTTGCTCCTCAGGCGTGTCTGGCAGTAGCATAGCAATTTGGCCGAGAGTCTTTATTACGAAACTATAATTGTGGAATCGCCTGACTGTAGAACTCATACTTCCAGACAATGTCAGAGTCGGTGCCTGGAACATCAGGTTTGCCTTTTAAAAGATTATCTACTGATAGTGTTTGTGGATATTTATTTCTGATGTTTCTTTCTTCACTCATATTGAAACATTTGTTAGGTGGTACTTTGCCCTTCAGTCATGAGGACCTTGAACTGTCTGAAGGATAGCCTGCTGAAATGGAAATGTATGATTCTTTAGATGCAAATATGCAATTCAGCCCTTTAATGATTTTAGGCGTAATGGTGCCAATCGTACATATTGATCCGATGATTGTGCTATTTGATTCAGGAGTGTTTCAGGGCCTGGTGATGATATGATTGGGGTTGCAGGTATATGATTTTTAGACATCTATGGCTGTTTACTAAACACAACTCTTCCTTCCTTCAGTCCTCTTTACTCTTGCTTGATTCGTAACTTTTTGCAGAGCTCCACGACACCCTACCAGCACATGAACAACATGTGGTTCAGCAGCATGTCAGTTGATCACAACCAATCATTGTCTTTAAAGGTTCTACTTTCTTTCACGGTTTTCTGTCTTTCTGGAAAACTTAATTTCAGTTTTGCTGGACTTTTGCTTAATTTCACTTCTAAGCATAGTTTTGGCTTGGAGAAGATCGAACTGATTTGGTATGGCTGGTATAGCAGAGGCATTGTTACTTGATACTCTATGTCGCTCCTGTACTTTTCTTACCTCAATATCACTGAGTGCTGTTGCAACCAAGGGTGCCATGAAGGTATATGCTATAACCGAATTAAACTTGTGCTTCTTTGACTTGACCACTGTCTTGAGCCATTGTGTCAACACAAATGGTTGTACTTTAGAGAACATGCTATTTCTTTTAGTTATCATAGATTCATAGAGCATTATTTTTAAATTAATATCTTTTTTGTTTCAAATTATCATAGAGGATTTTTTTAAAGCAAAATATGTGATTAGTGTGAAAAAGCAATTGTTTTCATGTCTGGCTCTGTCGACAAACTATTTTAGCTGTGTGGAAAATAATTGTGTTCGTTCTTTATAAAAAATTTTAGACATATTTTAAATTAAAAGGGTACTTTTTGCAGTTTTTATCAACCTATCAAGAACATTTTGTGTCAACTGCAATGAATATTTTGAGAACTTCGATAAATTCTACCAGATCAAAAAAATAAAAAAAATAAAAACTGTAGTTTTAGATTTTTGAAATTTTATTTGGCTGGTTCTAAAACCAATAATTCTACCAAATCGAAAAAAGAAACTTGTGCTTTTAGATTTTTTAAATTTGATTTGGTTGGTTCTAAAACCAATAATTCTACCAAACAAAAAAAAAAAAAACCCTTTGATTTTAGATTTTTTAAATTTGATCTGGTTGGTTCTAAAACCAATAATTCTACCAAATCAGAAAAACACATTTTCATTAGATTTGTAAGTAAATTGTAATGTTTAATTTAAATATTTCATTTAAAACTTATTTTGTTATTTTGATTTTCTTGTTATTTCTTTATGAAAAAGATGTAATTTTTACATCCCTTATCTTATTGTTTTACAATTCATTCTGGTTCTTATTTTATTTTTGAAATTTGATTTGGTTGGTTCTAAAACCAATAATTCTACCAAATTAAAAAAAAAAACCAATATTTTTAGATTTTTAAAATTTGATTTGGTTGGTTCTAAAACCAATAATTCTACCAAATCAAAAAAAGAAACTTTTGATTTTAGATTTTTGGAATTTGATTTGGTTGGTTCTTAAACCAATAATTCTACCAAATTAAAAAAAAAAACAGTTGTGATTTTGTATTTTTGAAATTTGATTTGGTTGGTTCTAAGACCAACAATTCTACCAAATAATAAAAAAAAAAACCCTTTTATTTTAGGTTTTTGAATTGATTTGTTTGGTTCTAAAACCAATAATTCTACCAAATCAAAAAAAAAATCATTATTTGAATTAGATTTTTAAGTAAGTATGTAATATTTGATTTAAAACTTATTTTGTTATTTTTCATTTTTATTTTCTTGTTCAAAAAGTTTTAATCTTTATATCCCTGGTCTTCTTGTTTTACAATTCATTCTTGTTCTTACTTTATTTTTTAAATTTGATTTGGTATGTTTTAAAACCAATAATTCTACCAAATCAAAAATAAACAAAAAAAACAAAAACAAAAACCTTGTAATTTTAGATTTTTGAAATTTAATTTGGTTGGTTCTAAAACCAATAATTATCAAATCAGAAGAACTCATTTTCATTGTTTGAATTAGATATGTAAGTAAATATGTAATATTTAATTCGATTTAAAAATTATTCAGTTATTTTTTTATTTTAATTTTCTCGTTATTTCTTAATAAAAAGATGCACTTTTTATTTCCCTTGTCTTATTGTTTTAAAATTTATTCTTCTTCTTATTTTACTTTTAAAATTTGATTTGGTTGGTTCTAAAAACAATAATTCTACCAAATCCAAAAAAAAAAAAAAAAAAAAAAAAAAAAAAAACTGTAATTTTAGATTTTTGAAATTTGATTTGGTGGGCTCTAAAACCAATAATTCTACCAAATAAAAAAAAAAAAATTCGTTATTTGAATCAGATTTGTAAGTTGATATGTAATATTTGATTTAAAACTTATGTAGTTTTTTTTTTTCTTATTATATTTTGAAATTTGATTTGGTAGGTTCTGAAAGCAAGCAGTAATTCTACCAAATTAAATTCTTTTTTAACTCCGCTTATATATTATAGCCGGTCCCAAGTCTGGGTAAAGGAGGGGGTTTGTGGTAGGCCCTCAACAACCAACTTAAAACTTTGTCAATTCTTTATTAATATTTGGTTTTTCATTGAGCTCAATGGTATCGTTTCATCCTGACCCACCTAGTGGGATAAATTAGCTAGTGAGTAATAGAGAGAGAGAATATTTTTCTGTTCACCAACTGAACATTGCCTGGCTCCATGCATGTCTATTGTCATAAAATTTGGTTAAAGGTGGTACAGCTAATATGTTCTCACCCCACTAGCTAGTTGCTTACATCCTGAACAACAACAACAAATCCTTAAACTAGAATGAAAGCCTAGCATGAAACTTATGCAAAGGTTTATTGCTGATGATGCAACTCTGGACCAAATTTATTTCAAGCTATTATATGCCGTTGCTGCTTGTCGCCTTGAAACTGACTGCTGACTCTCATTGCTGTATCTCCTTACAAGCCAAAGATAAAGCCACAACTATTTTTTCGGATTATGATTAGTGATGAGGATGTCGTTCATGTTATTTCATTAGTCAATGCTGTAAATCAGTAACGTTATCCTGAAAGTTTCAACTGCGCTTTGCAATCTGTGTCTTGCTGATCTAAGTGATTGTGTTAATGGATATTTTTGCAGGATTTAAGTTGACCTTATCTACTCTGTCAGTCTGTCTTGCTGAACTAAGTTATAGGTATGATTTTAAAGTGATGTTAAATCTCCTAAGGGGAAAAAAATCTTTGTTTTCAAATATCCTATATTCAATTTTCATCAGGGTACCCAAAATTTCCGGTTTCAACCTATTTAGTTTACTTGAACTTCTTTCTGCCGTAGATCCTTTCATGCATTATAGTTGGTTCTCTTTTAGATTCAAAGTGACAAGGAAATCGAAGATTTGAGTCCCAATTCAGTGCAGCTTCATGAAGTGTTGAAATGGTGTTGTTCTGGATTAAGTTTAAATTTCAATATTCTGCTATGAATGTGCTGCCTTTGTTGCCTGTTGTAGTCACTTTTACGTAGGTTTAATAAATTGAACGACCTGAACTCTTCTCATCTATGTGCTTATTATAATGTGAGGTCACTCATCAGTTAATATTTGCGGTCGAGTGCTAAACTGCTCCTTGTGCTAAAGCCTCTGCTTATGGCCTCATATTGTTTGGTTCTACTATCTCTTCAAAATTTTCGGTTTTTTCTGCTTTTTTATAATGAATTTGTTTATCTGTATAATTGACATTTACTTGCTGTGTAGCCCAATTAACATGGAGCTTGAGATGATACACACACAAGCAGAGAAGCATTGAAGTGTATCATGTGCGAGCAATGCCATTTCTACTCTTCATGAACCTCCAGCATGTCGATGGGGCCAAATTCTATCAGATTTCATTTGAGTGTTTTTCTAGTATGTTCTATGCTTTGTTCTTACCTTCAAGATTAGTTCTTGCCTTTTTATTATAAAAAGAGGGAGAAAAAAGAGGCAGTTGCATTCATGGGTTTCTTTGATGCTAGGTTTTGTGGAGTTTCTTTTGTTCAGGAGGCTAGTTTGTTTGGGTTGGGGGTAGAAAAGTCCGTTCACGCAAGTCAAAACAAAACTCTTCTTACAAACTTGCCTTGTATGCTATAAATAATGTTGGAAAAGCAGCTTGTACCATTAACCCAAACAAGTATGCCCGACTTTAGTCAGAATTTCACTAATGAGTCAAGTCTTTATTTGTGGAAGATCCCTTCTTATTTTAGTTTGTAGTGCAAGGGGTTTTCCAATATATTAACTTTAACTTATATGTTATAAATAGTATGGTATGACCTTTTTGGAGACCCATGTTTCCAAAGTACATTGATTCACTTTATAAAATACATTGATTTAAATATTCAAATAATTAAATGCCGAAAAGAATAAACTTTCACAAATTAATTGTATAGAGTTTTCCAAAAGCTTTAATCACATGACAAGAAAATAAGCGACAATGAACAAGTTAAGTGATTGCATGAAGCTGCTTAATATAAGCACATTTGCGCAAGTGGAAACCTATCAAATATATTGTAAATTATGATTAAAAAGCTATTTTTAGAAGCTTTAATCATTGTTCTAAACAAACATTTTTCTTTTGCTGAACTTTTTTGGTTTGCATCATATGGAATATTTGGCATGTTGCACAACCGCGTTAAAAAAATTAACTAAAGATTAGAACAATAGTGTTAGCTTAATAGGAGTAATTTTTTTCCAAAAAAAATATGCTGTTACACCTCTAATTTTATTTAATACTTTTTAGCCAACCTAATTGTATTTAATGATTCAACAAATGGTTATTTTTTAAATAAAGGTCATAATGCATTTGTTATAAATATTTATACGTCAGTTTACTGCTAATTATAAACAATTAAGAGGACAAGAATTTAAAAAACGAAATGTTCTAGAGCCTGTATCCAAAGCAACCTTAATAAGTTCAACAAAAGGGAAATATCCAGCCATAAAGTGAGAACCTAGTCCTTTTGATTGGCCTTGATAGCAAATCTAAGACTTTCAGAAGAGTTGTTGAAGAGTTTCCTTCTAAATTTGTATTTCTGCAACAACAACCAAAAAAAAAAAAAAAAAAAAAAGATTTACATACAGGCTTTAAGAAAGAGGATATTTTATGGGGGAGTTGATCACAAATTACGAAAGGAGGTTTGTTTATTACTTGAGATCTGACAAGGCCTTATCTGTAATCTTCTAAAACCACTCTAGTCTACTTGATTCAAGTAGCCATTGAAGTGAGGCATTCTAACACAAGGTCAACCATCCCACTCATTCTACATCTATAAACATAAAAAGAAATATATCCATTCATATATTTATGATTTGATTCTATTTATGATTGGCAAAAGGAGGTCAGTTGTTTCTGAAAGACATCCAATTTTGGTAAGTCTTTCAACGGTAATGGTATAATAAAATTCTTGGATGACTGATCCCAGAGAGAATTGTATAGCTTTGGAATGAAGTGCCTCAAAATGAACACGAAAGTTCCGACATGTTTGATGATGAAACAACCCCAGTTAAGGGTTTGTGGGGATTTGGCTTACCATGCTAACAACAATGGTAAGACAATTCCCTGGCACGAAGCAGATTTTTTGACATCATCTAAAGTGTGCAACAATGGATCGTTCTTCGTTCTTTTCACTGCTGTTTTTCTTTTTCTGATTTCAGTGAAATTGAATTTCAGATAATATGCTAAAGGAGCCAGAGGAATGTAGGGAGACTTCTCTTCTCAAGGGACGTGGGATGCTCCGGTTCCACAGCAATGATGTGCATGTTTATATTTCCAATGGAGAGACGTCTTCGGCATATTCGAACCTAAATGTCAGTGCTAATATTTTTCTTCATGAGGGCCTTTTTCGCTAAAAGAAAATTGAATGGTTTAAACCATATCCAAAAATGACTAAACTTTTTGTTCAAATGATAGATAGTTACTGGATTGATGACCCGTCCAAATAATTAAATTGTCTGAAATAAATTCAGTACTATTTGTTAAACTATTAGCAAATTTAGCTAAGTAATTTGCAACATAAAGATATTCTCTAAACCTATGGTGGAATTTAATCTTCCAATCCTTATGAATAAAACACCTAGTCTCATCTATAATATCATATAATTAAATTCACACAACTACCTAAACATGTTACTGTCATATTTAAACCCAAGCACTAGAATTTTGGTTAAGTACTTAACAGTGAGAGCTAATTAGATTTGTATCGTTAAAATAAAAATAATCTTATAACTATTATTTTTTCAAAGAAAATCTTTTTCACGAACTGGTTCCGCGATGCTACATTGTTGACCATCTTTATCTTTATATGTATATATGTGTGTGTCTTTATTTATATATATATATATATATATATAAAAGTTGGAATGACACAATTTGTAATGATATTTTTTTCTCCAAAAATGAGTCTTTTCAGGGAGAAATCGGAAAAGGGACCTTCCCATCAAATTATGTGATCTTGACAAGAGGGGATCTTTTCCGAGCAAAAAAGAAAAGGAGGGATCTTCCAATAAAAAGGGAACATGTTATTCTCTTGACTCAATTCCTTCCTTGGCCACTGCTCAGAAACACCTCTGCGTCTGAATTCCCAAAGCCTATCCTAACCGCTGCTCTGTTCTTTAATCTTTCTTTCTCTCCCCGTCGGAATGGAATTTGTTCGGTATGTTCGTTAACTTCTCCTCTCTTGAAATTGCCTCTGGTTTTGTTTCTGCATTTTCTTCTCATGTTTCTCTGTACTTTCTTGGGTATTTGTCACGTTGCTTCTATCTTGTCGCCATTCGCTTATTGTTGAAGAATTGACGATTCGTTGACAAAGAATTAAGCCAAAACTAGAAAGAACATTGCGATCCATTCCCATAATCTCTTCTTGAGGTGCCTTTTACTTATCACTGTCAGTCACTTCCTCTCTTCCCATCTCTCTCTTTTGGTACATTCTTGTGGTGTTTCTTTTCATCTTAAGACCTTGATCGAACCCTCCAAGATATTGAAATTGCAATGGCAAGAGATAACACTAGCCAAATCGAGAGAGTCCAAGTTCTCCTATCCAAAGAGGGAGAAAGATGAATAGGCTAGAGAGCCTGAAATTCATAATTTTTCTATGAGAGGGATTCTTGAAATTTGAACATTAAAGATTATGCAAATTTGGAGAAGCTTGACAAAAGGAACATTCCCACACCAAAGATCCTTTCAAATTCTAAAATGGCTTAATCACCCATCTTACACGCCACAAGAGGTCTAAGTTATCTGTTCATACTTTATTGTGATGTTTCTTATCATCTTGTTTCTTGAAATGTGATTTTATTTTCTTAAATAGCCCGAAGTTCATAATTTCTCTGTCTGAGGGATTTCTGGCAAAATGAAGATTCTAATTAAAAATTCCGTGGAAAGATTGTAAATCACGAATGGGAGAGTTGTCCAATGAGGAAAGATTATGCAAATTTAGAGAAGCTTGACAAAAAGAACGTTCCCATGACAAAAGATCCTCTCAAATTCTGATATGACACATTTTTTGCTAGTTAGTGACTATCCTTAGTTCTTCGCATTTTTGCGCCTCAATCGTGTCTGGCAGTGGCATAGTAATTTGGCTGAGATTCTTTATTACGAAACTATAACTGTGGAATTGCCTGACTATATAACTCATACTTCTTTGCATATCTCAGGGAAGGACGACTTATTCGATGATGTTTTTCCAGACATGTCAGAGTCGGTACCTGGAACATCAGGTTTGCCTCTTAAAAGATTATCTACTGATAATGTTTGTGGATATTTATTTCTGATGTTTCTTTCTTCACTCATATTGAAACATTTGTTAGGTGGTACTTTGCCCTCCAGTCATGAGGACCATGAGCTGGCTGAAGGATAGCCTGCTGAAATGGAAATTTATGATTCTTTAGATGCAATTCAGCCCTTTAATGATTTTAGGCATAATGGTGCCAATCATACATACCGATCCAATGATTGTGCTATTTGATTCAGGAGTGTTTCAGGGCCTGGTGATGATATAATTGGTGTTGCAGGTATATGATTTTTAGACATCTATGGCTGTAACCTAAATACAACTCTTCCTTCTTTCAGTCCTCTTTACTCTTGCTTGATTCATAACTTTTTGCAGAGCTCCGCACACTTTCGACATTTTCATAGTAAAGAAACGATTGATATGATTCAACATACAACACTCGCTCTTTCAATCATCTAGGGCTAGATTTGTTATTGATACTTATGCCCCCGTTTGAAAAAATTCATCAAAAGGAAAAACTTTGATTGAGTAGTGATGACTAGGTTATTATAAATAGTATGTAAAATGGTCCCTTTACCCCTTGGGGCAATCAAATTTGCCTAGTGATAGAATAAAATGTCGTTGCACAATTCCTGCAATCACATCACCTAGTGAGATAAGGCTTATTGTTGTATTAAAGTCTCTTGTGATAGATTTATGAGTTATGATTTATTTATTTATTTGACACTGCATGTTAATTAGACTCTCTACCTTTTGGCTTGTGATGTTTAAGTTGATAAAATTGAATAATATTGTTATCGTCAAACCATAATTTTGATGTTTTTTTCCTTGAACATTCAAAATATAGGGTTGTTGGTATGGCTGGCATAGCAGAGGCATTGTTCCATCTACTCTATGTCGCTCCTGTACTTTTCTTACCTCAATATCACTGAGTGCTGTTGCAACCAAGGGTGCAATGAAGGTATATGTTATAACCGAATTAAACTTATGCTTCTTTGACTTGACCACTGCCTTGAGCCATTGTGTCAACATAAATGGTTATACTTTAGAAACATGCTATTTCTTTTAGTTATCATAGATTCATAGAGCACTATTTTTAACTTAATATCTTTTTTGTTTCAAATTATCATAGAGGATAATTCTTTTTTTTTTTTTTAAAAGCAAAATATGTGATTAGTGTGAGAAAGCAGTTGTTGTCATGTCTGGCTCTGTCGACAAACTATTGTAGCTGCATGAGAAATAATGCGTTCGTTCTTTATAAAATTTTTTAGACATATTTCAAGTTAAAAGGGTACTTTTTGCAGTTTTTATCAACCTATCAAGAACATTTTGTGTCAACTGCAATGAATATTTTGAGAACGGCTATAAATTTTTATGAATGATAGTTCTGTAATAAAGTAGCAATTTATGCTTTGAGATAGCCACTAGAATTTGGAGTTGTTTAATTGTTCATTGATTAAAATAATTTTTTGGTCCTCATCTTTCCACTGTTATAGGGTGAGGGACCATACTATCTCATAGGTGTTGCCCTTGGTCCAGAAGTTGGAGTTAGCATTGGTCTCTGTTTCTTTCTGTGGAATGCAGTTGTTGGAGCTGGGATTTCTGGAGGTAATTGCAGAACTTGCTTTGATTTGGAATGATGAGGTTCTGTTTCATCTTATCTAGGGAAAGTTATACTTCGATCCAATAGTTTTATTCAATTTTCATTTGGTCCCTGTTTTGTAAAAGATTGTTTTGTATCCTTACAGTTTTCAAAATTTAAAATAGTCCCTCAACACCAATACCAAATAAGTTACATTTGATTCTTGTTCTTATTTTATTTTTGAAATTTGATTTGGTTAGTTTTAAAACCAATAAACCTTCCAAATAAAAACACATGTTCATTATTTGAATTAGATTTGTAAGTAAATATGTAATATTTAATTTAAATATCTCATTCAAAACATATTTAGTTATTTTTCATTTTGATTTTCTTGTTATTTCTGGTTCAAAAAGATGTAATTTTTATATCCCTTGTCATACTGTTTTACAATTCATTCTTGTACTTATTTTATTTTTTAAATTTGATTTGGTTGGTTCTAAAACCAATAATTCTACCAAGTCAAAAAAAACACCATTTGATTCTGTTTTACAATTCATTCTTGTACTTATTTTATTTTTGAAATTTGATTTGGTTGGTTCTAAAACCAATAATTCTACCAAATCAGAAAAACACCATTTCATTATTTGAATTAGATTTGTAAGTAAATATGTAATGTTTAATTTAAATATTTCATTTAAAACTTATTTAGTTATTTTTATTTTTATTTTCTTGTTATTTCTTTATGAAAAAAATGTAATTTTTATATACCTTATCTTATTGTTTTACAATTCATTATGGTTCTTATTTTATTTTTTAAATTTGATTTGGTTGGTTCTAAAAGCAATCATTCTACCCAAAAAAAAAAAAAAAAAACCTGTGGTTTTAGATTTTTGAAATTTGATTTGGTTGGTTCTAAAACCAATCATTCTACCCCAAAAAAAAAAAAATAAACAAAAAAACAAAAAAAAAACCTGTGGTTTTAGATTTTTTGAAATTTGATTTGGTTGGTTCTAAAACCAATAATTATACCAAAGCAAACAAAGAAACTTGTGATTTTATATTTTAGATTTTTTAAATTTGATTTGGTTGGTTCTTAAACTAATAATTCTACCAATTTTTTTTTTTTTTTTTTTTTTTTAAAAACTGTGATTTTAGATTTTTGAAATTTGATTTGGTTGGTTCCAAGACCAATAATTCTACCAAATAAAAAAAAAAAAAATTTATTTTGGGTTTTGGAAATTTGATTTGGTTGGTTCTAAAACCAATAATTCTACCAAGTCAAAAAAAACAAAATTTCGTTAAATTAGATTTTTAAGTAAATATGTAATATTTGATTTAAAACTTATTTTGTTATTTTTCATTTTGATTTTCTTGTTCAAAGAGTTGTAATTTTTATATCCTTGGTCATCTTGTTTTACAATTCCTCCTTGTTCTTACTTTATTTTTTAAATTTGATTTGGTTGGTTCTAAAATCAATAATTCTAGCAAAAAAAAAAAAAAAAAAAAAAAAAACCTTGTATTTTTTTAGATTTTTGAAATTTGATTTGGTTGGTTCTAAAACCAATAATTCTACCAAATCAAAAAAAAAAAAAAAGAAAAAAAAAAAAAAAATATATATTTGAATTAGATTTTTAAGTATGTAATATTTGATTTAAAACTTATTTTGTTATTTTTCATTTTTATTTTCTTGTTCAAAAATTTTTAGGTTTTATATCCCTTGACTTATTGTTTTACAATTCATTCTTGTTCTTACTTTATTTTTTAAATTTGATTTGGTTGGTTCTAAAACCAATAATTCTACCAAATCAAAAAAACAAATTTTCATTATTTGAATTAGATTTGTAAGTTAATATGTAATATTTGATTTAAAACTTGTGTAGTTTTTTTTTCTTATTATATTTTAAAATTTGATTTTCTAGGTTCCAAAACAAGTAATTCTACCAAATTAAATTGTTTTTTTAACTCCGCCTATATATTATAGCCGGTCCCAAGCCCGGTAAAGGAGGAGGGTTGTGGTAGGCGCTTGACAACCAACTTAAAACTTTGTCAATTCTTTATGAATATTTGGTTTTTGATTGAGCTCAATTCCATCGTTTCATCCATGTAGCTGACCCATCTAGTGGGATAAATTAGCTAGTGAGTAATAGAGAGATAGAATATTTTTCTGTTCACCAACTGAACATTGCCGGGCTCCATGCATGTCTATTGTCATAAAATTTGGTTAAAGGTGGTACGTCTAATATGTTCTCAGCCCACTAATTGCTTACATCCTGAACAACAACAACAAATCCTTAAACTAGAATGAAAGCCTAGCATGAAACTTATGCAAAGGTGTTGAATAGTAAACTTGATTTGGGTTAATTGTTATTTGGCTCAATTTTTAGAATAGTCTTTAGGGGTTAAATGGCCCAAAATATTTAAGAGTTGTTTAGGCCCAAATTCTAGAGTAATCTACTCTAGATATCTCCATAGAAATATCTAGAGAATATCTAGATATCTCCATTGAAATATCTTGAGAGTAGTTGTAACTAGAAACTACCATGATAAATATCTAGGCTAGGAAATTGTAGAGAATTCTAGAGAATGATTTGTAGCCCTTAGATTAAAGTTGGTTGGCACAATCCTAGCCATTGGTTAAGGAGGTGCCACTAGTATAAATAGGTGTGTCTCCTCCACCATTTTGTATCAAGCCAAGTTGTGAAGTAATAAAGTGTTCTCTTCCTCCAAATCTCTCTAAACCTTCCCCTTCTCAAATATCCTCCTTCCAACAAAGTGGTATCAGAGCCTTAAGATCCTTTCTAGAGAGATGGCAAGTAGTAACATGGTTCCTTTCCAAGCCCCTATGCTCACCAAGAGCAACTATGACAATTGGAGCATCAAAATGAAGGCCCTCCTTAGATCACAAGATGTGTGGGAGATAGTAGAGAAAGGCTACAATGAGCCTCAAGAAGGAGCTACTTTATCTCAAGCTCAAAGGGATAGCTTGAAGGATTCAAGAAAAAGAGACAAGAAAGCTCTCTATCTCATCTATCAAGCATTGGATGAAGATGCTTTTGAGAAGATTTCGGAGGCAACTACCGCGAAGGAAGCATGGGAGAAGCTACAAACCTCCTACAAGGGTGTTGAGCCAGTCAAGAAGGTACGTCTCCAAACTCTAAGAAGTGAGTTTGAAACTTTACACATGAAAGATGCCGAAAATATCTCTGACTATTTTTCTAGAGTCTTGGCGGTGACTAACCAATTAAAAAGAAATGGTGAAAAGATAGATGATGTAAAAATTATGGAGAAAATTTTGTGATCTTTGGATTCGAAATTCGAACATATTGTCACCACAGAAGAAACAAAAAATTTAGAAGCTATGACAATAGAGCAACTCTTGGGCTCTTTACAAGCATACGAGGAGAAGCAAAAGAAGAAGCAAGGGGTTGGTGAACAACTACTCAAGACACAACTCAATTCCAAAGAAAAGGAAGAAGACTTTGGAAATACAAGAGGACGAGGAGGGATATCGTGGTCGAGGAAGAGGTCGTGGAAGTGGAAGAGTAGGCTTCAACAACAACTATGCCCAAGAAGATCGGAGAGAAGGCTCAACAAGAGGCCGTGGAAGAGGTGGCTCACAACCAAGACGTGACAAGTCTCAAATCAAGTGCTACAACTGTCAAAGGTATGGCCATTATGCTTCTGAATACAGAGTCCCTAAGAGAAGGATTGAGGAGAAGGCAAACTATGTGGAAGAGATAAGTCATGAAGATGGCACTCTGTTAATGGTACGCACCAACAGTGTAAGAGAACAAGAGAATACATGGTATCTAGACTTGGGTGCAAGCAATCACATGCGTGGAAAGAGAAACTTGTTCATAGAACTTGATGAATCAGTAAATGGAAATGTCTTGTTCGGAGATGAATCAAAGGCAAAGGTAAGATTCTTATCCGATTAAAGGACGGAAGGCATGAATTCATTTCTAATGTCTACTATGTGCCCAACATGAAGAATAATATTTTGAGTCTGGGGCAACTCTTAGAGAAAGGGTATGATATTCACTTAAAGAATAATACTCTCTCTCTAAGAGACAATCAAAATAAATTGATTGCTAAAGTGCCTATGTCAAGAAATAGAATGTGTCTGCTAAACATCCAACACGACATTGCAAAGTGCCTCAAAGCCTGCTACAAGGATGCATCTTGGCTATGGCATCCGCGATTCGGACACCTCAACTTTGGTAGTCTTGAGTTGCTATACAAGAAGGAGATGGTGAAAGGATTGCCTTCCATCAGTCAACCTGACCAGCTGTGTGAAGGATGTTTACTTGGGAAGCAATGCCGAAAGAGCTTTCCAAAGGAGGCCTCGTCAAGAGCCAACAAGCCGCTCGAGCTTATACATACAGATGTTTGTGGACCATTAAAGCCAAGCTCACTTGGTAAGAATAATTACTTTATCCTCTTCATAGATGATTTCTCAAGGAAGACGTGGGTGTATTTTCTAAAGCAAAAATTGGAGGTGTTTGAAGTCTTCAAGAAGTTCAAGGCCAGTGTGGAGAAAGAAAGTGGATGCAAGATTAAAGCAATGAGATCCGATCGAGGTGGAGAATTCACTTCTAAAGAATTTCTAGAGTTTTGTGATCAAAATGGAATCCGAAGACCTTTAACTGTTCCTAGAAGCCCGCAACAAAATGGAGTAGCCGAAAGGAAGAATAGAACTATTCTCAACATGGCGAGGAGCATGCTCAAGAGTAAGAAGATGCCAAAGGAGTTCTGGGCTGAAGCTGTGGCAACTGCTGTCTACCTTTCTAACCGCTCGCCAACAAAAAGCGTATGGGGAAAGACACCACAAGAAGCATGGAGTGGAAGAAAGCTGGGATCTCTCACCCGAGAGTGTTTGGAAGCATAGCCTACGCACATATCCATGATGACAAGAGGTCCAAGCTTGACGATAAAAGTGAGAAGCTCATCTTCATCGGGTATGATTCTAACTAGGCTATAAACTTTACAATCCTAATAGTGGAAAGACCATCATTAGTCGAGATGTGGAATTCAATGAAGAAGAAGAATGGCACTGGAGTCTACATGATGAAAACTACAACTTATTTCCCAACTCGATAGAAGACGAAGAGATGGAACAACCAAGGATGGAGCAGGAAAGAGAAGAAACTATTACTCCACCAACTGGGAGTCCTCAACAAACGTCATTATCCACTGGGAGCTCAAGTGAAAGAGTACCACGCTTCAGGAGCTTGCATGAACTTTATGAGGTAACAGAGAATCAAGATAGCCTCACTCTATTTTGCCTCTTTGCTGATTGTGAGCTGGTAAACTTTCAAGAAGCCGTCCAAAGCAAGAAATGGAGAGATGCTATGGATGAAGAAATCAAAGCGATCGAGAAGAATGAAACATGGGAGTTGGCCTAACTTCCAAAAGGTCACAAGGCGATTGGTGTAAAGTGGGTCTACAAAACCAAAAGGAATGCCAAAGGAGATGTTGAAAGATACAAGGCGCGATTGGTAGCAAAAGGTTATAGTCAACGAGCAGGGATCGATTATGACGAGGTATTTGCTCCTGTTGCTCGCTTAGAAACTATTAGACTAATCATTTCTTTGGCAGCGCAAAATAAATGGAGTATACACCAAATGGATGTGAAGTCAGCATTTTTGAATGGAGTACTTGAAGAAGAAGTGTACATCAAGCAACCTGCAGGGTATGAAGTCAAAGGACAAGAAGATAAAGTATTGAAGCTGAAGAAGGCACTCTAAAGCAAGCACCAAGAGCTTGGAATAGTCGAATTGACAGGTACTTCCAAGAGAGTGGTTTCACCAAATGCCCTTATGAGTATGCACTTTATGTAAAGCTCAAAGATGGAGATATTTTGATCGTGTGCTTGTACGTGGATGATCTAGTCTTCACTGGAAATAATCCAATGATGTTTGAAGAGTTTAAAGAAGTGATGAAAAAGGAGTTTGAGATGACTGACATTGGGTAGATGGCATACTATCTTGGAATTGAAATCAAGCAAAAGGAAGAAGGCATTTTCATCACTCAAGAAGGTTATGCAAGAGAGATATTGAAGAAATTCAAGATGGAGAATTGCAAGCCTATCAACACCCCAATAGAATGTGGAATAAAGTTGTCCAAGTATGGTGAATGAGAAGATGTTGATCCTACTTTCTTCAAAAGCTTAGTTGGAAGTTTGCGCTACTTGACATGCACCAGACCTGACATCCTCTTTGCTGTTGGATTCATTAGTCGCTACATGGAGTCTCCAACTACTACACACTTGAAAGCTACAAAGAGAATCCTCCGCTATATTAAAGGTAATATCGACCTTGGCTTGTTTTACTCATCTTCTAAAAGATATAAACTTGTAGGATATAGTGATAGTGATTGGGTTGGAGACATAGATGATAGAAAAAGCACCACTGGGTTTGTGTTCTTCATGGGAGATACTGCTTTCACATGGATGTCGAAAAAACAACCTATTGTCACTCTGTCTACTTGTGAAGCCAAGTATGTCGCAGCTACTTCGTGTGTCTGCCATGCTATTTGGCTAAGGAACCTGCTTAAGGAGTTGAATATGCAACAAGAGGAGCCAACTAATATTTATGTTGATAACAAATCCGCAATAGCATTAGCAAAGAATCCAGTCTTCCATGACAGAAGCAAGTTCATTGACACACGCTACCATTATATAAGGGAGTGCATTGCAAGAAAGGAGGTGCATATAAAGTATGTGAAGTCTCAAGAGCAAGCAGCAGATATCTTCACAAAGCCACTCAAGAATGAAGACTTTGTCAAGATGAGGAGATTGCTTGGAGTTATAAATCAAGTTTAAGGGGGGGGGTGTTGAATAGTAAACTTGATTTGGGTTAATTGTTATTTGGCCCAATTTTTAGAATAGTCTTTAGGGGTTAACTGGCCCAAAATATTTAAGAGTTGTTTAGGCCCAAATTCTAGAGTAATATACTCTAGATATCTCCATAGAAATATCTAGAGAATATCTAGATCTCTCCATAGAAATATCTAGAGAGTAGTTGTAACTAGAAACTACCATAATAAATATCTAGGCTAGGAAATTGTAGAGAATTTTAGAGAATGATTTGTAGCCCTTAGATTAAAGTTGGGTTGGCACAATCCTAGCCATTGGTTAAGGAGGTGCCACTAATATAAATAGGTGTGTCTCCTCCACCATTTTGTATCAAGCCAAGTTGTGAAGTAATAAAGTGTTCTCTTCCTCCAAATCTCTCTAAACCTTCCCTTTCTCAAATATCCTCCTTCCAACAAAAGGTTTATTGCTGATGATGCAACTTTGGACCAAATTTATTTCAAGCTATCGTATGCCGCGTGATTCGCTTGTCGCCTTGGAACCGGCGAGCGACTCTCGTTCTTTGTATCTCCTTACAAGCCAAAGATAAAGCTACAACACTTTTGTCGATTATGCTTAGTGATGAGGATGTCATTCATGTTATTCCATTAGTCAATGCCGTAAATGTTATCGAAAGTTTGGGAATGTCATTTGCCTCGATGCTTATTGATCATCATACTTATGCTTTGGATCTTTGAAGGACCGATTCTGATTTGGGCTTTAGGAAAGAGAATATTTTGTGGGGGACTAGATCACAAATTATGAAAGGAGGTTTGTTTATTACTTGAGATCTGACAAGGCCTTGTCTGCAATTTTATCAAACCACTCTAGTCTACTTGATTCAAGAAGCAGTTTGTTAAGAAATACATTATTAGGAAATATATTGTATTGATTAGGTATTGATTAGGTATTATTCGTAATTATGTTTAGGGATTCACGCGTCTAATTGTCTGTTATTAATTTGACGCTGCGTCGCCTCTCTTGTATAAATACACCTCTCTTATACATGAATATATACAACTTTCGATTCTTTTCATTACATGGTATCGAGCCTTACAAACTCTAGGGTTTATTTTGTTTTATTTTTTGGGGTGGCAATCGCTTGTTCATCACCGTTTTAAATCGCTCGCACCTTTGTTCATCCCATTGTTGGTGCTTTGTTTGGTTCTTTGTTCATCGCCTTTGTTTGTTCTTGTTCATCGTGACCGTTGGTTCTTTGTTTTCGTCTTTGTTGGTTCTTTGTTTGGGTCTTGTTTTGTCACTTTGTTTGGCACCGTTGTTGTTCTTTGTTTGGGTCTTTGTTTCATCGGTCACACGCATTGTTCATTAAATCTTGTTCATCCGTGTGGGATTTTTGATTTTCAACCTATTTGCTTTGACTTGTGCAAGGTTTGTTGTTTTCTGGCTTCTTTGGTTTTCTCTTGATCACATTCACCGTCTGGTTGTTGTGAGTTGTTTGATTATTTATCCATGGCTGAATCTAAGACCTCCGATGGCCTTGCTACCACTTCCACGAAGTGGGTCATTGATTCTGGTGCCACCGACCACATGACAGGTAACCATCATTTATTTTCCTCGTATGCCCCCTATGCCAACCCATCTTCCATATTTGTCGCCAATGGTTCCCTGTGTTCGTGTCCTTGGTTCGGGAAGCTGTTTTACCAACACCATCCATTTCTCTCTCTTCCGTTCTTAATGTTCCGATCTCACCTTTAATCTTTTGTCTCCCAAGAACCGACTCGTCGTTTAAATTGTTGTATCTCACTATACCCTGACCATTGTTTAATTCAGGATCTTTCGACGAGGCAGATTATTGGTAGAGGCTACGAATCTGGTGGACATTACATCCTTGATGATCAGGTGCCGCGTTCTGTTGCTTGTATTGGTGGGTCATCTCCCTTTGAAGTCCATTGTCGTCTCGGTCATGTGTCCCTTTCTTCCTTAAAACGGTTGTACCCTCGGTTTTTTATCTGTTTCTTCTTTGGATTGTGAGTCGTGTCAATTTGCCAAACACCATCGTGTTCATTTGGCACCTCGAGTCAATAAACGGGCTGCGTCCCCTTTTGATTTAGTTCATTCGATGTTTGGGGTCCTTGTTCGATTTGTCTCGATCGGTTATCGATACTTTGTCACCTTTGTTGATGATTTTTCCCGAACTACTTGGCTTTACTTAATGAAACAACGCTCCGAATTGTTTACTCATTTTCGTCATTTACGTGCTGAAATTCAAACACGGTTTAATACTCCCGTGAAAATTCTTCGAAGTGATAATGCAAAGGAATATTTTTCTGCCCCCTTTACTGATTATATGCATGGTCATGGCATCCTTCATCAATCATCATGTGTTGATACACCGCTCAAAATGGTGTTCTTTGAAAGAAAGAACCGTCATCTCTTAGAAACCGCCCGTGCACTCATGTTTCACTCTTGTGTACCTAAATCGTTTTGGGCCGATGCCGTGTCTCGCTTGTTTTCTCATAAATCGCATGCCTTCGGCTGTCCTTAGTGGTTCCGTGCCATATTCCATTCTCGTTTCCCACCACTAAGGTGTTCCTAGGTTGATCCCAAAATTTTTGGTTGTGTCTCGCTTTGTTAGGGATGTTCGTCCTTGTGTTAGTAAGCTTGACCCCAAGTCCTTAAAATGTGTCTTCCTTGGTTATTCTCGAGTTCAGAAAGGCTATCGATGTTACTCTCCTGACCTCCGTCGTTATCTTGTGTCCACTGATATGACCTTTCATGAGTCTTCGTCTTTCTTCAAGTCTTCGACCTTATCTGAGTCCTCCACTGTTGTTGATGACCCGATGATCTTCTCGGTTTATCATGTTCCTATCTCACCGGCCAGCCACTCTCCGGCCCTTGATCTTTCCGATGATGTTGATGTTGCTATTCCTTCGCCTTCGCTGCCGATCGCGCCGACGGATTCCATCCCCTCTCCGTGGTCCCCGAGCCTACGACCCCGCTCCCGCCACTCCCGTTCTCGACCCCCTTGTTCTTGACTCTGTCGTTGACCAATCTGTTGACTTACCTATAGCCCTCCGCAAAGGTACCCGTCCTTCCTGTCCTCCCAAGCGCTATGCTGATTGTACTTATCCTATCTCTTCGTTTATGTCCTACCAGCGATTGTCCCCGGTTTCCTATTCCCTTGTAACCACCCTTGAGTCCATATCTAGCCCTACTACCCTTCACCAAGCCTTGACTCACCCTGGTTGGCATGCCGCGATGGAGGAAGAAATGATGGCCCTCGCTTCGGCTGGTACTTGGACCCTTGTTGATCTACCTTCTGGGAAGAAGGCCATTGGTTGTAAATGGGTGTTTGTTGTGAAGACAAAAGCGATGGTTCCTTAGATCGGTTGAAAGCTCGTCTTGTTGCTAAAGGGTACGCTCGGACTTATGGCCTTGATTACACCGAGACTTTCTCCCCGTGGCTAAGCTTACTTCCGTCCGTCTCCTTGTCTCTTTGGCTGCCACATATCACCGGGATTTGCATCGTTGGATGTTAAGAATGCATTTTTGAATGGTGATCTTCTTGAGGAAGTGTATATGGAGCAACCACCTGGATTTGTTGCTCGGGGAGCATCGGAAAGTATGTTATCTTCGAAAGTCATTGTATGGTTTAAAGCAAAGTCCTCGTGCTTGGTTCGATAGGTTTTGTGGTGTGGTCAAGAAGTTTGGTTTAAACCAAAGTAAGAGTGATCATTCTCGTGTTCTACCAACGGTCCAATGCGGGAATGATTCTTCTAGTAGTGTATGTCGATGATATTGTGATTCTTGGGAGTAACATTGCTGGCATCTCGAGCTTAAAGTCTTCCTTAACTCCCACTTTCAAACAAAAGACTTAGGACCGTTGAAGTACTTCCTTGGTATTGAAGTCTTGAGAAGCAAGAAGGGAATTCTTTTGACTCGAGGAAGTATGTTCTTGATCTCGTTAAAGGAGACTGGAAAGCTTGGAGCTGCACCAAGTAGCATTCCCATGATTCCAAATCCGTTCCTAGATCTAAATGATACCATGTGGGATGAACTTCCCGATGACCTAAAGAAGAAGATTGATCCGAGAAATTGAAGCCATTTGCATCTCCCCGAGAGATATAGGAGACTCATTGGGAAGATGAATTATCCGACAAGTAATCGCCCGATATAACCTTTTCGGTCGTGTACTTAGCCAATTCATGGCATCTCCCATAGTGGCACAAAGTGGGAAGCCTTGGAGCATATCTTGCACTATTTGAAAGGTTCTGGCCGTGGCCTTCTCTATACAGATTATGGGCACACTAAAGTCGAATGCTTCGTGATGCGATCATGCAGGATCTAAGGCCACAAGACGGTCCACTACAAAGTTATGTGTATTTGTTGGTGGCAACTTGATATCTTGGAGAAGTAAGAAGCAAGGCGTTGTGTCAAAATCAAGTGCGAAGCGAGAATACGAGCCATGTCACAATCGTGCAAGAAATTGTGTGGGTATTTCAGCTCATGAAGGAAATCGGCATTACCACAAAGGTATTACCGCAAAACTATGGTGTGACAACAAAGCGGCGCTCCATATAGCATCAAACTCGTGTTCCATGAACGTACGAAGCATATTGAAATTGATTGTCACTTTATTCGTGACAAGATAAAAGAAAATGTTGTATCCACGGGACATGTGCGATCAAATGACCGGCTAGCGAGATCTTTTAACGAAAGCCTTAAATGGGATACGGGTTGAGTACCTTTGTAACAAGTTGGGCATGATAAACATATATGCTCCAACTTGAGGGGGAGTGTTAGGAAATACATTATTAGGAAATATATTGTATTGATTATGTATTGATTAGGTATTGATTAGGTATTATTCTGTAATTATGTTTAGGGATTCACGCGTCTAATTGTCTGTCATTAATTTGATGCGTCTCGTCTCTCTTGTATAAATACACATCTCTTATACATGAATATATACAACTTTCTGATTCTTTTCATTACACAGTTGAAGTGAGGCATTCTAGCACAAGGTCAACCATGCCACTCATTCTACATCTATAAACATAAAAAGAAATATATCCATTCATTTATTTATGATTTGCTTCTATTTATGATTGGCAAAAGGAGGTCAGTTGTTTCCAAAAGACATCCAATTTTGATAAGTCTTTCAATGGTAATGGTATAATAAAATTCTTGGATGACTGATCCTTGAGTGAATTGTACAGCTTTGGAATGAAGTGCCTCAAAATGAACACGAGTAAGGTTTGCGGGGATTTGGCTTACCATGCTAATAACAATAGTAAGACAATTCTCTGGCACGAAGCAGATTTCTTGACATCATCTTAAGAGTTCTCACATGTTTTTTCTGATCTCAATGAAATTGAATTTCAGATAATATGCTAAAGGAGCCAGAGGAATGTAGGGAGACTTCTCTTCTCAGGAGACGTAGGATGCTCCGGCTCCACAGCAATGATGTGCATGTTTCTATTTCCAATGAAGAGACGTATTCAGCATATTTGAACCTAAATGTCCGTGCTAATATTTCTCTTCATGAGTGGCTTTTTCACTGAAAGAAAATTGAATGGTTTAAACCATATGCAAAAGAGACTCGAAAAATGACTCAATTTTTTTGTTCAAATGATAGATAGTTACCGGATTGATGACCAGTGCAAATAATTAAATTGTCTGAAATAACTTCAGTACTAGATTTAGCTAATTGGGAGAAAAATACTTCAGTCCATGAGTTGATATATCTTGGGTTCTTATTTCTGTTAGAGGTATCTTTTCTAATATTAGACCTAGAGTTGGGAATAAGGTTGGCCCGTGAAAGACAAGGGCCTAGCAGTGGCCGGCTCTCCAGGGCCCTGGTTAAAAAAAAAAAAAACATTTGTTTTTTAAAGCCCGCCCTCCAGGGCCCGGAAGGTACTATTCCAAATTTTAACTATTTTTCTCTGTTTTTTTTTCAAAGAAATATGATTAGTAAATTACAACAATTAAAGTTCTAATTTATCAAGTAAATGTTGTCAACATTAATATCAAAACAACACAAATCATCCAAAAAATAAGAATAGTTACTAATTCATAATCAAAAGCAAACTATGTTCACAAATAACTCATATAAAACATAAGAAGCATACTACTAAACAACATTAGTATGATGACTATTATTGTCGTCATCTTCGCCACTATCATCAATTTCAACGACATTTGATTGTACTTCGCTTTGAGTAAACTATGGTTCATGAGTGAGAATATCATGACTTTCTTCTCCCCCATCATAACACACATCCATAATCTTTATTTTTAACAAATAATAAACCAAATCATAAAATTAGAATATAGTTATTATGTATTTGTGTATTTGTACTTAAATGGATAAATAATTCTATAACAAATACAAAATACATATAAATTAGTAAATTACCATCATATGTGAATTCATGCATCCACAAAATAATAATAATAAATTAAAAGGGTCTGCAGGGCCAGCTCGAGGCCCTCTAGGGCCGGCCCTTTTAAGCTTGAGGCATTATAGGGTCAGCCTTGCAGGGCTTATTTCATTAAGCTTTTCTAATTTTTAAGCCCGGCCTTTGAAAGGTCAGGGCTTAAAAGGGTTGGTCTATTTCCTGACTCTAATTAGACCTATATCGTTCATAACTATTCCTATTTAAAGTCCTTTCCTCCTTCATGTTGTTTCTAGCATATGTTGTCATGATATATCATTCGATTAGCCCTTTTCTAGCATCTGGTGTCCCCTTTAAAGCACCATATTTTCTTTTTGAGGTGTTTGGTGCAGACCTTTTGTGTCTCTATTCTAAAGATAATGTGTAGTGACACGTATGCTGCGTATGAGTTATGAGATGTGTAGTTCTTTACACATTAGAAATTGTGCCCGTATTCCATCTTGATCTACATGTTTAATTTGTTTTTATCATTTTTATTGAAACATAATCTCTTATAGAAAGGGAGTGAATTATAAAAGATCAGAGCAGAAACTGTACTAACACAGAACACTGCCACCCTTATTTCTTCCCAAGCCATTATACTAATCAACAAAAGTTTATCCACATTTTTTGTACGCGCTCATATCTTAACAAAATCTTATTCCAAACAAAGAAACCATACTACAGTATGAGAACAAGTTTGTGTTTGTTTTCACTTTTCAGAATTCAGAGTCATCCCTAAAACAAAGGGGAAGTACATTATTTGGCTTTGGAACTGTTGGGGTATGTACATGCAGCGGAAGGAATTTCATCCATAAAACTTAGAACCCCAATGAAGAAGACCTATCAACGGCATTTAAATCGGGTAGTAAAGAACCGTACCTATGCGAACTCATGAGCTTCTTGTTCAAATTCGATCTCGTGTGCGTCCTACTTGATCAACAAGAGCCGACTTTGCGAATCCACTCCCTCTACCGGTATCCACACAAACAACCTCCAACACTGATGGCAGCGTGCTAGCGCCTTCAATATTGTCGCGTCTCTCCTTTTTTTTTTTCCTAAGGTTTCTCGCGGCTTTTCTAATATGTCTTGCAAAATATCCCTTAGGTTTTTCAAAACTCAATAGGCGTATTATATATATTCAAAATTAATCCTTACTAATCTTGAAATTCGAATTTGGATTAAAATGATATATTAATTAAATCTATCTCATAGATCTAATCTAATCTATTTATTTAATCCGAATTAAAAGCCTCGTTGATTTAATTTATCTCTATAAATTAAATCTAAGATATGATATCTATCTATTTAATTAAATCTGAGATACTATATATAAATTCAAATTAAATTAGATATATGATATCTTTATTCAAAAATTAAATTTGAGATACAATATCTCTATTTTTTTTAGATATTTAATTTATCAAATAAATTAAATATAAAATAAATATTATATAATAATATTATAATCTCTATTAAATAATGTTATTATATTATTTTCAAATTTAATATAATATATATATATATATATATCCATTCTAGATTAAGTAAAGTATTCATTAAATCTTAGACATATCTAAGATTTAATAAATATGGACACTATTGCTTGTGTTGGGCTATTCTTGTATGACCACCGAAGCCTACATGAGATTGGCCGCGGGTCAATACTGTACCAGCACATAAGTCGCAAGCGGCCTCTAGCAAGACATTACGATTACCTAATTCATTTGGGGATCGTTGATATGATACAACCTATCATACAATCATGTCACGTCCATTTTGTCACGCGATAATTTGGTCAAGGATGAGACATGGATAATCTCAACTTCCTGTTCTTGACTATTACTTTCTCGATTCTTGAGTATTCTAATAATTGAAATGGAAACTCCTTTCTATCGTAGTATGGCCATACATTTCTCAGACTCACTCATCGAGGGGCCCAGTATTATCTCTCTACAAATGTGAGGGATAAATTCCTTTCCATCTTCACCATTCAAATGTGAGGGACAAATTCTATCTTGACCATTCACATTACTCTACATGAAAACCACTGATCCCGATCCAAGCCTTTATCATCACCCGGTCAAAGGTGACTTTTGATTAGGTCAAAGATCAGCGACTCTCATGTAGGAATCTATTAGAGCTGGGAATCAAGGCCGGCCTGATCCGACAGGGCCTGGAGTAAGGAAAATATCTGTTTTTCAAAGTCCGGCCCGATAGTACCAGGACTCGAAAATTACTATTCCAAATTTTAATATTTTTCCTTCAATTTTTTCAAACAAATATAATCGTAAATTGCAACCGTTAAACTTCTAATCTATTAAATAAATGTTATCAACATTAATATCTAAACAATATAAAGCATTCAATAAATAAACACATTCATTAATTCGTAATAAAAAAAAACAAATAAACACAAAGAATATTTTTTTCTTTTTTTTTCAAAAAATATTAAACAAAGGTATTGCTTTATGTATGCCCACGACAAAATGCCTTTTCCTCTCATAATTTTGTGTGTGTCTGCAAATTTCTTCGGTTCATACATGATTTTATGATGTGTAAAAATAATTATATTTATTTTACACAAAATTTATTTATAATTTATTACTTATATAATATTGTAATACCAAAGTATGTGTTTATTTAATATGAAAACATCCCTTCTTTAAAATTTATAATAACTAAATATGTGTTTTAACACATAATAATAATAATAAACATAAAAAAAGGGTTATAGTTTAAGCTAAAAAAAGAAAAACTAAGTAATTACAAATAAACACATTCATTAAGTGGGAGTCTAAGTAATTAATTTTTTTTTTTAAAAAGCTACATTTAAACGGGCCTAACGGGCCAGCCCAAGGCCCTACAGGGCTGGCCCTGCAGGGCCAATTTCAAATTTATGTCCTATTTTTTAAGCCCGAGCCCTATAGGGCCAGGGCTTAAATGGGCCGACCCGATGGGCTTGGCCCGATTTCCTGGCTCTAGAATCTATGATGACCTCAGGTCAAAGGGCGTTGTGACGAGGTTATATATGAGATAAACTTATGACTAAATCTATGCAGCTTTCTCTTATAAGTGCCTATAACTTTAATTTGTATCTTTATACCTTATCAAAGTCATACTGGTTTTATTTTATCTTCGCTGCCACGTGGATGACCGACTAGGGATATTTAGGATAATCTATAAGATATATCCAAGGATATAGTTATCATTATAAACATGCAAATGAAATGATAATGAAATGAAGAATACTTTAAATGACGTTAACGTTTAAAGTACAATGACTTGCCCCTGGGGCATAATTTCCAACAGGAACTTCAACCTTTCACAAATATTATGTCAGGTACTGCTGTCTCAAAGAAAATTTCACTTTTAGGAAAGTTTTAAATTTTCAATTAAACGTTTGAAATAAAGTGGTGCCTTGCTGGGAGAAGAAAAGGCGGACTGAAATCGCACTTGCAAGAGAAAACACTAACCAAATCAGTAGAGCCAAAGTTCTCCTATCCATGGAGGAAGAAAGATGAATAGGCCTTAGAATAGGTTAAAGAGCCTGTTTCTATTAAAACAATTCCCCGGGAACGACTTTAAATCACAAATTGGAGAGTTGTGCAATGAGGAAAGATTATGCAAATTTAGAGAAGCTTGACACAAGGAACATTCCCACACCAAAGATCCTCAAATTCTAATATGACACAATCACCCATATACACGCCACAAAATGTCTAGGTTATGCACTTAATTTTGTTTTATTTAGTAATTCTGCTTTGTTCTTTACATTTTTGCCTGTTGGGCATGTCTGGTAGTAGCATAGCTCTTTGGACGAGACTCTTTCATATAAAACCAAAGTTCTGGAATTGCCTGATTGTATAACTCGTGCTTCTTTGTGTATCTAGGGGAAGGAGGATTTAGTCGATCATGTTTTTCCGGACATGCTACAGTGGGTGCCTAGAACATCATGTTGTGAGTCTTTCAGGGGCTGGTAACGTTCAGATTGATGTTGCAGGTATATGGTTGTTAGACATCTACGGCTGTTTACTAATTACAAGTCTTCCTTCATTCAGTCCTCTTTGCACTTGCTTTATTCACAACATGTATCTCAGCAGCATGTCACTCGATCACACAGAAACATTAGCTTCAAAGGTTTTACTTTCTCTCTCTTTTTTTGGTTTTCTGAAAAACTGAATTACATTTTCATTGAACGTTTGCTTAATTTCACTTGTAGGCATAGTTTTGATTTGGAGAGGATTTGGTTTACACTGAAAAATAGTAGAGACACGCTTTTTCAAATTTAATGTAATAATATTGAATCATAGATCAATAGAAAACAAATATTAATTTTTTTTATATTAAAGAAAAGATTGATATGATTCAACAAGCCCCGGCTCCCTCATTCAATCATCTAGGGCTAGATTTGGTATTGATACTAAAGCGCCATTTGGAAAAAGTAATGATAATAAGGGTATTAGAAACGTTACGTAAATTCGTCCAAATCTAGGCTCTACCCCTTGGGGCAATAGAATTTGCTTTGTGAATGTGGTTTTATCATGTACAATTTTAAATGCATTCTTATTGTTATAAACAGACTGGTTTCAATCAGGTCGATCAAGGTCCTATATACCTATGTTTTCTTTAAACCGAATTCCCCTTCCATGCTGCTACTTTAGTCGTCCCTATCAGGGGCGGAGCCAGGAATGAAAATCAGGGGGCTGAAAATTACAGACTGAAACCCAGTGGAGTTAGTATTTAAAATTAAGAGGCGAAAATTACAGAATTTGACCCAAAATTTTTAGAAATTGTGCTTCAGCCTCATAAAAGTTTCAATGTTTTCACTTTAGTCCCTTCATGAGACTTTTCAATAGGGACTAAAGTGAAAATATTGAAACTTTTTTGAGGCTGAAGGACAATTTCTAAAATTTTTGGGTTTGATTGTGTAATTTTGGGGGGGTGGGGGCCACCCCTAACCCCCCTAATTCCGCCCCTGGTCCCTATTACAAATCACTTTTTGGAAAGAGTTTGTAGTATTTATTATAAATTTAGAAAGTTTTTTCAATTTCTGAGTTTAAATTGCTCGGTAGCACTTGAGTTCATTCTCTGTAACACACACACACATATCGGACAGGCTGTATAACATCTTATTGCAATATGTTGTTGTTAGCTATTACATGTATAAATTACACCACCTTTGTGTTTGTTTCGTTGTAGGGTGTAGATGTTTTTTTGTTCCCTTAATGCTTTGATTATTGCAAGAGCAAGTGGATGGCTTCCAAACAATCCAAATAAACGATCACATTCTTTCCAAATTTTGGGGGCTAAAATTATAGAATTTTACCCAAAATTTTAGAAATTATGTTTCAGCCTCATAAAATTTAAATATTTTTACTTTAGTCCCTATAAATTATCAAAAGTCTTATGGAGGGACTAAAATGAAAATATTGAAATATTTATGAGGCTAAAGCATAATTTTCTAAACGTTTGGGGTCCAATTCTGAATTTTCTCCCCCTAATTTCAAATCCTAACTCCACTAAGTTATATTCTGTAATTTTCGCCCCCTAATTTCAAATCCTAGCTCTGCTCCCATAAGTGAAGACCATTTAAAACAATGGAATATAAAGTAGGTGTTTTATAGAAAGACCAACTATTCAATAGTTCTTGATCCCAACAAACTCAAAACAAGATGTGATGTGTATCATCGTGCCTTCTTACAATATTGGACCCAAAAGATTTTCAACAATTTGTCAACAAATATATCCAAACAAGGTTGACCAAGGGACCTTCCTGGTTCCAACATATAGAAAGACCAATTGTTCAACAAGTCTTGATCCCAAGTGCTTACTCCCTGATTGAAAAAAATAACCAGCTGCTGGATAAACTATTTAAGGTAATTTGGAAGTGGAGTGTGCTAAAAGAGTTAGAATTTTCATGTGGAAGGTGTGCCTGAACAAACTCCCAACTAATCTTTGGCGGAGTACTTGGTCTCAAACATCGCCTCTCTGTGAATTCTGTAAGTCAGAAGTGGAAGATATACTTCATACCTTGAGAGATTGTCATTATGCGAAGATTATGTGGCTTAAGCTTCTTCTCCCTAGGTTTGTGCAGTCGTTCTTCTCTACTAATCTTAAGGAATGACTGTCTCTGAACCTTACAAGGAAAAGAGGACCAAGGACGGGTGGTGCAGGTATTTGGAAGCTTTGGAGTTGGAGGAATTTGACTTTGTTTGACTGCAATTTTGTTGAACCACCTGATCTTGTGGTGGTCATTATTAATTGGGAAAATCCATCTGAGGGCTCATTTTAGCACAAAAAAAAAAAAAAAAAAAAAGTCCAAAAAGGTAAAAAAAAAAGTCACATGTCAAAAAAGGCCCCAAGACCTTTTCTAGTATTATTTCATAAGTGTTAACAACTAAATCAGTAGCATTAACAATAATATCCTAACAACTAAATCAGTCCCATTAACAACTAAATCAGTACCTATTAACAACTATATCAGTAGATGTTAACAACTATCGTTTTTATAAAATAATACTAGAAAAGGCCCTGGGGCCTTTTTTGACATGTAACTTTTTCTTGGGCCTTTTTTGACTTTTTTTTTTTTGTTGTTGCTAAAATGGGCTCAGAGATGGATTTTCCCTTATTTATTCATGGAAGCTTTTTGCACTAGCCCCTCCTTCTTTGCCTCAGGTTGCAGCGTGGTTTGATGGACTCGTGTAAGGGTGGTGTTTACCGCCTGAAGGGTGGGCAAAACTGAATACAGACGGAGCTATGGAGTAGCGAACATCTAAAGTAGGATGTGGGGGACTATTGAGAAATAGTCAGGGTGACTAGAACGCGGGATTCGCAAAGGAACTAGGAGTGTGCGTGACTCCTTATTAGCAGAACTATAGGCCGTCTTAGAGGGTTTGAGCTTGGCATGGGACATGGGCCTTAAAATGGTTATACTTGAGACAGATGCTGAGGAAGTTCTGAAACTGCTGTTGACTGATGATAACGTTATCCTGGAGAGCCTGATAGTGTCCAGGATTAAGGAGATACTAGGAAGGAATTGGCATATCAACCTGCGTCATAGGGAGACTAACAGAGTAGCTGATGCGTTAGCTAAAATGAGTATTTTTGCTACTACAATCTTAGTTGTTTGTCCTTCTCACTTAAGGACATAGGTACATCAGGAGTGTATGAGATTAATTCCCCTTTTAGTGTAAATTTTACTTATTTACGGGCTGTTTACCCCTCTTTAATATCAAGAAAAAAGGGACCTTCTTGGTGAAGTCTTGTTTTGCTTCCTATCTCGGATTTCATCTTAGTCTTCAATATATGCAAATATATTTTCAATGTAGGGATAACGATTTTAACGGAATGAAACTTGAAGGATCAAAACCTAAAGTTTGAAAATATAGAAACCAAAACCAAAATAAGAGTAAAGGGCCAATTATTATATTAACTGTTTTTTCCTATTCCACTTCTTCAGGTCATGTATGGTAGGAAGGAGGGTAGATATTATATACACCTTCCCATGTGATTGGTATGAGTAATGAAACACAGCAGAAGGAGAGGGGATTGGTGAAAAGACTTAAATACCCCTATGTTTTTATTAATAAAAAATGAGCTCCGGGGTAATGAGGGAAGTTGGATATGCCGTTTGTTTATTTTTTTGAGTTTTTTTTCATTAACACATATAGTAAAGATGCGTTGAATATATATATATATATATATATATATATATTTATTTATTTATTTATTTATTTCATATAATTAAATATGCACAGGTACTCAAAACCTGTCAATGTCATATTTAAACCCAAACACTGGAATTCTGGTTAACCAAAGTACTTAGTGAAAGCTAATTAGATCCGTACTGTCTAAATTTGATATAACAATTTGGAATTGTTTTTTAAATGTTTATATTTTTTTAAAAAAAATTATTTTAACAAGTAGAGAATGTAAAATAAAAATAATTTTATAACCATTATTTTTCCAAAAAATAATTTTTTAACTTGACTATTATATTTTCAAAAAAAAAAAATAACTTAAAATATTTATCATTTTAAATCGAACCGTCTAAGATCAAATTTAGACATACTAGATCTGATTAGCTCGTCCTATTAAACAAAGCGCTTGGCTATCAAACTGGTTCCAGTAATGCTACATTGTTAATGCAATTTTTGTTGTTATTAGCTATTAGTATTACATGTATAAATTGCACCACCTTTGTGTTTGTTTCCTAGTAGGATATAGATGTTTCATAGATGTTTTTGTTGCCTTAGTGCTTTGGTTAAGTACATAATGAGATTCTTTATCTTTCTGTTGTTTTTTTCCCAGTAACTTTAAATATGTCAAACTCATGAAACTCGTTTTAAGTTCTTAGGGTTGAATGAATGAATAAGATTTAAAATTGAGCCTCTTATTTCATTCGGTATTGTTGAAGAACGAGTTATCTTGTCGACCACTTACACAATTCGTACTAAATTATATGATATATCAATATATTAATAATATATTGTTGTATTGATGTTTCCAAGCAAAACTTAGATACTAGTGACCATTAGCATGTTCTCACATAAAATTTGACTTATGACTTGTTTATATAATTTAGGGAAAATCTAGTACAAATACTTTTCAATTTTTAATTTGGTAATTGTGTGTTTCCTAATTAAATGCTTTAGTTTTGCTTCGTTAATAACATTAACTTCTGTATAGGAATCCACATCCCATACTCATCCAAAAGATGAGCATGGAATGCTCATCCCCAAATTAAGATTTTTTTTAGGAAAAAAATCATTATTTTTTTTAGGAAAAAAAAATCATTATTTTTTTAGTTGTTTTGTGTTAAGCTATATTTAACGGCTTGATGTATTTTTTAGCTATTAAAAAAGTATTTTAGGATACAGGTTAGTGTAGGGGAAAAAAATGGATGTGAGATATACTAAAATTTAATTAATTAGAGATACCAAGTGCCAAAAATATTTTAATATGTGTCATACTATTTAATCCAAATAAATAAGAATATAACAAAATAAAAAATTGGTTCCCTTATCTAAAATTAGAGGATGAGCATGTCCTACTTATAGATGTGATGAGTAGGGCATGCGGACCCTAGGGACTATCAATGTTAATAGGAGCAAAATTACCAGAAGTAATGATATTAACAAGGAAAAATTAATTATTTAATTAAGAAAAAGGTACATATATATTAAATTAAAATTTTGGTGAAAATATAGGTACCTGTGAATGGGTTTCCCTATAATTTAACATTACATAATAGGCCTTTCACAAAACATTGTTCACAATAATATTTCTAGGAAGTAATTTATTAGCAAACATTTAAATTTGTGCCCCATTCTTTTTTTTATAATTATTAATAAAAGCTCATTTAGGAGGTTCCTTTTTTTCAACAAGTGTTTCATTCTTACTAATAAACTAAACTTCCAATTGAAATATTATTTCATGGTCGTTAAAGAAAATTAAATGTTTCGTGTATGTAATTGATATGACATTTCAATTTAGTCCCTATGTAATAAATATAAAAATTTAAAATTTCAACAAAATATTAAACTGCATAAAGATGGATGGATCATACTTGCATATAAAAATATATTATTTTCATATAAAAAAAAATATGGTTTTAGAACTTCGTTTGTTTATTTAACCAATATATTTATGCAAAGATTTTCAATCTATTCCACCTTGTCCTCATGGTTTAAAATTTTAGTCAGTCAGTAGTCACCAAGTCTCATTAACTCATTTATGTTTAATATCTCTCCCTTGTATCAATCACTTATTTTCTTGTTTGATGGAAATGGCTTCTATCTTATCGCCAAAATGTACATGTTGAAGCGTGAGATCTTCCTTATCACCGTCAGTCACTTCCTTCTTTCCTCTCTCGCTTTCTTTCCCTCTCTATATAATATTCAGATAAATTCCTTAAATTCACTTAAACTATATTTATAGAATTGGTTGCTTGTTGTGATTCATACATATTGGAAAGGAACTCATCCACCCTACGGCTTGGATCTATTCCATTTGGATGCCTTTCCTCTTGCTTGAGAAATGTTTGGATGCCTGACTTGTTTTTCATGTTGCAAGTTGCAACATAGGTTTCTCATTATACCCATAACCCATATAATTGACTTGGACGATTTGTCAATGATTTCTCATGGGAACATGCATAGGCGGAATTAGGGTGGCCCCGGCCCCCCTAATTTTTTTTTTTTTTTAAAAAATTATATAGTGTGAATGAGAAAAGAAGTTATTTATTTATTTCATTTGCCTTGGCGATGATCAGATGACGTGTTCACATCATTTGAGAAAAAGAAGCTAGAGTATCCTGTTGCATATTAGTGTTCAATTAGGCATATAATAATATAATTGATGACAAAAAAGACATGATTTATATTCTGATTCCTAGATGTTATTACACACTATATCTCATGCATTATTAACCTGAGTATATGTTCCTTGCTTGTGAGAAAGAAAATATAAGACGTGGCTACAAATTTTGATCAACTCTAACTAATTATTTTTTTGCCAATACTTATTTTCCTGTTTTAACCTGCATTCCTTATTCACACTATAGCCCTTTTCCTTGATCAAGAGCAGCTTTTAATGAATTAATGGCTGTCATCATTTAGTATAAAAAAAAAAATGGTTTGGAATATGTGAAACTCAATTTCCTGCTTCTTTATTATGGAAATTTCGGTAAATTTCGAGACAAGGGAAACAAGTCCAGAAACACCTAAACTTTAGATAGTATCTTATGGATGAGGGACTAATATAGTAATATGCCTTATGCATTACACTCATCTTCTGTCTTTTCTCTGTTGTTCATCTTCATAAATTCTCATGATAATAGTCTACTTTATTATCTGATTAATCTGCTTCATCCATATTGTGTTGTTTAAATCTGGCTCCGGTTGTCAATTGGCATTTTAGTATTTTATTTATCATCATTCGGTTTTAATGGGATTTTAGAGTGTCTGCCATCTAATGGTCTCATTATTGACTTCTTTGCGTGGATCTCTTACCGCTACAATGAAAAGATCTTTTTCCTTTTATACTAAATGATGATTAGTAGTTTGATACTATAATTCTCAGTTTCCTTCAAACTTAGGGAGCTTGAATCCAGAAAAGAAAGCAGCTTGAAAAGGCTGCATGACATATAAAATTTTTCTTCAATTCTTATACACTTTGCTTTATAATCTCGCCCCCCCCCCCCCCCCCCCCCCAAAACAAAATCTACAAATTCTTCTATATACTAAATTGATTTAAACTATTTTTATTTGAATTTTTCTCGATAATATATTTTTTAAAAAAACACATAATTTTCAATATTATTATTATATAAAATTATTCATATTGGTCTCATTCAAAAAGCTAGTGTAAAATGTAATATAATTTCTTAGTTTTCAAAATATAATTGTTTGCTTGAATAGGCATAAATAACAATAAAATTTGAGTAGAAAAATAATTTCAAATCGTTAAAACTTTTGAAGCAAATCCATCTAATAAAATGCTTTTTGTATGTGATGCATATCATAGGGCTTTTAATATAAGAATCCTTTTATTAGAAGAAAAAGGCAAAATTATACCGTAAGTATTTCCCAAAGAGGTTCAATAAGCATACAACAATAGATGAAGATGGTTTTCCAACATATAGGCGAAGGGATGATGGAAGAACAATTCAATTAAAGGGGGTCCCTTTATACAACAAGTACATTTTGCCCTACAATCCTATTATTATTATTTTTTTATTTTTTTGGTTCAAAAATACAATCCTATTATACTACAGATGTTTTAGGCACACATTAACGTTGAAAAATGCAACCACTCAACTACTATTAAATACTTATTCAAGTACATTAACAAAGGGAACAATAGGGTTGTTGTTGGATTATTTGATGACAACACTGACAAGACCAAAAAAAAAGGTCATTGATGAGATACAACAATATAATAATTGCCATTATGTTTCACCATGAGAAGTAGCCTGGCGAATTTTTGAGTTTAATGTCCATCATAGGTGCCCTGCGGTTGAAAGACTAAGCTTCCATCTCCCGAATCAACAATTTGTTATTCACACAAGTACTGATGATGTCTCAGAGTTGATGGACAAACCACGATTTTGTGAATCACAATTCCCATCATCGGTGCAGATTAATGCTGATGACACTTTTTCACCATCTCTCACATACTCAGAATTTCCGAACCGTTATGTATATCAAAGAGATAAGCAACAATGGAAGAGAAGGGAAAGAGGATTTGCTGAAGGCAGAATGGCCTATGTATCACCATCAGTTAGAGAGCTGTATTACTTGCGTATCCTTTTAACACAAGTTCGAGGACCTTCTTCTTTTAGATGATGATAGAGTGTATCAGATTAAAACATTTCATGGTATTATATACAAAACCTTCAAGGAGGCCTGTTTTGCACGTGGGTTATTAGATGATGATAGAGTGTATGTTGCTGCAATTAAAGAAGAATCTTTTGGGCTTAAGGACGTAGTTTGAGGAAGCTGTTTGTCACAATGTTGCTTAGTGGATCTTTGCAATGGTCTGATTATGCATGGAAAGAAACATCACAATTGCTTTCAGAAGATATGCTCTACATTCCGCACAATGATCATATGAGTTCATGTCAGTGTAATTAATGAAAAAGTTATCTCTATATTTTTAACGTGTTCTTTCTTTTAGTGATTATGTTCTCGTGGTCTTAAACAATGTCTTCTCCTTAACTACCAGGTGTGCACATATCTGCATCTGACAAGGAAAAGGATGTACTAAAAGAAATTGATGCCCTCCTGATTTTAAATTTGAAGAGTTTGCATGACTTCTACACTCTTCCAATTCCAAGTGAAGTACTAACCATTGATGTCAACAACCACTTGATCCTACAAGAGTTGAGTTATGACAGAGAAGCTTTACGGGCACAGGTAAAATAATTGTTGTCGACTCTAAATTTATATCAGAGAGATATGTATGACAAAGTTATGGCATCGTTGCAGTTGCCTCACGGAGGTTTTTTCTTCGTTTATAGGTTTGGGGTAATGGCAAAACCTTCTTGTGGAATCGATTAGCCTCAAGTCTTCGTTCAAAGGGACACATTGTGCTGACTGTTGCCTGAATTGGTATAGCAGCAAAATTTCTACCATCTGGAAGGACAACCCATTCCCAATTTGCAATACCGATTCAAATTACTGAATTTTCAATATGTTTAATTTGGCAAAACTCAGCATTAGCGAACCTGATTAAGAGCACCACGTTAAGAATATGGGATAAGGCGCATATGATCCAACGTTACTGTATAGAAGCATTTGATATGACTCTGAAGGTACATGAGCTGCTATAGTGAATGCTTGCATAAGTTCTTCTCATTTATGGCAACATTGCACTATTTTTCGGTTGACAAAGAACATGTGCTTGAATCTATCCAATGATAGCAATGTCAACATAAAAATTGAATGGTTCTCGAGATGATTACTAGATGTTGTTGGTGATGGGAATTTAGGAGATTCCATTGATGGTGTCGCAGATATAGAAATCGTGATGGGAATTTAGGAGATTCCATTGATGGTGTCGCAGATATAGAAATCCTTAACGAAGTATTGATAGAAAATTGCAATGATCCAATGAATGCAATTGTACAGGCAACTAGTGGCGGAGCCACGATGGGGCAAGTGACCATAGGTGCAAACATTAATTTTTAGGTTTTATTTTTAAAATTAAATGAAAAAAAAAAAACGAAACTGGGGCTAAGCTCACTCGTTTACCCAGTAGCTCCGTTTACTATGTTGACTGCTACGTTTGACCTAAATCTCTCAATCTTGTCCCCTGTCTGCACTCCTCTTCATCCACCTTTTTTCCATCCTCCAACTCCAGCAACCTTCTTTTTCCCATTATCGACGGTGGCAGCTGCGAGAGACATACTTGCAGATTGAGAGAAGAGTGCCGCAATTTCGAACCAGATCGAGCAAGACCTTCGTTCTCCACCATCTCACGTTTGATCCACTGTCAACCATACTGTAGTCGCCGACCACCTTAGCCTTCCTCCTCTACTCAAGGTCCCTCTGCTGTTTTTTTTTTTTTTTTTTTTCCTTCTTTGTTTTGTGCCATTTTGTGTGGGTGCAGGGGAATTAAGAGTTGCCCAATTTGAGTGACACTAATGTCTCCAAGAGAATCTCAAAACTATGAAAACACATTTGGGTTTCTGTAATCGTGTTGGCTTATTATGCTACTATGATCTTTTTTAGTACGTTTTCAATGGTTTGGCTTTGGAGCAAATGAGGCTAGCCATTGGCTTGCCTCTGTTGCCTTGTAGGGTATGGGCAATGCCTTCATTCTCGTAGGTAGGGATTTTGATCCAAAAACCTCTCCTTTAATAGTTGGTGTGAGATGATGGAGTTCCAAGATCTCTCGATTCGTTGTTATGTAATGTAGTTCTTGTCCCAATCTCTAATCTCTTGGCTCTCTATTTGATGAAGACTTCAAGTTTAGTTGGTTAGTATAGGCACCAGTTTGGTCAAAACAAAGTCTAGACCGTCTGCATCAGTTTGTGTGAATTACTTTCTATATATGATGTGCATTCGTAATTATTTGATCTATTTTCATATGCCTTGTAACATCTAAAGCATGACTAATTGTTTATGATTTTTATTCAATTTATTGATTTTGTTCTCTAGTTTTGTTCAGAGGCGCTGAGCCAATAGAGTTGGCTTTCTTTGCTGCTTTTGGCATTATGTTGGGAATATTTCCTATATGCGGTATGTTGTTATCAAGGATTTCTAGATTTTTGAAAATTTAATTTCTGTGAAATATAAGAATATGATAGATACTTGAATGAGACTGTTAAATGCAGTGTGTTTGAGTTGTTTTGATCCTCATGATTCATTTGTTAATTTTAAGATTGAGTTTGTTAGATTCTATCATTTAGAGTTTGATAAGATTGCAGATATTCCTTTTATTTCTTCAAGTCTCAGTAATTTTACTGTTGATGTAAGAGCTTATTTTGATTTTGTCAATTTGAAAACAATTTCTGATCTTACTTTGAAGATGGTTGAGAAGAGAAAGAATATTGTTTATCCATTTGTCTATTTGTTGATAAAGTTGGCACTCATTCTACCGGTAGCAACTGCTAGCGTTGAGTGGGTTTTTTCTACAATGAATTTTGTTAAGGATAAATTGTGCAATCGGATAAGTGATTATTGATTTAACTCATACATGTTAACTTATGTTGAACATGATATATGTTTGATAAAATTGATAATGAAGATATAATACAATATTTTCAAGGAATGAAGAATCGAATGATGCTTTTGTAATCGTTCTATTGTAATAGCTTAGTTGACTCTTAATTATTTTTTCTATGTTAAGTTGATGAAGTTTTCTAATCTTTTCTTGTCTATATTCTTCTTTTTTTTAATGCATTTAAAACTTTTCTTAAAAAAGTTCGGGCGCTACCCTCAAACCCCTGAATCCCCCTACTAATTATGACACAAATACAAAATCATGGCTCCACCACTGCAGGCAACCTATGAAGACCTTCTTGACAATCTAACTTCAAATGAGTACTTCAATGATAGAGCAATCTTAGCACCAACCATTGAAATGGTTGCAAAGATCAATAATCACGTGTGTTCCTTACTACCAGGTGAGCTATGAGTTCTTAAGTTGTGACTCAGTTTGTAAGTCCACTGAAGATTCTGACTTTTTAACAACCTTTATACAACATAATTTCTCAACACAATCACTTATTTTGGTTTGCCACTAGATAAACTTGTACTGAAAGTTGGAGCACCTATAATGTTGTTTAGAAACGTTGATCAAGCATCAAGATTATACAATGGAACACATCTTCATGTAACTATGGTTAGGCAAAAGGTTATTGAGGCAATCACACTAAATGGCTCAAGATCAAATGAGAATGTTCTAATACATAAAATGGATATGAATCCTTCTGACTCGAGATTGCCATTCTGCATACAATTTCATTTGCTATGACTATCAATAAAAGTCAAGGGCAATCTTTGCATCGTGTTAGATTGCATTTGCCAAAGTCAGTCTTCACCCATGATCAATTATACATTGCACTCTCTAGAGTGAAAAGCATGGATGGTCTAAAGATTGTTGTGGGATTAGATGATTCTGGGTCTATGAGGACTACAAAAAATGTTATGTACAAGGAAGTCTTCAGAAATGTTGATGTGTGACTGTACTTGTGTGACCTCAAATGTTACAGGAAGTGCGGTGTTATTTGTTTGCATGGAAACACTACCAATACAACTTGCTTATATTATGGCGATGCTTATTGAGTGAATGCATGCACATGTACGGCCATAAAAAAAAAAAAAAAAAAAAAATCAAATTTCGCATGCCATATACATCTTAACGACAATTTTGGATCAATCTGTATTCGGTATTTCATTGATAAACTATGAACAGAAGATATGTAGAAACGTCCACATAATTGCAACCTTTTTAACCAGTATAGTGCAAGGTAGCCCAAGCTGGTTCATCTAATAAAATGCTTTTTGTATGTGATATATATCTGTGAAGCATTTTTCAAAAAAATGGAGTGTTCAGTTGACCCTACCTGAGATATACAAACCCCCCCCCCCCCCCACTGTAGGTTAATTGCATATAATCTTTTGACATTTTAAAGTTTAAATTTAACCCACTTGACTTTTCATTTTTTTAACTATTAACCCCCTCTATTAAGTGACCATTATATTATTAAGAAAAATGTCACATTAGATTATGAGACAACACATGGCATTATGTGTAAATCACTAATTTCATAAACTCCCCGAAACTTTGATATGTTACAAATATAACCCCATGACATTTCAAATTTTAAATTAAGAAAATTCCAAATAAATACAATTTAAACATGAAAAACCCCAAAAAGTTTGTTAATATATATGAAATGACAAATAGGTCTCAAGAGACTGTTTTGACATTTTAAAATATTGTGTTTTTACCAAAATGCCCCTCAAGTTTTTCCCCCATAAAAAAGAAAATCTCTATACTAAGTAGTCAATCTCATTACTCAAGATTTCACTGGAGCTCCGGCTACCGATCACCAGAGGCCCATCAGCAGGGTGGTGCCGATGTTGGTGAAGTTTTGGTGCTGGCAAGGGTTTTTCTTTTTCTTTTTTTTTTTTAAAAAAACTTAAGAAGCATTTTGGTAAAAGCACAACATTTCAAAATCTCATATTAGCCTTAAGACTTATTTGTATTTTCCATATGTTAACAAACTTTTTAGAGTTTTCCAAGTTCAAATGGTATTTATTTAAGATTTTTCCATTTAAATTTCGCTCGCTTAAAAGTTTTATTTATAATATTCAATCACATACATGTACTTTTATCATTTTAGATTAATTTATTAAAATTTTTACTATCATTTTTCAATTAAAATAGTTCTTTTGTATGGCAAAAACTAGAATAATAATATTTAGAAAAATATAAAAATAAAAAAGTCATCATTTACATAACATTTACTTATTTTCTTAGGATAATTGAGCATTCATAGTATAAATTTTTTACAATTTTTACTATCATTTGTCAAGTAATTTTTTATTAGTTACGGACATTTTTTCTTGAATAAGAGGTTCTACGTATATTTTTATATATTTTTTTAAAATAATATTCTTCTAATTTTTGTCCTACGAGAAAAATGTTTTAATTGATAAATGATAGTAAAAAAACTTCATAAATTTATTAAAATGATAAAAGTAACAACATGAGGATTAGTATTATAAATCAAAATTTTAAAGAAGTTAAATTTAGATTTTGAAATATCGAAGGTTATTTGTAACTAATTCTAAGTTCAGGGTTTTTTATAAAATTAGTAATTTACATAGGATGTCATGTGTTATTTCATATTATGACGTGACATTTTTCATTAAAAAGATAACAGTCACTTAACAATAGAGGGTTAATAGTTAAAAGATGAAATGTCAAAGGCTTTTAAATATAAACTTTGAAATGTCAAGAGGGTTATATGCATCGACTCAAAGTTCGAAAAGTTTTGTATAATTTAGCCTTGAAAAAAAAAAAATTGAGTAGTATAAGTTAGGGGTGATTATGGATCAAACCGGACAGGTTTGACTTCAACCCGAGGTCTAGTCGTGATAAGACCTTGAGCTTGGGCTGGTAGGCCCGGTCTAGTCCAACACCAGCCCAAGCTCGGGCAAGACTAGACCGCCCAATGGATTGTTTGGACTAGTCTAGAACCTATTTGATTTATTTATTTATTTATTTTTGCCCAGAAATTGTTTCCACAAAAGCCACCTAATTTGGTTCAGAATGAACAAACCATCAACACCAACAACAACAACAAAAGTACCAGCCACGACAAACCAATTTGAAGCAAAACGATAGAACATAATCTAACATCACTACCTGTATCTTAATGACTGTTTATTTGTTTGTTTTTATAGAAACAAACTTGTGATTCCCGTGCAAATGCGGGATGATAGTATTTTACGGGTTGCTTAAAAATATATTGTTTTCTAAATGATACAACTTTATTGTCTTTAACAACATTAAAACATTACTACTAATGAATGGCTACACATTAGTATTGCACGAGAGTTGAATTTGATTGATGGTTAAATTAGATATGCTGCCTCTGCCTGAACTGCTTCCTTTTTATGTATATCATTTTTACTTGTAATTTAAGCATATGAATGTAATTGAGTGAACTCTACTAAAAAAGTAGATATGTTGCGTGGATCGTGCTGGGAATATTCTCACTCATAAGGCTTCAAGCTGATTATCTACCCTCGGTTTATGACATGTTCTTATTGTAAGTGCACTGTATTGGTTGTTCTTATGTTATCAAAATTCCATGGTTTAAATTTGCATGCCTTGTATATGATTGTTTTCATATTAATGCTGATTTTTATTTTAAACAGGTAGTCGGTGTCTCTTGATAGAGCCATTTCCAGTCAGCTCTAAATGAGCAAGCAGGCAAAATGCTGCTTGAAAACTAAGTTATGCTAGACCAAACTTGGAAGACGTGCTTAAAAGATTCCTGATTCTGATTCCGCAGAAGTGTCAATCCTTTGGGATGCTTTACTTATGTAGACTACAATGAGATCTCTAAAGCATGAAAGGCTGTTGTCTGAATAGCCAACCCATCATATCCCATGAATAAAGTTCATGCTTTTTACACATATCAATGTCAATCGGATAACAGAAAAATAAAGGGAAAATTAAAATAAAGGACCTACAAAGAAAAAGAAATTTATGGATAAGGATCATAAAAATTGTAATTATTTAGAATGATCAAATATAAAAATATAAAATTAAAAGTATTAAAATGCCCCTAGCAAAATCTTATACATCCCCTTTGACATTCTTTTCCACATTCTATTTTTAAAACTAATACAAAATTCTAAGTTTCATTAAATTAAAAGTAGTTTTCTCAATTTTCATTTTTCACAATTTGAATAGATATCTGTGGGAGAAAAAAAAAATGCATTCTTCAATTTGAAAAAAGTATAATTTTTTTTTTAAAATCAACAAAAATTTTAATTTAAAATGGAATTATATAATTTTAATAAAAGTCAAGGTATTGTATAATTTATCATATATGATAAACCTAGAAGGTTTAGATGATTTATTTTTGTTTTAGAAGCAATTTATGTGGGGTAAAAAATTCATGTAATATTAATAAAATTAAGAAATTTATTAACCTATTATATCCTAAAAAATATGAAATGAGTTTATTTTTTATTTTTATAAAAAGAGCTTAATTGATATCAACATTAATAATATAAATCCGCAACTTAATGATATAAATTGATGAAATTTTTTTTTTTTTTTTTTTTTTAAAAAAAAGAGTTTAACCATTTTTAAATAAATAATATATTGAATTTTTTTTATATAAAGATTTGGTGTCTTTTATGTGGTTCTTGAATTGCGGAATGGTGAAGAGGTGTTCTAGGAGATGAAAAAAGGATCTCAAATGAGAATACTCATGAATGATTATTGTGATAGACAATTGGCCAAGCCGTGCATCCGTTAAAAGACGTCCTTATTAAGAATTAGGAAGTAAAAAATACGCGGTGGCATTCTTGTAATAATTTGTAAGGAAGTTGAGCCTTGAACGTCCTGAAATTTAGTTTAGGACTTGTAAAATATATTTTTGTCGACCTAACAATATTTCAGGACGACTAACATCTTCCCGCCAGGGAAATATGAGAATTTTTCGTTTAGCGCCACGGGATTTAATGTTTTTTGGAATAAAATTCCTTTTTTTGAACTTTTTTTAAAAAATGGCGACTGAAATAAATTCGAATGTCGCTCATTGGGGAAATGTGGCGACCGAATTGGATCAGAAGTCGCCCATCGGGAAATGTGGCGACTGAAATAAATTCAGGTCGCCCGTTGGGAAAATGTGGCGACTGAATCCCTTCAGTCGCCCATTGGGATTTAATGTTTAGCGCCAGGATTTAATGTTTTTTGGAATAAAATTCTTTTGTTTGAACTTTTTTTTAAAAATGGCGACTGAAATAAATTCGAAGTCGCTCATCGGGAAATGTGGCGACCGAATTGGATCAGTCGCCCGTTGGAAAATGTGGCGACACGAAATAAATTCAGGTCGCCCATTGGGAAATTTGGCGACACGAAATAAATTCGGGTCGCCCATTGGGAAATGTGGCGACTGATCGATTCGGTCGCCACATTTCCCCTAAAATGAAACGCCACGACCTTTCCTCGTCATTTGCCTTAGCTCTCTCAAAATCGCAAAAACCTAGTGCCTCCTTCGAACCCAAGTCCTATTCTCCGACGTTTCCTCCGTCTCCCCTTGGCCGCATCTCCGGCTTCTCTTTTTCTCATACTCCTCGCACGTCTCCTCCGTCTCGCTTTGCCACGCCTCCGAGGAGGCTCCGTCGTCTCTTATACTCCCCAGCTCTCATTCCTCCTCCTTCCCCAAATCTAGTCACCATTTCCCTTTTCACGGGCATCTCCTCCGTCTCCATCGCGCTGCACAAATCGGCTGTGTGCTTCCAACTCCACTCCACCTCGCATTCGTTCTTCCGGTAGACCTCCACTCCATCTCCATAGTCGCCACTCTGCGGCGTCTCGTGTGCGTGCCACCGAGACATTTTCTCCAAGTCATTAGGCCTTCTTTGTTCGGGTGTGTTTCCCTCCGAAACAAAGCTTTTTCTCTCTTTTGGTTTTGATATGTGTGGGAAGGATGAAAAAGGGAAATGAACGGGACAGGGGACATGATAGAAAATGAGAGGATTCAAAGTGTGTTGTTGAGAATTGTTTGTTCATTGTTGAGAATTCTTTGTTCATTGTTGATGAATTGTTTGTTTTACTTAGGATTTTGATGAATTGTTTGTTTTACTTAGCATTTTCTTTTTGAATTTGGAAACATATGGCGGAGAAGCTATAGCAGCAGCAAAAGAAAAGAGGATTTTGATGGTGCATTCTTGTATTGTTGCAATTACATTAAATCTTCCCTCTTTTTCAAAACACACCAATTTTTCTTAAAAATAAAAAGGGTCTATGAGTCTTGCAAAATTAGGGTAAGTCTACATAGTATTTAGTTTTATTTGTGTTCATGTTGCTTTTAGTTTCAAAACACACCACTTTAATTTGGTAGACTTGTTACTTCCTCACCATGCCATATCCATGCTTTCTTCTCATGCTTTTGTAATGGTTGTTTTATTGCTAGGAAATGGAACAAATCAGTGTTGGGGGATTTAGTTGATAAATATTGATCTTATACCGACTACTTGTTTGTGACTTGGCCACGACAACAACCCACAAGAGCTTGAGGGGTCCTAGGGTAGGTATTTTTAATCATGTTGCTTTTGTCATACAATTATTCCCTCTCATATGTTATATCCTAAGTTCAATGTTAGTTTGAATAATTCTAATGTTGTCTTTATTGTTGTTGTCTTTAGGTTGACTAGAGCAAATAAATTTCAAGGAGAGGAATTTAAAGTTGAGGTAATTATAGTTAAATATTGTTTTGTTGTTGATGTGCATTGAACTAGGTAATCTTTGTAGTATGGATAATGATGCTTAGATGTCCATAATTTATAGTTTATGACTTAGACAACTTAGATATATTTTAGTTTTTTGTATTGATGAAATTATTGGATTTAATAGCTGATATTTTCTAAATTGCCTTAGTTAGTAAGTTTTGTTGAATTAAGTTGAAGTGGTTTGTTGTTGAAATTTTGGGATGTCTCATTGTTGAGGGGAAATGCTTGCCGAATTTTTTTTACAAGATTGAGAAAAAACCATGTCGTTATTGAAATTGTTATGAACTTGGTGTTGTTGGAAATGTCTTAGGTGATAAGAAAATGGGTCATAGTTGGATGAATGCTTTGAGAACTAGTGAAGAATATGAGAATGGGGTGGAAGAGTTTATTGAATTTGCTAGAAGGAATGTGGCTACAAAAAATGGGATGTACTATTGTCCATGTGTTAATTGTTTAAATGGGGTTCGAAGGGATATTGCTTGATATAAGGGACCACCTAATTTGTGATGGAATAAACCTTCGATACACAACGTGGATATGGCATGGTGAGGAGGTAACTCCAAAGTGCATCCTACGAAAATGAAGTTGAGGTAGATGATGATGGAATGGAGAGAATGATTCATGATGTTGAGGTCGAATCCTTTGCACAACCGCATGAATATGATAGCGTGCGGAGTGATGTAGAGACACCTTTGTTCCCTGGGTGTACTAAGTATACACGGTTGATTGGGACCTTACATTTGGTCAACTTAAAGGCAAGATGTGGGTGGACCGATAGCAGTTTCACGTCGTTGCTTGAATTGTTGTGTGATATGTTGCCAGATAATAATGTACTTCCAAATCGTATGTATGAGGCCAAGAAAATCTTATCTACGATGGGTATGGAGTATAAAAAGATACACGGTTGCCTAATGACTGCATATTGTACAGAAATGAGTATGAAGGCCTTAGTAATTGTCCGAAGTGTAAAACTTCACGATACAAAGTGAAGAAAGGTGGTGGTTACGGAGATCACAAAAAAAAAAAAAGGCAACCTTTGAAGGCCTTGTGGTATCTTCCCATAATTCCTCGGTTTAAGCGTCGTTTACTAGTGAAGCAACAAAGAAAGAAGTTGAGATGGCATTCGATGAGAGAATATCCGATGGAAAATATCTACGGCACCGGTGACTCTCTCCAATGGAAGAAAATAGACGAAATGTTCCGCAATTTGGCATTGAGCCAAGAAACCTTCGGGCGGGGCTTTGTACAGATGGCTTCAATCCGTATCGAACTCTTAGCAGTACCCATAGTACATGGCCGGTTCTCCTTGTAATATACAACTTACCTCCCTGGCTATGTATGAAACGCAAGTATGTGATGCTTTCTATGATGATTTCTGGACCAAAACAGCCTGGTAACAATATCGATGTGTACTTGGCGCCTTTGGTTGAGGATTTGAAGAAGTTGTGGGAGGAAGGCATAGATGTGTTTGATGCATATAAGAAGGAGTCCTTCAAGTGGCGTGCAATGATTTTTACCACGATCAACGACTTTCCCGCATACGGAAATTTGTCGGGTACGGTGTGAAGGGGCATAAAGCATGTCCAATATGTGAAGCCGACACAAACTTCCAGCAATTAAAGCATGGAAAAAAACGGTCTACCTCGGTCATAGGAGGTTTCTTGATCGGTTCCACCCATATCGTAAGTTAAGAAAGCGTTTTAACGGCTTACCCGGAGCATAGAACGGCTCCAAAGGCATTAACTTGGGAGAGGAAGTCTATAGTCGGGTGATGCATATCAATGTCACATTGGGTAAAAACGAGAAAAGGATTGCGGGTGAGAAGAATATATGGAAGAAGAGATCAATTTTCTTTGATCTTCCATATTGGCGTAGTCTTGATGTGAGACACGGTCTTGATGTGATGCATGTGGAAAAAAGTGTTTGCGATAGCCTTGTCGTACTCTTTTGCACATACCGGGAAGACTAAGGATGGAATTAGTGCGAGACTAGACCTGGTTGATATGGGAATAAGAGAACGGTTACATCCACGAGTAACGGAAGATGGTAAGAGGGCATACATGGAGCCGAGCTCATACACTATCAAAAGCGGAGAAAAAAGTTTGTGTGGGTGTCTATATGACATTAAGGTTCCACAAGGATATTCTTCAAATTTGAGAAGGTGTGTTTCAATGGACGATTTGAAGTTAGTGGGAATGAAGTCTCATGATTATCATGTGTTGATGCAACAACTATTACCGGTAGCTATTAGGGGCATTATGAAAGATGAAGTGCGGACCACTATAACAAAATTGTGTATTTTCTTTAATGCTATATATAACAAAGTCATTGACATTGAAAAGTTGGATGAATTGGAAAATGAGGGTTATATTATTTTGTCCCAACTAGAGATGCATTTTCCTCCCGCATTTTTCGATATAATGGTGCACCCGATAGCGTACTTGGTAAGGGAGGTAAGGCTCGGTCCGGTTTACCTAAGGTGGATGTACCCTTTCGAGCGATACATGAAGATCTTAAAAGGGTATTCTAAAAATCCTTATCGACCAGAAGCCTCAATCGTTGAGAGATATGTAGTGGAAGAGGCTATGGAGTTCTGTAAAGATTATCAATCAGGGGCAACGTTACAATCTCAGCATGATAAGGGGATAAGTGAGGGAACTCGAGGAATCAAGCTGAAGAATATGCTTCGTGCAGAGGTGTTGCAAGCACACCTGTACATCTTGAATAATACGGAAGAAGTTCAACCATACATTGATGAACACGAGAAAGAGTTTGAAGAATATGAATCCAAGGAAGAATGACATGCGAGATAGCGAATGAGCAAAAGAAGACATTTATAAAGTGGTTTCGGGAGAAGGTATTGCACGAGACCGGTGTGTCGGCTACAATCGAGTGGTTAGCACGGGGGCCTTCTTATCAGGTCATCACTTGGACAAAGTTATGATATCAACGGATATTCTTTCTACACAAAAGACCAAGATGACAGGAGTTCTGTGCAAAACAGTGGGGTGATGGTTGAAGCTGAATCCATGCACTTTTCGAGTTCAAAAGACAAAAACCCGGTGTTAGCATCTATGGCCTATTATGGAGTTATTGAAGAAATATGGGAGATGAGCTACACCAAGTTCAAAGTTGCTTTATTTAAATGTAAGTGGGTTAACAATAATGCTGTTGTAATAGATCCTAAATTTGGATTCGTCTCGGTTGATCTTCAAAGACTTGGTCATAGAGACGAACCATTCATTCTAGCAAGCCAGGCGAAACAAGTGTTTTATGTTACGACCCCGCAAATAACAAAATGTCCATTGTACTTCAAAGTAAAAAGCAGACGTATGGTGAAGAATCCTTGAACCTGGACGATACACTCCCTTTCACAACAAATCCACCGACAACACGTGAAGTAGAATTGGTAGATGATGAAGAATATGCTCCAAGGAAGGATCATTCGAAGGAATATGGGAAACCATATAAAGTAAGATCTTAAGTTGTGAGAAAGTCCTATGTTATTTTTGTACGGGTTTAACATGTTAGTTCATTTTATTCATTCGTTTATTATTTAATAATAACCCTATCTAACATTATTCATTTGTCTTTGATGAACAGGAATATGTCTAGCTCTGACGAGTCATCGGGTGATGGTGGGAATGATGTACCGGTGGTGAGAAGGGGTAGAGGTAGCACACATATGGGTGCGTTAATTGCACGTCGTGGCGATCAGAAAAAGAGGCTGCATGTGGAGTTCGATGCCAATATGAAACCAATTGGTCCAGAGGAAGACAATTTCATTAGCTACGTAGGCTATCTGGCTCGAAGCAAAGTTCGCATTGTATTCTCTCATTGGAAGTTGGTTCCTCCTAAAACGAAGGAGTTGATCTGGGCACAACTTTTGGTATCTCACTTTCGATATCTTATGCATTTGTATCTTTAGTTTTATCACTTGATTTCTTTCATATCTTCTCTTTTACCTTGCAAAGAAACGTATGATGTGCCTAACAATAAGGCCATGAACAAGCATTGGATGGGCGAGGTTCGTATACATTGGAAAGACTTTAAGAACAAGCTCACTAGAAAGTATATTCGAGGGGCAAAGAGGACAAGGACCCATGTCGGGACTATGATTACATTAGTCCAGGATTTGGAGGGAGTTTGTGGCGTCACGCGAGAATCCCGAATTTCTTGTAAAATTTCTTTCATATCTTATCTTTTAGTTGAATCTATTTGACATCGAAGGCTCGGTTTTATTTGTTTTCATGTCACAGAAAAAGTCAGGCCAATAGAGAGAGGCAAGCGAGAAATAAGTATCCGCATTGCATGTCTAGGGGTGGCTATAAGAAGCTTGAACGGAGGTCGATGGAAGAAAAGTTGCGAGAAAATGAAGGAAGCCGCTCAATCCGATCCTTCCACCGTTATCCAGGGCCCACGGAGCGTCCTCCTCGCCACAAAAAATGGATAGCTGCGAGGATGAAGGGCGAGAAATACATAAATGAAGATGTGGTCGAGGTTGCTTCAAAGATTGTAAGTAGTTAAATTAGAAGTATTAAATAGCCTCGCTTGTTTCATATTTTTAGAGTTTAATTAGTTACTATTTATGAAAAATCCTATGATACGGGATGTGCTTGAAAGAAAGCGGCCAAGGTTCATTCACGCGGGTACAAGGATGGACATTTTGTCCACGGCGATTGGGAAGCCCGATTACCTTGATGCTTTGTTCGTGGGAGCCGAGGGGAGTTAGTGTCGCGAAATACTTTGGACGACGTTCGAGTTGTTCGCATGACGATGACAACCCTAGTCCTCAGCTTGTAGCCAAAATTCGAGCGTCCCTCGTAGATGAGGTTATGGCACAACTACGGGGTGAAATGAGGGAGATGATACAAGGGAAGGTAAATACGCAACCTTCAAACGAGGAATCCCCGCCTTCCCAAGCAAAGAAGGAAAGTTTTCACGCTTCGGATGTACCTATTGGCGAACCTTCTCATCACTCTCCCGGATGTACTTATTGACGAGCCTAGCGAGCCTTCTCACACTCCGCGGGGGGACAAACCGCCGCCTATATTTGGATGACCCACACCGGCGTATTGTTGCGAGATGGTCTTGTTTACCTGCAACAAACCACACACCACAATATGCAAATTCCACAAGACCAACGTAGGGTGACTCGACAAGTGTGCGAGAGGGGAAGAAAAGACGACCATCCCGATTGTTGATGAGGAGGTTCCCACGCTAGACGCCGCCACCACATCGTTCATCCTTTGGCCGCATCATCTTATTGAGGTGGGGACGACACCTCCAATGGTAGGAAATACATTGCGATTGACGATGAGTAGGGTTTACGATTGATTTTCATTGCTAACCCACTCATAATTTGTTTATTATGTTTTCATAGCATGAACAAGTCGGGCGATTTCCATACTTATCACAACTGCGAGAGCTACCGGGACATCGTCTCTATCGGCTTAGATGCCTCCGGCATTGTCGGTGCGAGACAAGACATATCCGATATCAATTGACGGGAAAGATTTGTGAGTTTATGCATATGGACTGTTTAGATATACGGTGGCTTCAACTTGCAATCTTGTAAGTTTTTTTACCCTTTAATTATGTCAATACTCTTTTTTTGTTTAATATATTCAACAACACTTATCATTTTATTTCGATCGTAGTGTACGCCATGACATCTGCAAAAAGGGAGACCTATTGGATTCGTATGGATTCTTATGTCCCGGATCCACGGCTTCGGCTCGCAATATCTTAGCCGGGAGGGCCATTTATGTTGGTTTAACAATGGGCGACATAAAATCGTCTTGTTATCTAGCGCCAATACATGAAGGGTGCGTATTTTTTTTTTTGCCTATATAAGATTTTTAAGGAAAAAATGCTTTTTTATCTTAGTTTAATATTAATATGTATATGTTGTAGTGCTCATTGGACCTCGTGCGTTGTTTGTCCCGCCAAGAACGCATGTTATTGGTTCGATTCCATAGGTGGCGAGCCAAGCGAGGATATCAAAACCATGTTTGCCGAGTAAGTAAATATTTTTGTCTAAATCATCGATTCTTTTTTTAAATGAATTGTTTTCATGTCTCGTTAATTTCCATTTTAATGATAGTGGTCTTGGGACATATAGACAGATTTGGAGCACGAGAGCGGGGTGGACCAAAGTGGTTTTATCCGAAGGTAAGTAGTTTCAATTCAAGTTTTTTCCGAGACACGGTAGCTTTGTTTAACAATTTGTTTTTTATTTATAGTGCCATCACCAACCGGGGAACACCGAGTGCGGATACTACGTTATCAATTGGATGCAATCTATCGTTTCACGGACGTACTACCGGCTTGCAAAACGTACGTAATGCTCCGTGATCCTCAAATGATGATATTTTTTGTTGTGGTACTTCGGTTGTTAATTATACCTTGTTTTCCAATTTACGAGTTTTTCGTGCGAGGATCCGTACTCACGGGATGACATCGATTCGATTCGAGACATGATGGCTAGATATCTTCTTGAACATGGCTCAATGTGAATATATAGGCAAGTCATTACTTGTTAGGGTGATTGTCATTGTGAAACTTATTAAGCCTTGTCGACATCGGTTTCGTAAATTATTGGTGCCGCTCTTGAATTTGCCACTTTAATTGTTGTGAATATGAGGTTAGATCACTTGTTTAATTCTGGAAATAGATCACTGTCATATGAGGTTTGATTTTGCCATTATACTATTGCGGAATGTAGAAGAGAAGATGTAGAGAAAACACTCTATGTTTCGGTATTTTATTCAAGGTAGAAAGGTTACAATATATAGGCTCGTAGGGAAAGAGCCGTTACAATGAAATAGGCAATACAATAAAATAGGCAATACAATAACTCATAATAAATTATCATAACTCATAATAAATTATCATAAAAGGAAAATATTTCCTAAACTAGATGCAACTAGAATCAAGGAATATGATGGAGCTAGGATCAAGGGATATGATACGCGTGAAATAAATAACAATAAAGTAGACGCGTAAAGTAGACGCGTAGATCCCTATGAATCAGGTAATAATTATGGTGATTAATGAGAAGGATTCTAACACTCCCCTCAATTTGGAGCATATATGTCAACCATTCCCGAAGCTTGTCTCGAAATCCTTCAAATTTTGTTCGCAAGGGGTTTAGTCAAAATATCCGCGATTTGGTCGCAGATCCTATGTGAGACAATTATTATCCCCACTTCAATCTTTTCTTTAATGAAGTGTCGATCTATTTCCACATGTTTAGTTCTATCGTGATATATTGGGTTCTTGACCATTTCAATACGGCCTTGTTATCACACCGATTTGCATTGGGCCCTCATGTTGAATCCCCAACTCTTTTAGTAATCGATGACCCGAGTCCTTCACACACGCCTTTTTGGACAGCTCTAAGTTACGCCTCGCACTTTGCTTGGTGACACCATTTGTTTGTTTCTTGCTTCTCCATGTAACCTTGATTTCCCCACACGTATGTGGCCAAGACGCGAGATTGACCTCCGGTCTCTTTATCCCTTGCATGGTCCGCATCGTGTAGATCTCTATGTTTTCGGTGCTTCCTTTTTTAAAGAATATTCCTCTTCCGGGGTTTTGCTTCGGGTAACTCGAATTTGGTATCGCCGCCATGTGTTCTTCTTGTGGCGATGCATAAACCGGCTCACTATGCCAACAAAGATAACTAATATCGTGACGAGTGTGAGTCAAGTATATCAACTTTCCCACCAATCTTTCGTATCTTTTTCGAGTCATTTGGAACACCTTTAGGTTTGATCTCTAAGTGGCATCCCTCCTCCATTGGTGTCCCTTCCGGTTGAGTTCCCAACATTCTGTCTCGTGTAACAGGTCAAGTGTATACTTGCGTTGAGATACCGGATACCCTTCTTAGTTCTTGCCACTTCCATTCCTAGGAAGTACCTCATTTGACCAAGGTCTTTTACTCCGGAATTCGGTTGACAAATCCGCTTTAAATGAGAAATGGACTCTTCGTCATCTCCCGTAATAATTATGTCATCAACATACACAATTAGTATGGTGACTTTGTCATTGACACGTTTGGTGAATAATGTGTCATGCTTGTCCTTGTGTATATCCAAGCCCTTTTTACCGCTTTGGCGAACCCGCTAAACCACGCTCTTGGAGATTGCTTCGGACCATACAATGACCCGTTGAGTTTACACACGAGTTTTTAGGAGCTATTACTCCATCTCGGAACTTCCATGTATACCTCTTCCTCCAAGTTTCCATTGAGAAATGCATTCTTTACATCCGGTTGGTGTAGCGACCAATCCAAGTTTGCTGCAATTGACAATAGTACTTGAATGGTGTTGAACTTGACTACGGAGCAAACGTCTCTTGATAGTCAATTCCATACGTCCGAGTATATCCTTTTGCAACAAGTCTTGCCTTGTATTTGTTGATCGTACCATCGGATTGAATTTCGGAACAAAGAGCCACCGCATCCCATTTGGTTTCTTCCTAGTTGGGAAGAGTTGTAATCCTCCACGTCTCATTTTCTTTGAGAGCATTCAGTTCTTCTTCGCGGCTTGTTTCCAATTTGGATCTGCCATAGCTTGTTGGAATGTTTTTGGAATTTGTATCTCGTGCACTTTTTACAACAAAACTTTGCATCTTTGCGCATGCAGACTATCATACGAGACAAACCTTTGAATAGGATGCGAGTACAAGATCTTACCCTTTTCTTAATGCAATGGGCCATCCTTGTTCCTCGGGATTTAATTTCGAGTTGGAGTCATGGTCGTTCCTTTGAATGGGAGAGATTGTTCTACCGGTGTCACATTCAGGTTGACCTTGTGAGCCGGTTGCTATTTCTGTTGTGGATCGGTCATATCGTCATCACCCTTGAATTGATTTCAACATGTGTTTCCAGTTCATTAGGGCTAGGTGAAGAATTGGTGGGTCAATTGGTGGGTCATCATCTCGAGTCAAGTAAGTCGTGACTATGAGATTTGGTGGGTCGGGCTGGTATGATTAACTGTTTCGCATTTAGCCATTCAATATCTGAATTCTCCCCCGAATGGGTAATTTAGGATAATAAGCCTCGGCCGGAGAACACAAGTATCTCGAGAGATAATAAGTTTCTTGGAAGTGGGGCGGTAGCATTTGTACCCTTTTTGGGTTGGTGAGTAGCCTAGAAAGATACATTTTTCAGCTCTCGCACCAAATTTGTTGCCATCCGTTTTATGAACGTAGACAAGACACCCAAATATTTTTGGAGGTAAGGAGTTAATGAGATGGCAATTAGGAAAATGGTCAAGAAGTGTTTGAGCAGAGTGGCATATTTGAGAACTTTGGAAGGAATCCCGTTAATGAGATAAGCGGCGGTAAGGAGGGCATCTCCCGAGAAAATGGTAGGAACATTGCGTTCCATTAGTAAGGCACGAGTGACTTCCAATAGGTGTCGGTTTTTCCGCTCGGCCACTCCATTCCGTTGTGGGGTGTAAGGACGGGAAGTTTGGTGATGGATTCCTTTTTTATCAAGAAAGGTTTTGAAGACAAGACTCATATATTCTTTTGCATTATCACTACGGAGTACTTTAATGGATGTGTGAAATTGAGTATGCACAAAGTTATAGAAGTTTTGAAATACTTTGGCAATATCGACTTATCTTTCATCAAGTACACCCATGTGGTACGAGTATGGTCATCAATAAAAGTGACAAACCACCTGGTATGAGTGAGGTTTGTTATGCGGGCGGGACCCCAAATATCGTGAATCGGCGTAAATGGAGAAGAGGAAGTATATGGTTGTTTAGGATAGTTGGTTCGTGTTTGCTTTGCAAATTGGCATGTTTCACAATGAAAAGGAACAGAATTTTTATTGAACAAACGGGAAATACATGTTTCATATAATTAAAGCTAGGTGACTCGATCGACAGTGCCACAACAATAAATCATTATTACGTGAATTCGAGCTAACCGAGCTCGTCGTGCCATCCACGGTTCTTTGTTCTTTGAGGTTGTACCTTCGAAGTAGAACAATCCATCCCATTCTCTAGAAGTCCCAATCGTCTTCCTCGTTCTTAAATCTGAAAAACACACAAATCATCATTAAATATCACTCTACATATATGTCCTTTAGTCGGTTCTTGACGAGAGATCATATTACAAGTGAGTTCGGTACAAACGAGAACATTATGCACTGATCAATTGATCAGATAATGTAACGGTACCAATCCCCTCAACTCTTGTGAATACACCATTAGCGACTTTAACTTTGAGGTGCTTATGACAAAATTTAAGGTTGTGAAGTAAATTTTGGTTACCGGTCATATGATCTCAGTGGCGCAGAATCAACAATCCAAGTATCACCACCTGGTTGTCATAGCATTAAGGGCAACAATAGAATTACTGGCGGAACAGATTCGCTGCAGGGAGAAGATGACTTATTACGTTTTGGCAAGGAGTATGCGAAGCATCCGTGCTTCTTCCTGGTTCGGTGGGTATCCGGTTCATCTCGGGTGCGATCGATGTTAAGTGGCTTTGAGAGCTGTTCTTCCATAGGAGGGTTTCCCATGAAGTTTCCAGCATTCGTCTTTGTTGTGGCCCTTCTTTTTGCAATAATTGCAAAATTTGTTGTTTTTCCGTTCTCCAAGTGGTCCCTGGATGATTAGGGCGGAGCCTTCATTTGGACTTGGGCCTCTTTGATTCAACAATTTTCGGCTCTCCTCAAATTGCACGAGTTGACTATATCAAGCAGATGAGGGAGAGGTTTGAGTCCCATGATTTACGCCTCGTACCTCTTCGAATGTGTCATTGAGCCCGAGGAGAAAGTCATGTACCCTTCCATCTTCCATAATCTTTTTGTATATTTGGGAATCATCCATGCAATGCCAAGAATGAGCCTCAAACAAGTCCTGTTGTTGCCACAACCGATCAATGCATTATAATTTGGGTCACCGACATGTTACCTTGTTTTAACTCTCGAAGTTGTCGCTCGGTGAATCAAGGCAGCAAGTATTCTCCGAGGAGGAGTAGGTTCTCGAGCAAGCATCCCGCATCTCTTTTTTGTGTTGGCAAGCATATAACCTTCACAGATTTCCATAGTCATTGAGCCGCATAACCAAGTCATAACTTGATTATTTTCAGCAAACCACGTATCAAAGTTGGGGTCATTGCGGGCTGGTTGAGGTGCAGCACCATTGATATACTTCTCTTTCCTCTTACCACGAACATACCGTAGAATGACTTGTGACCACGAAGGTAGTTGTGCCCATTGAACTTATGGGTAATCACCATTGCGGATTCTTTAGCTATAGGCATTGTGGTAGAGGAGGATGAAGATGAGGAGTTGTGAGTTTGAGAATTGGAACGACATAAGAGCGGATGGAATATTTCCGATTTCGGTATTGATCCGAACCGAGGTGGAAGTTGAGAAGGATCCATGATTCGGATGGAAATGGTCGCCGGAACTGGAAAACTCCACGGAGATGTGTCGAATCTGGAAAACTCACCGGAAAAATGTGAAAATGACGGGTTTGGCCGGAAATCGAGGGGAAGAGCAAAAAAAAGTCATTTGTTCAAGAACCGCGTCACGCTGCGAACCTGGTTTGCCTCTCCGTCACTGTTTCTCTCTTTTCTTTTTTTTTTTTTTTTATCGCTCACTGTTTCTCTAGCTTTCTCAGGCCTCGGACGGATGTCCTTAGCTCTGATACCATATTGCGGAATGTAGAAGAGAAGATGTAGAGAAAACACTCTATGTTTCAGTATTTTATTCAAGGTAGAAAGGTTACAATATATAGGCTCGTAGGGAAAGAGCCGTTACAATGAAATAGGCAATACAATAAAATAGGCAATACAATAACTCATAATAAATTATCATAACTCATAATAAATTATCATAAAAGGAAAATATTTCCTAAACTAGATGCAACTAGAATCAAGGAATATGATGGAGCTAGGATCAAGGGATATGATACGCGTGAAATAAATAACAATAAAGTAGACGCGTAAAGTAGACGCGTAGATCCCTATGAATCAGGTAATAATTATGGTGATTAATGAGAAGGATTCTAACATATACCTTCGCATTTGATTTTCCAATAACCAAGACTTGAGAATTTTGTTGAATCATACCATCATAACTCGATTTCTTGAAAGTTTTATGTGTGCTTCTTGCTTGGGAGGTGTTTGATTTGCTTGTGTGTGGTACTTGTGATTATTACTAGGTGGCTCTCATTCACTTTAGCATTAGAGTTGAGCTAAATTCGTATGCTTTGAAACCTTGAAATTCTGTTAAGCTTCGTGTTCAAAAGTCATTGCTGCTATATATATTTGCCTCTTGTCGCATATCGGTGTTATTTGCCAATTGAAGGGAATGTTGATGCTATCTAATTCTTTGCATTAAATTGTGAAAAGCTGTTGTGAAATTTTGGAGATTAATTGCCTCCAAATGTGAGAAAAATTTGTTGTCATAGTGGTGCTTTGTTTGTTGTTTTGGTCTAGTTTTAGTAACCAAAATCTAGGTCATACATTCTTTCTTTTCGTTGTTGAAGTTCTTTGAAAGTTTATTTTTGCCTTCTTAGGTGACTTTCCCGAACTTGCCTTCTTAGGCTCGCATGTTGAAGTTTTCTCTTTGGAGTTGTTGATATTCTTGCATCCTCATGGTTATGTTGGAAGCTAAGTTGTGAATTTGATTGATTTTGTTGACACGATTAGAACATATATATTGTCATTCTCTTGTATGATCTTGTATGTGTGTAGCCAATTCTTTTGTTGAAGTCACTTTTACAATTTTCTTATTGAACCACCTTGTATTCATTGTTATTTCACCTTCTTGATGGAATGCACATACATATAATTCATACGGTCATAATATATTATAGTCAGATATGCGCTTAATTATTTTGTGAAGCATTTGCAGCAAATTGGCCAAACAAAACAGCAAGCACATTTTTTTAAAAAAAAAAATTACTTTAAGCGACCTGAAATGGTTTCAGGTCGTCTCATTGCTCATATGAGGCGACCTGAAATGGTTTCAGTCGCCTCATTGGCTCATATTAGGCTACCTGAACCCATTTCAGTCGCCTCATATGAGAAATGAGACGACCGAAACCATTTGGTCGCCTCATATGAGGCGACTGAACCCATTTCAGGTCGCCTCATATGAGCAATGAGATGACCTGAAACCATTTCAGGTCGCCTCATATGAGACGACCTGAACCCATTTCAGGTTGCCTCATATGGAAATTTACTACTACACTCTCCCCAACGTCCCTAAGAATAAAGACGTTAATTGGGTCTTTTTTAGGTCGTCTTTTAAGTATTTTGTAGTAGTGGAGAATGTTCTAATACATAAAATGGATATGAATCCTTCTGACTCGAGATTGCCATTCTGCATACAATTTCATTTGCTATGACTATCAACAAAAGTCAAGGGCAATCTTTGCATCGTGTTAGATTGCATTTGCCAAAGTCAGTCTTCACCCATGATCAATTATACATTGCACTCTCTAGAGTGAAAAGCATGGATGGTCTAAAGATTGTTGTGGGATTAGATGATTCTGGGTCTATGAGGACTACAAAAAATGTTATGTACAAGGAAGTCTTCAGAAATGTTGATGTGTGACTGTACTTGTGTGACCTCAAATGTTACAGGAAGTGCGGTGTTATTTGTTTGCATGGAAACACTACCAATACAACTTGCTTATATTATGGCGATACTTATTGAGTGAATGCATGCACATGTACGGCCATTAAAAAAAAAAAAAAAATCAAATTTCGCATGCCATATACATCTTAACGACAATTTTGGATCAATCTGTATTCGGTATTTCATTGATAAACTATGAACAGAAGATATGTAGAAACGTCCACATAATTGCAACCTTTTTAACCAGTATAGTGCAAGGTAGCCCAAGCTGGTTCATCTAATAAAATGCTTTTTGTATGTGATATATATCTGTGAAGCATTTTTCAAAAAAATGGAGTGTTCAGTTGACCCTACCTGAGATATACAAACCCCCCCCCCCCCCCCCCCCCCACTGTAGGTTAATTGCATATAATCTTTTGACATTTTAAAGTTTAAATTTAACCCACTTGACTTTTCATTTTTTTAACTATTAACCCCCTCTATTAAGTGACCATTATATTATTAAGAAAAATGTCACATTAGATTATGAGACAACACATGGCATTATGTGTAAATCACTAATTTCATAAACTCCCGAAACTTTGATATGTTACAAATATAACCCCATGACATTTCAAATTTTAAATTAAGAAAATTCCAAATAAATACAATTTAAACATGAAAAACCCCAAAAAGTTTGTTAATATATATGAAATGACAAATAGGTCTCAAGAGACTGTTTTGACATTTTAAAATATTGTGTTTTTACCAAAATGCCCCTCAAGTTTTTTCCCCCATAAAAAAGAAAATCTCTATACTAAGTAGTCAATCTCATTACTCAAGATTTCACTGGAGCTCGGCTACCGATCACGAGAGGCCCATCGCCCCAGGGTGGTGCCGATGTTGGTGAAGTTTTGTGTCGGCAAGGGTTTTTCTTTTTCTTTTTTTTTAAAAAAAAAACTTAAGAAGCATTTTGGTAAAAGCACAACATTTCAAAATCTCATATTAGCCTTAAGACTTATTTGTATTTTCCATATGTTAACAAACTTTTTAGAGTTTTCCAAGTTCAAATGGTATTTATTTAAGATTTTTCCATTTAAATTTCGCTCGCTTAAAAGTTTTATTTATAATATTCAATCACATACATGTACTTTTATCATTTTAGATTAATTTATTAAAATTTTTACTATCATTTTTCAATTAAAATAGTTCTTTTGTATGGCAAAAACTAGAATAATAATATTTAGAAAAATATAAAAATAAAAAAGTCATCATTTACATAACATTTACTTATTTTCTTAGGATAATTGAGCATTCATAGTATAAATTTTTTACAATTTTTACTATCATTTGTCAAGTAATTTTTTATTAGTTACGGACATTTTTTCTTGAATAAGAGGTTCTACGTATATTTTTATATATTTTTTAAAATAATATTCTTCTAATTTTTTTGTCCTACGAGAAAAATGTTTTAATTGATAAATGATAGTAAAAAAACTTCATAAATTTATTAAAATGATAAAAGTAACAACATGAGGATTAGTATTATAAATCAAAATTTTAAAGAAGTTAAATTTAGATTTTGAAATATCGAAGGTTATTTGTAACTAATTCTAAGTTCGGGGTTTTTTATAAAATTAGTAATTTACATAGGATGTCATGTGTTATTTCATATTATGACGTGACATTTTTCATTAAAGATAATCACTTAACAATAGAGGGTTAATAGTTAAAAGATGAAATGTCAAAGGCTTTTAAATATAAACTTTGAAATGTCAAGAGGGTTATATGCATCTGACTCAAAGTTCAGAAAAGTTTTGTATAATTTAGCCTTGAAAAAAAAAATTGAGTAGTATAAGTTAGGGGTGATTATGGATCAAACCGGACAGGTTTGACTTCAACCTGAGGTCTAGTCGTGATAAGACCTTGAGCTTGGGCTGGTAGGCCCGGTCTAGTCCAACACCAGCCCAAGCTCGGGCAAGACTAGACCGGCCCAATGGATTGTTTGGACTAGTCTAGAACCTATTTGATTTATTTATTTATTTATTTTTGCCCAGAAATTGTTTCCACAAAAGCCACCTAATTTGGTTCAGAATGAACAAACCATCAACACCAACAACAACAACAAAAGTACCAGCCACGACAAACCAATTTGAAGCAAAACGATAGAACATAATCTAACATCACTACCTGCATCTTAATGACTGTTTATTTGTTTGTTTTTATAGAAACAAACTTGTGATTCCCGTGCAAATGCGGGATGATAGTATTTTACGGGTTGCTTAAAAATATATTGTTTTCTAAATGATACAACTTTATTGTCTTTAACAACATTAAAACATTACTACTAATGAATGGCTACACATTAGTATTGCACGAGAGTTGACTTTGATTGATGGTTAAATTAGATATGCTGCCTCTGCCTGAACTGCTTCCTTTTTATGTATATCATTTTTACTTGTAATTTAAGCATATGAATGTAATTGAGTGAACTCTACTAAAAAAGTAGATATGTTGCGTGGATCGTGCTGGGAATATTCTCACTCATAAGGCTTCAAGCTGATTATCTACCCTCGGTTTATGACATGTTCTTATTGTAAGTGCACTGTATTGGTTGTTCTTATGTTATCAAAATTCCATGGTTTAAATTTGCATGCCTTGTATATGATTGTTTTCATATTAATGCTGATTTTTATTTTAAACAGGTAGTCAGGTGTCTCTTGATAGAGCCATTTCCAGAGTCAGCTCTAAATGAGCAAGCAGGCAAAATGCTGCTTGAAAACTAAGTTATGCTAGACCAAACTTGGAAGACGTGCTTAAAAGATTCGATTCGATTCCGAAGTGTCAATCCTTTGGGATGCTTTACTTATGTAGACTACAATGAGATCTCTAAAGCATGAAAGGCTGTTGTCTGAATAGCCAACCCATCATATCCCATGAATAAAGTTCATGCTTTTTACACATATCAATGTCAATCAGATAACAGAAAAATAAAGGGAAAATTAAAATAAAGGACCTACAGCAAAAGAAATTTATGGATAAGGATCATAAAAATTGTAATTATTTAGAATGATCAAATATAAAAATATAAAATTAAAAGTATTAAAATGCCCCTAGCAAAATCTTATACATCCCCTTTGACATTCTTTTCCACATTCTATTTTTAAAACTAATACAAAATTCTAAGTTTCATTAAATTAAACAATAGTTTTCTCAATTTTCATTTTTCACAATTTGAATAGATATCTGTGGGAGAAAAAAAATGCATTCTTCAATTTGAAAAAAGTATAATTTTTTTTAAAATCAACAAAAATTTTAATTTAAAATGGAATTATATAATTTTAATAAAAGTCAAGGTATTGTATAATTTATCATATATGATAAACCTAGAAGGTTTATATGATTTATTTTTGTTTTAGAAGCAATTTATGTGGGGTAAAAAATTCATGTAATATTAATAAAATTAAGAAATTTATTAACCTATTATATCTAAAAAATATGAAATGAGTTTATTTTTTATTTTTATAAAAAGAGCTTAATTGATATCAACATTAATAATATAAATCCGGCAACTTAATGATATAAATTGATGAAAAAAAATTAAAAAAAAAAAAAAAAAAGAGTTTAACCATTTTTAAATAAATAATATATTGAATTTTTTTATATAAAGATTTGGTGTCTTTTATGTGGTTCTTGAATTGCGGAATGGTGAAGAGGTGTTCTAGGAGATGAAAAAAGGATCTCAAATGAGAATACTCATGAATGATTATTGTGATAGACAATCGGCCAAGCCGTGCATCCGTGGTTTTCCTATTTGATAGACGCATGATCAAGCCCGAAAATACACCTGAAGAGGGGAAAAAATTCATTTTTTAGCAACAAAAAAAAAAAAAATCCAGAAAAGAGGGAGAAAGAAATATATAATTATTTTATTTGAATAATGAGTCTCTTAGTGTGTATATCTCTCCCTTCTTTCATGTTTCTTTTGGGGAATGAACTTTATTGGCAGGTGTTTTTGATTCTGTCTACATGCAAACTCTTGAATATTAATTCATTTTCTTTAATCACTCTTGGATATTTATTAGTGAGTTATGTTTTAATGTGACCCTTCAATCTCAATATGGTAATGAGCCCCAACATGTAACATGGTATCAGAGACTTATGGTTCTCTCTCTTTCATTTTTTATTTTGTTCTCCATCAGAAAAGTCCTCATTGACAAGTGAACATGGAGATTTCATAAGTGAATCAGTTTCCATTAACAAATAGTTAGTTATGTTTCAATGTGATTCTTCAATCTAAACATGGTATCAGAGCCTCAATACGTAACATAGTATCAAAGCCTTAGGGTTCTATCTCTTTCCTCTTTTTAATTTTGTTCTCCCGGTCAGAAGCAGAGCTGTCATTGTTCATCTTCCTCGCACATAGAGAGCGAGCTTGGAGATCTTCGGTTTATTTATGCATGAGGTAGAGAGTTTTCCTCCTACATTAACAAAGGATCTCCAATGAAAAGAATAATGGGTCATCATTGTGCTAGATATGGGGTGGGACGTCCAACAGTTGCTTTCTTATTTGACGGATGCAGGATCAGGCGTGAAAAGACACCTAAGGAGGTAGATGTTTTTTTTTTTTTTTTTTTTTTAGCACAAAATGATTTAGAAAAGAGCTAGAAAGAAATATGTAGTTATTTCATTTGAAGTGGATTTTTCTTAGAAACTGGGACTGAATGATGGAAATGAAATAGAGGTGGTGCGGCGGGCAATGGGAGGTAAAATCCATTTCATTTTCAGCACTTTGTTAGTACGAACATGTTTTCTTTGCTTTCTTATTTTTGTAGTTAGTTCTGTTTCAATGTGATCCTTCTTCAATCTCAACCTAGCATCAGAGCCTCAACATGTAACATGGTATCAGAGCCTCAACATGGACATGGTATCAGATCCTTAGGGTTCTCTCTTTCATTTTTTATTTTGTTCTCCATCAGAAAAGTCCTCATTGAAAAGTGAACATGGAGATTTCATAAGTGAATTAGTTACCATTAACAAATAGTTAATTATGTTTCAATATGATCCTTCAATCCCTTTCAACATGGTATCAGAGCCTCAACATGTAACATGGTATCAAAGCCTCAACATGTAATATGGTATCAGAGCCTCAACATGGACATGGGAATCTTTCTTTTTTGTCAAAATTGTGTCACCTCCGTCAAGACCACCATTGTTGGTCTATGTGTGTGTAGATATATATGTGGGTGTGTATACATATATAATATCTGTGTATATATATGTCTACATATATGTATATTTTTTTGTATATATGTGCGTCCTCCATACAGGAAGTCAACCATTGAACGTCCCACATTAAATCGATCACAATAAAGAGCCATTATTCTTTTTAGTGGAGATCTTTTGTTCATCACTGTGGGAAACTGTCTATCGACCTGCATAAATAAACCTAATTATAACATAGAACAATACACTTTCGATCATCATCCCATGTTGGTGAATTACTAAATACAGATGCAAAGGTGAGAATTATTCCTAGGGTGGGATCTGATCATCATCCCATGTTGTTGAATTTGTGTAAGGATTCTAACAAAAATGCGACAAGAAGTTTCAGATATGAAGTGGCATGGCAGATGTATGGAAATTTTGAAGAATTCATGCAGATAGCTGGAAAAATGGGGAAGATTTCAATACAATGCTGTCAATTTTACAGCAAGACCTGAAATGCTAGAATAGGGAAGTCTTTGGGAGGATTGAGTACTGTAAGTGCAGATTGCTGAATAGATTGAATGGGATTTAACATTGTGTTTACAAGATATAGCAACCCTTTCCTTATTAGGTTGGAGAGGGAGCTTGAGGAGGAGCTGTTACAATTGTCAAGACAAGAGGAGGTGCTTTGGTTCCAAAAATCAAGGGGAAGATGGTTAGAGGAGGGGACCATAACACAAGATACTACCATACTAAGACTTTGCTGGCTTGGATTACAGGCGATATGCAGTTATTCTCAAAATTGAGGGTAGTACATGTCTCCTCCTCCGATACCTCTACCAGCTCCGCTGTGTCCTCCTCCGATACCTCTACCAGCTTCGCCGTCTCCTTTGAGACCTCTACCACCTCTGCAGTCTCCTCCTCCGATACCTCTACCAGCTCCGCCATCTCCTCCTCTGATACCTCTACTAGCTGTCTCCTCCTCCGATACCTCTACCAGCTCCGCCGTCTCCTCTCCTCCGATACCTCTACCCACTCCGCCGTCTCCTCCTCCGATACCTCTACCGGCTCCGCCGCGTTTCATCCGAGACCTCTACTAGCTCCGCCGTCCTCTACTAGCTCCGCCGTTTCCTCTTCCGAGAGCTCTACCAGCTCCACCCCGACGTCCTCCAAGACCTCTACCAGCTCCACCGCCGTTTCCACCGGTAGACATCTTAGATCATCGATATAATTGTTCAATTTACGAGAATGAGATTTTCTTGACGCCGTGTAACCGTGACTGTCTCCGCGTAGTTATGAAACTAGTAAGCGCTTTGGGCATCAATATCACAAACAAACAAATAAGAAGCATCCGCACGAATTACAAATTTAATTATTATTTTTTCAATAATCCATTTTTTATTTATTACTTTATTTATTTTTGCACCAAAAGAGCGAAATTTTTAAATAGAGAGACACCAACACGGATCATGTTATTGACGATGATTCTTCCTAGAGTTGAATATTCACGCAAAAACAAAATTAAACTTTAATATCATCTAAATTTTACAGAAAATGATGTCCAACCCATCTCTGCATGAATTGTGCGGGGCGATTCAAACTGTTGTTCGGAATATATTTGGGGATGCATCATTGACAAACTTTAAAATTATTATGCAAGACGAGAAAAGAACTGAGAAAATTCATTGAACCCACAAAAAGAGCGGGAAAAGAAACTGTTCTATCAGATCTCGAATGTTAACCACAAGTTAGAGGCCCCACGTTAATATTAGAGGAATATAATACTAAGAAAAGATACTTAATGTGCCTACACCAACCAAAATAAAGCGTCCCTTTGTGATTTATACATCATTAATAGATCAACCAAAGAAATCTTAACATAACAGCAAACTAGATTAGCATTTTCGAAAGTATGAAAATAAGGATGACTGTTTATCATCCGCAGCATTCTTCACTTTTTCCTTTTTCTTCAAGGGACTTGGGATCTCCTGAACAGTTTCATGAAAGGCTGGTTTTGAATCTTCTTTAAAAGCCTCGTAATCACGCTTGATCTTGTCCTTTGCTGAATCATCTTGATCATAGTTACATTCTCTGGTTTTTTCGTCATCATCTACCCCATCAGTTTCAGGTTCCTCCTTCTGGATTTTCGGCAGCTTTTCGGTTTTGACAGGCTCATGACTTGATACTCTCTGCTCTGGCTTTGAGCCTTCCCTTTCAGCTCTTTTTTTGTGAAGAACTTGGAAATCGAAGCATTCTTTTCTGTCTTGAGTTGAATCTGAGAAACATGCGACTATGATAAATTGAATATCTTAGATATCAATAATCAATCAACTTGGGACAATGTCACTTTTTCTTGTTTGAAGAAAACTGCAAATAACCTCCCCAACAGTAATTGCCCAAATATTAACCAGAATAAAAACAAATATTTCACGTTTATATAAGCTTCCTATTTTTTCACCTTGCATGACAAATAATGAGCTAATTACATGGCTTTTAGATGTATTATTAGTTTTAACTTGTATGTAACATTTTTACTTTCACATGGTTAGGAAAATAGTGCTAATGTTTTTCTTATTAGTACTATACACACTCTGGTGAATTGCACAGGGATCTTTAACTTTTCAATGTAGCTTAACAAACTAAAATAAAATAACAGAAAAGTTGATTTTCATTTTAAAATATTGATAATCATAATTGATTGTAATTAAATCATGTAGAATTATATGTTGTTGTCCCTTCTTCAACAATGCATGAGATGTTTTCTAGTTTAATAGAATAAGAATGCTCAAACTTGTTACTCTATCCATATCCCTACTTACCTAACCACCTAAGCTAACTCTGAACACATGTAAGCAAACATGTGCATCAAAGTGACATTCAGAGAGACATACAAGCAAATAGCATGACGCCTTGCAACTATAACATGGGTCCCATGCACATCAATGACAATTAATAGTGACACAGAGAAAAAGGCCAGCACATTTTTATTTTAATTAAACAACAAGAACATTGTTATCAAAGCTTTCTGGATGACCTGTAAGCGTCCAACTACCGGCCAAAACCTTGCCTCTCAGCAAATTTCTTAAGGAACAAAAGAGAGAATTTGCTCCCAAAAAAAAGGAACAGAAGGGAGCACAATATTCGATAATTCTCTTCTTTTTATTTGCCAGTCTACAAAAGTGAAATTGAAAGCACTACCGATAAAAAACGCAGGGAATATAATCCCAATAGCAGGCTTGGATTCAATTCTAGGCGCCTTGTTTACCAAACTGTGGGTTTGAAACCAATAATACTATTAACCATATTAGAGATATCCAATTCTAGGAGTTTTCTCTAACTAGTAATCTTCACATCAAAAGAAAGTTAACAGGCCTCACCTCTTTTATGCACTCAGGTCCATCAAAAGATGACTTGCCCATTGCATGTGTAACTGGATACCAAGCCTGCAGATTAAAGAATTCGGAAAAACAATAATAGCAACAGAAATAGTTTTAATACTAATAAATAACTAAATTTCATTGCCTCAATGCTCTAACGCCCACACCGGATATGGACCGAACTGTCTCACGACGTTCTGAACCTAGCTCACGTGCCTTGTAATTGGAAGAATTGTTTATCCAGGCATCAATAGAACACTTGTCACCCAAAATAACAGGCATTCTGTCTACAAAAAATTTAAAACATAGTCAACCTTGGTAAGAAATGGTCATTAAGGCAATAATCTAGACAGCTATCCTCATTTGGTTAAAGGTCTAACAAAAGACACAATTTGCTTATGACAGAGGTATAAGTAAATAATATATCTACAGATATTCCAAGCAATTCAAACTGATGGAAACCAAATGATTGGGTGACATCCATCGGTTTCATGGTACATTGGATTTCACATTATAGTGTTCTTTAGATAAGAAATGTTTTCATTTTACAAAAAAAAAAAAAACAAAAACAAAAAATGTCTTCAGCTAAGGAAATATGAGCTGAATATGAATAAAAATATACATCAGTTTTTTGTGTCCCACCAAAATGTCCAAGCAGAATGGACTAATATATAGAGAGCAGGAAGATAGCACAGTAAAATGCCGCTGGGGAACATTGCATGAAAAAAATCACTTGGGAGAAATAGAATCATATGCAAAAGAATCAACCTCCAATATTTGCATGATCAAATAAAACGTTTCACCGATAAAAATTTCATGCAAGGACAGATTGCAGAAAATTTTTAAGTCACAGGCTTACAACTATGTTGGTGCAATATGAGAACACTGCTTCAGTACTCAAATGATAATTTATACATGAGGGGTTGTTGTTGATTTATTAAATCATCTGAACATACATAATATTATCAAAGCCTATGAATTAAATTTTTATGCCATATCAACATACAGGAGTGGAGTGCACCACTTACCATGCAGCCACTGCAGGAATGAAGATGAAGAGGTCGTGAGAATAGTGAATGTATAAAGCATCTCACCTGCAGAAAAGAATATTGCTATCTTCATCCAATGGTAAGCAATATTTAGAATATCGTTCCTGAAATAAAATGCAAATCTCATTCTTCATCTTTCTTCAGGAATGTTACCTTCAGAATTTTGCCAAGAATCATAAAGAGCAGCAAAGACAAGGGGGCGTCCATCTTTGAAGTGAATGTAGTAAGGCTGTTTTCCGGATCCATCGTTCTTCCACTCAAAATCTTAAATATATATGCACATATAAGTTTCAGTTGACAGAATGGAACCATCAAAAACACAATTGACTATGATGATAAGTAAGTAGAAAGCGCATATAATATATCTACCCACACAACTCATTGGGTTAATGAGCGTAAACTATATGTTTTTCATTTCAGTTTTCTGGTTATATTTACTGCTGTATTAGACTATTACTAATACTAATATAGATTTAATGACCTATGCATTCAAGAATAAAAGGCTGCAGTATGAAATTTTCCTCACTATCATCATTCTTCATGAAGATTCATCCTTCATATGGTTATGTTGCCAGCTAAAAAAAGGACAAAAAGACAAACCAAACATGGAAATTTATTCCAACAGCTATTACTCAGACAGCTGCTCAGGGACTATGAGGATGAATATCAAAATTAGCCATCAGATCAGCCCAGCCATAACTTCAATTATGAAAAAACTTCTTAATTCAAAACCACTAGAAAAACAACTAGTAAAGCAAGATTTATCTTTACTACAAAATTTGAAATGCATAGCACAATATCAAAGCCTTAGAAGAAACAGCAACAGGAATTTGAAAGAACTGTAGAATAAATAGGAAGTATTTCTAGTACATGCTTAAGCCAACAACAATAAAATATCGGGATTTCATAAAATGGTTATAATTCAAAACATGACCTTCTACTGCCACAAGGCACCTGCATTTGGGAAGAAGACGGCGAAATGAAGCTTTTTCACCAACGGATTCAGATCGAGCATTGAGCTGAAATACAGGGCACAGATTAATATAAACACGTGGGACTCAAAGGATACAATTTATTGATGTCTTGAAGTTAAAGAACTCTAGGGACTGTTCAAGAAGAATTCCCTGATGCTCATACCGTGGTAGACTAATTTTTTTTTTTTTTTTTTTTTTTACCTAAACTGATATTTCTAAGCAACAAAACACCAAACTCCATTAAAAACTATTTTCAAAATAATAAATGACAAGGAAGTTAATGAGAAATGATTAGAACAAACTGAGGCCACAAGAAAAGGTTCACAATATTATTAGAAAATGTAAATATTTATTTAGTTTCCATTGTGAAAACTTATTATTCCCAATAACAGAAAAAGAATGGAGTCACCAATTTCCACCATTTGCTCCTCAATTTTAAATAACTATCAAGCATCATATTTGACATAATAACGAGCTAGTTGAGAAACAGCTGCGCTGCTCGACCAATGGATTTCCACTACAGGGATAAGTCAACTATGAACACGACGCAAATACCAATATAGCACAAGAAGGACATTCTGAAGGTGGAGGTTATATGATTAAACTTCTCTAGAATATCAAGAGAAATTAAGTAAAAATGATCCGAAATAAACAATTTTGGAGAAATAAACACAAAACTGTCCTAACGAGGAGTAAAGTTGCTAGAGTCATAGTGCAAAGAAGTTACTCGCATAAGAGATCAATATTGCAAAATAAATACAGACATGAGAAGAAGGTTTCAGACTGAACTACATCAACTATTACAAGGAAGAACTCATCTTCAAATCCCCTTGCGTATAAAATAAATATAAAATTTAACACTGCCTGAAATTAATCAGATTGAAGAGATATTAACTTACCATCTTGTAGTGATCAGCTTTCTCTGTTTTCTTGGTGAAGCTGGGAACTAACCCCCACTTCATGCAATGAACAACACAACCTTCGCTGTCAGATGCATCGTCTCTACGAACCACTGGCAAGTTAAATCCCGGAGACACATTGTATGATGGCCTGTACCTGAGAATGCATTCAAACTCAATATCAAAAGTTCGAATCGAGTTCAAACCCCAAATGAAGTGAGTACAAAAGTGACAGCAAACAAAAAAACCCCAACTTCGATTCGCTTTCACTGGCTCGACAGTTGCAAAAATAGTCACACACAACCAAAAAAGTTAAGAATACATTTTAAAAAAACAAAGCCAAAGCTATCGATTGTTTATAATTTCAAAAACAAAGCAAAGTCGGCGGAAACAAAATAGAGAAAGGAAGCCAACCGGTCCATATTGACGGAACCAACGGGACCATTGTTGCGATGACAAGCCCTTGCGATGACAAGCCCTAGGGAAGTCATCGTTTCTCGAAGTACAAGCATGTAAGCTAGTATTTTTTTACTCTTTTTTCGATCAAATCTTTTTTTTTTTTTATCAAATCAATTACTTTTTTTTTTGGGTCAACAGATCAAATCTAGTTGCTGTTTTCAATTTGCCCTTTTTTTTTTTTTTAGAAAAATAGTTTCCACTGTAATGATCCCCCTTGTGAAATCTTGCCCGTTTGGTTTAAGAAGCTTGGAGGGAGGGAAGGGAACTTAATTAAGTTAAAACGCAAAATGTTTAGTTTGGTGCGTCAAGTTCGAAACCTAACTTAGGGCCCACACCGGACCCACCATTCTTCCCTCATATGTGGGAACTTGAGATCCCACCAAAATTGGTGGGTTTTCAAGTTTCTCGGTCACTATTCACATTTTTGGACATTTACCGAAATTCAAATTTGGCGGGAAAACTTGGCGGGAAAGTTGAACTTGGCGGGAAAGTTCAAACTTTGCGAAAATTTTTTGGGTCGAAGTTCGAACTTAACAAGGACAGTTTTTAAAAAATATATTTTGGCAAAAAAAAATATTTTTCTTTTTTATTTTGAATTAATTTCTTTTGAGGGTAAAATAGACATTTCTTAATTCTTTACCAACTACCACCTATTCATTTTCTTCCAACCAAACAACTCAAACCATCTTCCCTCATCTTTTAAATCTTCCTTTCCCTCCCTTTAAGTTCCCTTCCCTCCTCAAAGTTCCTTTCCCTCCCCCCAAATTCTTTGAACCAAACGGGGCCTTAAAGTGATGTGGACTCCTTGGAACTGATCCTGATTTAATTAGTAAACCGTTTTGTTATGAGCACTGATAGTGATCACACTGTTGCGATAGCCTTATGATTTCCTTTTTATTGTTGAGAAATTTAGATGGAAAAGACTGTAAAATATTTGAGTGTTCTCTATCTTGTTAGTATTTTGTTGTAATAATTTAGTTGACTCTTGATTATTATTTTTTTATATGAAGTTGAAGTTTTCTTTTCTTTTCTTATTTATATTCTTTTATTTTTTAATACATTTAAAAATTTTCTAAAAAAAAAAAATCAAGGGCGCTGCCCCCAAACTCCAAATAACCCCACTAATTATGCGGGCACAAAAACCTAGCTCCGCCACTGCTCCTATCCTAACAAAGTTTTTACTATAAATTATACTAAAAACTTTGTGATCCGAGATAGTAATATGAAACAAGTCATTGTTCTCTCCCCTTGGTCTTCTTATTCCTGTCCGACCATACCTCTCCCACTCGTCCATCATAATCCTCATCTCTCCTTCCTCCCCTTCAAACAAATCTAGGTAATAATTGGTTGATTCTAGAAAGGTTGCCAAAAAGAATTAAATTATGAATATGTTTCTGGGAAAAAAAAATCCTAACTATGTCAAAAGTATATTAAAAAAATCATAAATATCTTAGTGGCAAAAAAAAACTATGTTCAAAAGTATGAGAATTAAAAAAAAAAAAAAAAAATTGTCAAACGGGACATAAACGCCTACCTCATCTTATTCATCATATGTACAGTATCTTGAGAGTGAAACTCCCATTAAGTCTCTTTACAGAAAATCAGAATAAGGATCCTCAAATTTACACAAATGCTCACCACAACTCTAATCAAAGTATGAGAAAAACATACTTGCATATTCCTATTTGCAACACATAGCCATGCATGTAGCATTCTGTTTCTAGTCTTGCCTCCTTTCCATGCTCCTCCAACATTTGAATCGCAACAAAGTATCACCTTCCACAAATAATTTAGTAATATCCCTAGTTCCAATGCCATTTTCTCCCCATAATTCAACAACTAGTACATTATTGCAGGAACCCACCTTCTTTGCAATTGCACTTAATTAATCAGCTTCTGTCATCACCTCACAACCTACACTACAAAAAAACATTGAATTTCCTATGGAATTCAACTTGTGGTGGAAACAGATTTACGACGGAATTTCTGATAGAATCCATTCCGTCACAAATGAATTCGCAAATTTCCGACAAACTCTTAAAAAAAAAAAAATCAAATGCCACATGGACGTTCTCAGGAGAAGCCACATGTCACGTCTGTAGGAGATCACCTTATCATGCGATGGCCACCACATGTCAACTCCAAATGCGCCACGTGTCCCCTCCTCAAGGGGCCACGTGTCCCCTTCTCGTAATTCCTAAAAATGCGTCTCCTCCCTTTCGAACCCATGATATCACGCTCTCCTTTGCCAGTTGTGCCTAAATGAACTTGCGTTATATTATTACATAATATCTTTGAACCCACAATCTCATGCTCTTCATCAAAAAATCCGTCAGAAAAATTTCCAACCGCTTTTCCCAAAGAAAAATTTCTGTGACAAATTAAATTGGGTGTGTTTTTATTGTAGTGGTACACTCCAACACGGCCATCCACCTCTAGACACCCCCTTGGAGCGGTATCAAAATTCAATTGGACCAGCTTGAGGAGAACTTTTTCATTTCAGGCATTTCCTAATGCCATTATCATCAAACTTGTTTACCAAAATCATGCACTCCCATACACACTTCTTAATTATCAAATCACTTCTCTAATTCCAAATTTGCCAGCATATATACCCCAAAAGTTACACTCCATTCTCCCTCCTTCCAAACCTTCGAATACCAATTCCCTCAATCCAGAGTTATAGAGAAGATTTATTTTTTATTCCAAACTCATTCAAGATGTGCATGGTAACGCTCCCAAAATGATTTTTTTTTTTAATTTCTATTCCTAGGAATAAAAAATGGATGAGAATTGTGTTTGATAAATCAGTTTTTTTTATTGTTCTTGGGATGAACCGGTTTATTTTCTATGCTGGGGAATAGAAAAAAAAAAAGCAGAAAATTTAATTAGAATCATTTTTCCATGTCTTGTGCCTTTGGACCACGAGTTTTCTTCCAACCTTACCCTTCTTCTCTTCGTCCTTCCTCCCTAGCAACGATGGGCCTCCTCAGCGACGGCGACGGTGGCCTTCCACCAGCGATGGAGGTGACAGTCCTCCACTAGTAGCGGCGACGACGAATCTGAAAACGAAGCTGACCTGGGAAGATGAACATGGAAGCAAATCATCGTCTTCAAAGGTTGGATCAACACCAGATCCACCCAAGCAAATCACTGTTCTGCTGCCGTAGAGGGAAAAAAATACATCAATAAAATGAGAAAATCAAGACAAAAAAATCATCCATGGCAGATACAGATCGATGGGGGTGACGACATCAGATCAAGAATTGAAGATGACCTATCGACACACTCCAATGTTCCTCCACCTCGATCAATTTGTCGCTAATTCTTCTAACGATCTATGTGGTAGCAAAACGCCGCAAGCTTTCCTATCACCTCCTGTCGCTAATTCTGTGTCCCAAGATTTTGCATTACCCAACCAACTATCACCTCCTCACTCAAGCCCTCCAGATCGCCACATACTTGAAATTGAAGCTGAGGACGATGAAATTGACGAGATCAAATAGTTAATAGGGGTATTGGGGTTACGGCAATGGGTACAGTGGAGGACACTATGATGAGTATGAGAACGCAGTGCCCGTACAATATCCTTATGGGTATGGCATGGAAACTTTGGATCTATGTGTGAAAGTGTGTTTGGGTATTGGCCTTGTTTGGCAAGAATGAAGGAGAAGAGAAAAAACTGTTCTGAAGGAGGCTACTACTACAGAGAGAATATGTGGAAAGGAACTGCAGATTATCTGTTTGGGAGTCCAAATCCATATGGAAGAGGAGAAGAAGGAAGCAGCCATGGGGGAGGAGATTTGGTCTATGCCTACTAAAGGCACTATCCAACACAAGCAGAGTATAGGCAGGTTCAAAATTATGGCAATTCATCATGGTTTTGATTGAAAATTAGTTAGCTTCCTGAAGTTATGTAATAAAGTGAAAGAATCTGAGCTGATGAATGATGAATCATTTTGTAAATAAAATCTAAAGCCGCATACTGTGTTAATCCTTTATGAATTGTAGATATTGGCTTGTTTTAAAGTATATATATGCATTGTGTTTTCTCTCGGGATCAACTTATTCAGGTTTTCATATCCATTTTGTCTTGAACTGCTTTTTACAATCCTTTTAAGTTACGCCGCTTTTCTGCTACAACTCAGTTTCCCAATGTATTTGATCTTGAACTATGATTGGTCTAAGCTGGATTTGCTCAAAAGGATGAAAATTAATGTCATCTTGCCATGAAACTTTTGTGCTTAGTACATTAAGAAATGCCTTGAAGTTGGGAAAAAATTGATTGATCTAAAATTTGATTCTCCGGAAAAAAAACAAGTGTTAACAAACATAATTCTGATTCTCGGAGTAAAAATAAAATGAGTTAACAAACGTAATTCTGATTCTCAGAACTCCTCCAAGACACAGAATCAGAAAAACTGTTTCATCTTAGAAATAATGCTGGGAAACAGAATAGTTGTCATACACACTCTCAGCTTTCAGTGTTCGATTCAGTTGGAAATAGTTTTTGGTTTTAAGTTTTATGCAATAAGATATATATTCATGAAACTATTGAGATCTCGCAACTGAAGATATATATATTTGTTTGGTGGCCATGAGAGAAGGAATGCAAGCTCCGTATGATTGAGATTGAAAGAAACTCCTATACCCACCACTTAATACGGAGTAATTACTTTCTATATTAAGAAGGATCTTCATATTTTCTGAAATCTTTTGTTTATGTTATAGTAGGTTTTATTAAGAGCTTCCCTGCATGCATGTATGTTTGAATCAACTATTGTCCTTCTTTAGGTTTGATTTGTAACTCTTTCATTTTAATATAATAAACATTTTGATCATTCTTTACAAAAAAAAAAAAAAAAAAAAAAAAAAAAAAAAAAAACATTACATGTCCTATTTCTTAATTATATTGTCGACGACATCTCAAAATAAGTGTTTTTATTTGGCCATGCGCCTAAGATAGATTTGAGTATTATATGGCTCAATTAGAGGTAGCTATCCAAAAGACATCTTTTGTATTCATATAGACTCGAATTAAAAACATTATACTTAAGCGACCAAAGTCTAAACCACTTCATTTTAACCCTTTTTTTTTGTACTGAACTTTTAACCACATATAACTTGACATGTTTATCTCAGTTTGACAAATAATAATACTAATAATAATAGTAATCCATTTATCGGAGCCGGGCATGTCCACGCTGCAAGAGGTATTGTACACAAGGTGGGTGATCTTGAACTTGGATTCTCCCCATTCTTTGATAGCCTCATCGGTGGCTTCTTTTCCGAGCTTTGGCACCTCCACTACCGTGATATATCTTGACGGACATCAAGTCAGCTTGCTCCTTGTATTGATAACCTTCTCATCACAAGTCATAGGGTCAATTTTGCCATAGAAATATTGTATAATAGTTTATATTTAAAACCTAGGTATGCTTCTTAGGTTTTGTGTGTGTTATTTGTGGACAATAGTTTGCTTTTGATTATGAATTAGTGAATGTTTTTATTTGTTGGATGATTCATGTTGTTTGGATATTAATGTCAACAACATTTATTTGATTAATTAGAACTTTAATTGTTGTAATTTATTAATTATATTTATTTGAAAAAAAACGGAGGAAAATAGTTAAAATTTGGAATAGTAACTTCCGGGCCATTTAGGGCCGGCCTAACCCTGGTGCTCTCGGTCGGGCTTCAAAAAACAGATGTTTTTCTTACCCCAAGTCCTGTAGGGCCGACCCTATCAGACCTTGACCTTTCAAGGGCCGGCCCTAATTCCCAGCTCTATTTATAAGTGTAAATTTGAGACTTGAGAGATGTACGGTATATGTTGTAATCAATACATTATTAATCAACAATTTTTTTTTTTATTGTAGAAAATGATGGTTTGTTTAGGAGGCTAATTGATATTAACATTAGTATTTATTCGGTTTTCGTTTGTAACAAACAATTGACTTTTTATTTAAAAAATTGGTGGAAATATTATTAGGTTTCCTTGAGATAAAATAGTGAGTTTCAAAAATTAAGAGGACTTTTTTATTTTATTTAGAATTCAGGAATACTCCCTTAGGTCTTTAATATATAAGACATATTATATTTACCTAATTTTATTTGAGTGAGGAAGTTAGTTAAATTAGTTAATATAATATATATTTTCTAAAATACTCTAGTCATAGCTTTAATTTTCTCATTCACTCTCTTTCTTAATTTGATTTGATTAAGGAAAGTTAGTTGTCAATCTCTTTTATATAAACCCTTTAAATTCTAATAATTACATGATAAATCAATTTATCATAAATAATTCTTCCTTAATTAATAAAGGATTAACAAATATTAAAAATTTGTCTTATATATATTGAAGATCAATATCAACTCTCTAAATAAATGATATATTAAGGACTGAAGGAAGTATTCATATTTAAATTAGTTGTCTACGTTATATTAGTTTATATAAAAAAAAGGGTATGAAATACTAACATAAGACGATGCATTAAAAAAACATTATGTTGGTACGGATAGAAAATTAAGGGAGGATAATATCATCCTTCGTTGTATTTAGAATTTTGGATAAAGGATAGAAAAGAGAGTGGAGAGAAAATGAATGACCATTATTTAATTTAGGCTAAAGTATACTTTTAGTTTTTTAAGTTTATATGAGGTATATTTTTAGTCCCTTAACTTGATAAAGTATACTTTTTGTTCCATAATTCTAACGTCGTTAATTTTACTAACGGAAAATACAAACTCAAGTTATAGTTATAGTTATAACAGTTTAAATTTAAGTGATGACTGTATAATTAAATACTATTAAGCTTAAATTTAAATATGGGTAAATTGAAGTATATATAAAATTTGTATAATTAAATGTTATTAGTCATCACTTGAGTTCACTATGTCAACGTTTTCCATTAGTAATATTAACGGTGTTAGAATTTTAGGACAAAAAATATACTTTGTGCCTGTTTGGCCTAGCTTATTTTTAGCTTATCTTCTACTTATAAGTATAAGCTAGGCCAAACGGGATTTGACTTAAGCTCTTATTATTATAACAGCTTATTTTATAATGAAGAAAAAAAAGCTTAAAAAAAAGCTCCTATGAGGAGCTTATTTTTAAACTCTTTTTTTATAAGCTCTTTTTTTTTAAAAAAAAGAAAAGAAAAGAGAACCCGTAATTTCTCAATCGAACAATACATTTTTGCCGCCGCACGCAACATTGCCGTCGTCACCAACACCACTGCCACCACCACCCCTACCCCTACCGCTGCCGCCGCCACCACCACCCCTGCCGCTGATGCCGCCATCACCCTATTATAATATACCTTTTATGATAATTTTTATTAGAACAAGTGCTTATGACAAAAATTTTATTAAACAACTTATTTTTAATTTCAGCTTTTAAGAAACTTTTAAACTAAAAAATTTATATAATCACCAAACAGCTTTTAGCTTTTTTTTTTTTTTTTAAAGCTCTTTTTTTTTTTTTTTTAGCTTTAGCTTAAAAATAAGAGAATCCAACCAGGCTTTAAAGTAAGAGGATGAACAAAAAATTTACCAGAAATATGGCTTGCGGTGTGTGGAGAAGTCTGAAAAGTATTGAAGGAAAGATTGGAGTGGCTCGTCCCCAAAGAATCGATGCTTTTGTTGCGAGACGATTGGAGCTTTGAGAGTCGGGAAGGTTATTGCTTTGTACCCATTTTCGATATTCTCTATGGGTTTGCTTGTGATGCTTGGTATGCTATTTTAGTCCATGTTTTCATTTCTTGCCCACAACCTGTTTGTTTAAAGTCCTCATAGCAATACTATTATCATTATCCTTATCTTGAGTTGGGTTTTTATGCGTGTAATCGTTTCATTCTTGAATAAAATTTGATCTTTTACAGAAAAAAAAAAGTCTTATATATACAAAATACAAAACGCATTAAGATATAAACTCTAAAGATTTTATTCCGATTATGCTAATAACATTCACAAATAGGATAAGAGAAGAATCAAGATCCTACATGTTCTTGGAATTTTTTTGGTATAAACTCTAAAGATTCTTTTGTCGTTTGCAGATCAATGGTGAAAATCGCTCCTATTATACCACAAAACAAACCCAACTGGGTGTGATGATGAGTCGATTCTGTCGTCGACAAGCGCTAAACGCTAACCAAGTGATTTTTATGTTTCACGGTCATGTCGTCGGACCCCAAGGCACCCCACAACAGGTATATGCTTATGTGAAATATGCAATAATAATTTATGGTAAAAATGAAAAAAAAAAAAAAATGATAATAAGTAATTATCATTTGGTTATTGTCCTCAAAAGTGAGTTCTAAGAAAAATACTTGTCACTAGTTTTTTGTCCTAGTCTTGTGCAAAGGCAGCTGGTTATTTTGCTTTAAGGCTGAAAATGAAGGCATGCAAATTATTTATCTCGGAAAGGCTAAAATGTTAGGTCATTGTGTATATTTATTTTTCTCTAATTGAAAGAAATAAATAGGTTGAAGACTTGTGCAAAGATATTTTCATTTAGTATCTTCATTTAACATTGAATAACTTGATTTGGATTAAGTTTCTATTTGAAAGCGTTGTTTTTTTAACAAAATACTATCTACTCATCTTTGAATTTGCTTGCATATACCAACTATCTACCGTCATTATATACAACATTAATCTTATCAAAATATTATAAGTGGTGTTTTAGACATCTTACAAGTGACTCCCTAAATTGATAACAACTACTGCTGTCATATTCTTTCACATCAAATTTTAATTTTATTTAATTCAATATAAATTTGAATTTAGTATGAATTTGGTTTAATATAATTTAATTGATATTAAATTTGTCTGTTGCTCTTCAATATTTATTATTTCATATATTTGTATAATATCAAGTATTATCTTAACAATAAAAAACTACTATCTTAACTATTAATATAATTAAACTTCTACACTAAGCTTTAAATGCTTCCTAACAGTAATACCAACAAAGGTTGCTCTATATAGAAAGAATTGGGGCAATAACAATAAAGAATTGTTTTTCTCTCTGCTGAAATTAGACTTGGTTTACATGTTCAGGAAGGAAAACTATGGATCTGATGCCAACAAAGTTGGCAACTTCATGCCTTCATCAAACCCTTCCTTTTGTGAGGTTGAGTTCATTTTCTGTAATATACATAGCAGACAGATTGTACAGCATGTTATTGCAATTTTTGTTGCTATTAGCTATTACATGTATAAATTTCACCACTTTTGTGTTTGTTTCCTAGTAGGCTGTAGATGTTTTTTGTTGCCTTAGTGCTTTGAACAAGTTTGTAATGAGATTCTTGATGTTTCTGAAGTTTTTTTCTCCTTAATAAGTAATACCCTTAATATTTCAATCTCACAACACTTGTGGCAAGTTTTTAGGGTTGAATATAGTTAAGATTTAAACCTAAACCTCTTCATCTTGCTTCTTGCTTGCGTAATGTTTTGACAAACAAGACCTTGGTTTTTTTCTTTGTGGATTGTTGAAGGATAAGTTATACTATTTATGACTTACACAATTTTAGTAAATGTTATGAGATTTTGTTCTTAGTGTAATTTATACTAAGAAAAAGATCTTATATTAAAGACAGGGGGTAATTTTAATATATTAATAATATATTGAGGTCTCAAAGTTAAACTTAATTAAGTGTTACTTGTCATGATAATTAGCATGTTCTCGCTACAAAATAGTGTTCACAATGTTTCTTGTTTCTTGGGGAAAAAAAAATTACTGGCAAACATTTGAACATCCTTATCTAGAGATTATAAGATGTTTATTATTTCACAAATTCTGTTTTCCATGGTTTTAAAATAACATTTGGTGTTTATAATCTATAGTAGTTTTCAATTTGGTCCCCTTAATTTAATTTATCTCCAAAACTTAGTTTAATTTATTTGATTCAACGAAAAGGAAGGGACGTGGGGGATTTTAATATTAAAGTGTCTAGATTGGTCAGAAGGGAAAGGAATTGAGAGATTTTAATGTTTACCCTATTTGGTTTAGAAGAAGAGGAGAGAGGAAATATTTTGATGTAGAGAATTTTACCCTTCTTTTATTTAATTCTATACAATGGTTAATAAAATTTATTATAAATATAAAATTATAATTTAATAATTATCAAATTTTTAATTATTAAAAATAATTTAAATGTGACAAATGTTATTCTTTGAAGAAAAAAGAAAAAGTACATATTAATAATAAAAATGTTTGTAAAAGAAAAAAGAAATCTATATTTTTTTCTTTTGCACACAAGGCGATGCGACATGCCAACGTTCACATTCATATTTTCAAGGTGCAGAGCTATCTTCCTATCTCAATGTGACTTTTTCTTTGGGTTAAAGGCCTAATTTATCACGGAAGTTGTAATACCCCAAAATTCATATGTCTCTTAAATATTATAGTTTGGCCAAATAATACCTATTTAAAATAAGAAAGTATGTTGTCTCTAATTTTAATAATTTATTTGTTTATTTTCCTTGGAATTTAAAGAGGCAAAAATCCAATTTTATTTTAGGGACCATAAGTTGCCCTATAATTATTGAATTAATACATGGTGCATAAATGGCCATGAAAAGCTAAAAAGTTGTGAGGAAATAATTAAACCAATTAGAGAAAATTGACAACAATTAGTGGATAATTCAATCTATGTTAATTGAATTATTTTCATAAACATTCACAATTAATTTAGTGGCATATGTTAAAGGCATAATTAAGGATGTATTACCTTAATTAAGAAACAAGGGCTAGTGAAGGGCTAGGATTAGCATGGAAGTAGTTTCTAATTAATCTTAGAACCAATCATATTTTGACAATTACACTTAACTACTTTATTAGGATGCTAATTAAGATTAGATATGGAGGGCTAAGATTAAATTTAATAAAGCCAAATCCAAAGGCCTTAATTAAGCCTCATAAAGCTTAATCCATGAGAAAAGGATTTGACCAATGAGAGAGAGAGAGAAAAAAAGAATTAAAGCAAATTGGATAATGGTTTGAAATCCAAGTAAATATCGATTTACATAGTAAAAACTCAAAACAACAAATAAAGTGAGAATTTATACAAATTTAAATAGTTGTGAAGAAGTAGGAACCTTGGAGAAAATATAAGGACTTATCTTGAACCCACATAATTTAACCTCGAAAGTAAGCTTAGTAAAGGCTATTTTTGCAAACGTTGAAGAATAAGCTTAGTACAACCAGGGAAATCTAATTAGACCATAAATCTTGATATCCAACTACTAATCAAGATACATACACAGAATTCAAAAGTATTGGTAATTGATCAAGCAACCAAAAATAGATTTCATTAAAGTAAATTAATCAACAATGACACCTAAGCTTTGATGATGTCATCAAGATGACATCACAAGGATGACATCACAAGAGCACATGCTTTATAATGAAGGGTGAGGATTGAAACTTCTTGATTAAGTTTAGATCTAATGGTTGAGATTAAGGAAGAGGCAAATGGTGGGGCCCACATTGGGCTTGAGATTACCATTTTAACCTTGAGATTTTCCCTATAAATAGAGGCCTTGCCTCTCCTCATTCTTCACACTAAATCAACCACCAAGTGGTGATTTCTAAGAAGGAGGAAGGAGTTCAAGAGCTTCAAGAGGTAAGCTTGTCTTTAGTTTTAGTTTCTAGTCTTTAGTTTTTAGAATTCTTAGATAGAAGTAGTGTAGATCTTAAATATTCTAGAATAAATTTTATTTACATGTTTTTATGGTCAAAATTGGCTTAGTTTCGAAAAAATTATGAGAGAGGTTATATAGCAAAATTTTTGGAAGGAAATCATCAAAGTAACGAAGTTCTGGCGAAATTTCATCGGTTTTGAAAATTCGTGAATTAGTGATGAATATGCCAAAATTTCATATTGAAAATATAGTCAAAAAAATTCTGAGAAAATTCATGGTTAAAGTAGACTCATAGGGATTTTTAAATATTCCAAGAACATGTTAAAATGATTTCTTTAGAGGGAGATAAAAATTCTCAAAGTTGGGCTACGAATTTCTGGAAAAATTCTGGGCGAAGGCTCAAAACTTTAAACCTGGGAGTAGTCCGTGTAATCTGGGAAAAATTGATTATTTTTATTTGAAAATAGACATCTTAAGGATTCCAAATAATTTTACGGATCCTCGTTTCAATTTTTCTAGAATTAATTATGATTTTTCAAAGTTAGATAAAAATCTGTCCAGAATTCTGGACCAGCGTTTTTGAAGAATTAAATGTGATAAGTTGAGAGATAATCCTACCAAGGGTAAAAAGGTCATTAGTGACTAGGATATCTGCTAGGAAGTTATTGGGAATTAATAGATATGACATTACCGTTATAGGTTGAACACGATCACAGTCCAAACGTCAACGTACCGACATCATGACTAAGGTACGTCCGCGTACTGTAACTTTAACTCTGATGTGTCTTATATGCATATATGTGATAAAATGATTTATGAAGTGATGGACAAGACTAGGTCTTGGGCCATGCACTGTGACTAAGTTTATGGGGCTTAGATCACCTATTTAAACATTCAGCTTTATACGGGTTATAGTCTTGATAATGCCGTTGAGTTTTCCTCCTAGCGTTGAGGACACGAGGGGGCCATCGTGGCACTGGCTAGTGCAAACAGGGATGACTTTACATGTGCTGTGTGCTATGTACTTTGATATGTTAATCTTACATCTGCTGTGTGCTTATGTATTGATTACTGCTGTAATGTCATGAATATCTGTCATCCATATACGTATTACCCGAGCATGAGGGTTTTTACCCGAGGTTCAATGGGCATTGAACCTCGCTCTTAACATAGCGTCGTGGTCGGGAGGACCGAGGATCGAGGAGAAAGGCAAGCGGCACGCATAGGGACTCAGTTGAAGACTTTCTTCTTCACTTTTGAAAACACTCGGTATAACGTACCGCTACTGTAATCAGCAAGACTTACGGCATTTTAAATATAAATATCAGTTACTCAATCGCTCCGATGTTCTACTCTGATGAAAAAAAAAATTTATTCCGCTTTTGAAAATGGGATGTTACAGAAGTTTTGCCAAGGGAGCGTCCAGCACCCGGAAGTTTTTTGAGTATCAAATTTGCCCCAGAAGTATGAAAAAGGTAGCAAATTTGCCCCTCCGTTAATTTTGACTGTTAAGTTAACTGAGTACACACGTGGCATGCCACCTAATCACACGTGGCATGCCACCTCATCAATCAAAAGTATCATTTTTGCCTTGGAAGTTTTCACTGAGAGCAATTTTGCCCGAAAGTTTTCACTAAGGAGCAATTTTACCCCGGAAGTTTACAAAATGTATCAATTTTGCCCTTCTTTCCCTCTACTAAATTTGACTATTAAATCAGTCAAAGACCAAACATGTCATGCCTTGAAATGGTCAAATTTGGAGTCAGAGAAGGAGATCCTTGAGATGTTGAGCTCAAGATGGCCAGAATTTGTGAAGCCGGCCTGGTCACAGGGACTGAAAGATCTGTCGCAAAACCCAGAGGAAGCATCACTTATGATCAAAGCAAATGAAACGCAAAACGAGAAATGAATTGTTCCAAAAATTGGTTCAGTAAAACAAATCAATAGTGATAATATTTACGTTTGTACGGACTAATCATTTGCTTAGATCATAAGTGATGCTTCCTGTGACCAGTTCGGCTTCACAAATTCTGGCTGCCTTGAGCTCAACATCTCAAGGATCTCTTTCTCTAACTTCAAGTTCAACATTTTCAAGGCATGACATGTGTAGTCTTTGACTGATTTAACAGTCAAATTTAATATGTGGGAAAGAATGGCAAAATTGATGCATTTTGTAAACTTCCAGAGTAAAATTGCTCCTTAGTGAAAACTTCTGGGGCAAAATTGCTCTAAGTGAAAACTTCCGGGGCAAAAATGATACTTAACTCTTATTGGGTTTGATGAGGTGGCATGCCACGTGTACACTCAGTCAAACTTAATGGTCAAAATTAACGGACGGGCAAATTTGCTACATTTTTCATATTTCCGGGGCAAATTTGCTACCTTTCTCATACTTACAGGACAAATTTGGTACCCAAAAAACTTCCGGGTGCTGGGCGCTCCCTTAGCAAAACTTCCGTGGTAAATTAGGCCTTTAACCTCTTTTTCTTTTATCCTTTGGATAATGACTCTTATGTAATTTATTGTATCAATCAGCATTTTAAATCTGACCAGGAAAACATTGATTTTAGAGTTTCAAGTTTTTGACATTCTAAGTTCTTCTCTCTCTTGTCGCCGGTGATTCTTCACTCTTTCTTTTTCGTTTATCTTTTTTTTTCTTTCATCTTTTCTCATCTTCATCTTCCTCCTCTCTTTAGATTTTCCATTCTTTTCTTCCTCCTTCGCCACTTCTTTCTTCTTATTGAAGTCGTGTGAGATCAAGTTGATATGAAGTCCTAATTTCTTTGGTTTTTATTAATATTTTTTACAATTGGTATGTTTAGGCCGAATATGTATGCTAATATTACCAACACCGGAAACGGGTATCTCGAATAAAATCTAAGCAATTTTTATAGGACGTGATTTTTTTGGTTGATACTAGTGGGGAATTTTTTTTTAAGCCTCTGGTGAATGTAGTACGACTGCAAGTTCTGGCCCCAGTGGTGGAGGCCAGCGACGCGACGGAGGTGGAACTGACGATAAGAATTCTTCTCCCATTATGCTCACAAAATTCACGAACAGGGTAGGAATCAAGATCCTACTTTACTCGATGTTCTTGGAATTTTTCTTGGTATAAGCTATAAAGATTCTTTTGTCGTTCTTAATTGCAGATCAATGGTCAAAATCGCTTCTTGTATACTACAAAAAGAACTCAACTGAGTATATTGATGAATCAATTCTGTCGTCAACAAGAGCTGAACCATGATCACGTGATTTTTTTGTTTCACGGCTACGTCATCGGACCTCAAAACACCCCACAACAAGTATATGCTGATCTATGATAATGATTTGTGTAATACCCTAAAAATTTTATTTATCATAAATACTATATTTTGATAAATAATACATATTAAATAAAGGAGAATAGGTGTCTCAAAATTTTAGTAAGCTATTGATTAATTTTGTAGGCAATTTCTCTTGAAATTAAATAAACCAAGGGCCAATTATGAAATTATACTTATGGATTTTGAAATATGATATAATTATCATATTAAATCATGGTTCTTATATAACCAAGAAGAGCAAGAAAATGTTATGGAAATACTTAGACAAATTAAAGGAAATTAATAAAGATTAATATGCAATTAAGTTTTCACTAATTAAATAATTGTGTAAATCTTCATAATTAACCAAGGGGCTAACTAATGAAGAATTAAGCTTGTCTAATTAAGCACTAATTTTCATGGTTAGTTAACAAATGCAACTAAGAGTTAATTAAACTTTGTTAACTAATCAACAATGACACCTAATAAGCCTTGATTATGTCATCAAGATGACATCACAAGGATGACATCACAAGAGCACATGCTTTATAGTGAAGGGTGAGGATTAAAACTTCTTGATTAAGTTTAGATCTAATGGTTGAGATTAAGGAAGAGGCAAATGGTGGGCCCACATTGGGCTTGAGATTACCATTTTAACCTTGAGATTTTCCCTATAAATAGAGGCCTTGCCTCTCCTCATTCTTCACACCAAATCTACCTCCAAGAGGTGATTTCTAAGAGAAGGAGGAAGGAGTAGCAAGAGGCTTCAAGAGGTAAGCTTGTCTTTAGTTTTTAATTTCTAGTCTTTAGTTCTATAGTTCTTAGTATAAATCTTAGTTTAATCTAGGAAATAGGTGAAGTAATTTTCCATAATTGTTTTCAGGCCTTATTGCATCGAAAGTTGCCTAACAAGGTGGGAACATGTTGGGAAGTAACTTTTAGGATTAATAAAACAAGTTAGAGTAAGATAAGAATTGTGGGGTTTTGCTGGGCTGTTGGAGTCAGTCGATCGGTCGAGAGGGCATTATTTTATATATAAATCTATCTTCAAAAATTATGAAATAATTCATGGTTATATTATACATGTATGGTTTTCCATTGATATAAATTACGTATCAATTAGAGGTCTGTAGAATGAGATAAAAATTCTGGAATCTGGGCTACGTTTTCTAGAAAACATCTGGGCAGCGTTGAGAAAACATTAAACTGGGAATGATTCTTGATGTTCTAGGTTCTTGGAATATTTTTCCTTGAAAATAGACATGTCAAGGGTCATGAGGAATTTTACAGAACCTCATTTCGAGTTTTCTAGAATTAGCTATGATTTTTCAAAGTTACCGAAAATTCTGCCCAAAAATGCTGAAGTAGCGTTTTTAAGAAAATGTAAGGGCAAAATTGTAAATAACAAATCCACCAAGGGTAGAGAGGTAAATTAAACCTTAGATATTATTCTAATCAATATGATATTTATCAAATATCATAAAATAATCCGACGATAATGTATAGGATATCCGGGAAGTCCGGAGTCGGATTCAAAGGTCGGGCATTTGACAATTACCCGATGAAAGGTACGTTCGCGTACTAGTAACTTTAACTCTGATGTGTCTTGTATGCATGTATGTGATTGAATGATTCATGAAGTGATAGGCAAGACTAGGTCTTGGGTCATGCACCTTGTGACTTAGGTCACTTTGTTTATATACATTGGCTTTATACGGGTTATAGTATTGATAATGCCGTTGAGTTTTCCTAGTGCTGAGGACACGAGGAGCTGTCGTGGCACTAGTTAGTGCAAACGTTGCAAACTTTACATGTGCTGTGTGCTATGTATTGTTGTTGTGTTAACATTACATCTGCAGTGTGCTTATGTACTATTGTAACCTTTCATCTGCTGTGTGCTATGTATTGGTTAATGCTGTAGTGAAATGAACATCTGTCATACATATACTGTTTATACTTTTCACATGAGGTTAACTGTTACCTGAGGTCCGATAGGTATTGGACCTCAGATTTGTCTAAGGTTCAGGAAAGGAACCAGGATCAGAGAAGGCACCGGTAGATGGATTTATTTAATAAGTGGGGCTGGATTTATTTAGTTCGGTTGACTTTTATTCTTTTCATTGCATCTTGCTATTTTTTTTATTTAAGGGTTTATCTTTAATTAATGCATTTGTTATAGTATAGTAGTTGACCATTTTGAGTGGAAATTACTATTCATTAGTGATAATAAAGTTTTAAGTTATCTTACGTTTTATATACCCATTTCGGTAATTTTACTAATAAAAAAGTGCTTCTCTATTTTAACATCCAAACAACATTTTTTTTATTTAAAAGTTCTTTTTAAATAGTGCATTCAATCATAAAATAGCTTAACTTCTAATTAAAGCACTTTTTTAAAAAGCAATGGAAAAAAGTCTTTTTTTTAAAAAAAAAAAACCTATCCAAACAGGTTCTTATTCACATAACTTTTTTAGGATTATGTAAAAATTTTCCCAATTATTGATACTTTTTAATACGAATAATAATAGAAATATAGTTCACGTCAAATAATGATGTTTATAATAAATATTGAATATCTGAAACGCAGCGAAAAGGAATGATGTTAAGTGGAAGAATGAATCAAGTCCGTAATCTTTGGCTTTCTCCAAGAAATTTATTTGTTACGATCAAAGTCGTTTTCTAATTAAATCTAATACGTTAATCCAATACATCAAGGTTTGTTATTTTATTTGTCATACATATAATAAGTGGGGCTGGATTTATTTAGTTCGGTTGACTTTTATTCTTTTCATTGCATCTTGCTATTTTTTTTATTTAAGGGTTTATTTTTAATTAATGCATTTGTTATAGTATAGTAGTTGACCATTTTGAGTGGAAATTACTATTCATTAGTGATAATGAAGTTTTAAGTTATCTTACGTTTTATATACCCATTTCAGTAATTTTACTAATAAAAAAGTGCTTCTCTATTTTAACATCCAAACAACATTTTTTTTATTTAAAAGTTCTTTTTAAATAGTGCATTCAATCATAAAATAGCTTAACTTCTAATTAAAGCACTTTTTTAAAAAGCAATGGAAAAAAGTCTTTTTTTTAAAAAAAAAAAAACCTATCCAAACAGGTTCTTATTCACATAACTTTTTTAGGATTATGTAAAAATTTTCCCAATTATTGATACTTTTTAATACGAATAATAATAGAAATATAGTTCACGTCAAATAATGATGTTTATAATAAATATTGAATATCGAAACGCGAAAAGGAATGATGTTAAGTGGAAGAATGAATCAAGTCCGTAATCTTTGGCGTTCTTCAAGAAATTTATTTGTTACGATCAAAGTTGTTTTCTAATTAAATCTAATACGTTAATCCAATACGTCAAGGTTTGTTGATTTTAAACCACAAGAAAATTCGTTAATCCAATACGTGTTAATCTCAATTCTTGCCGTAATTAAATCTAATTTACCCCCAATTATATCTATGGCATTCTGTTTTATGTTTTCTTAACATTGACTAATTATGACCGCATTGAGTCCAGGTTTAGTGTGCAAGGGTTAGGTGATCCTTGTGTTTTGTATATTTTATTTCCAACTTGGTGAACATAGATATCTATGTTCTGTTGGTCCGCATGGGTGATTAAAATAAAGAAAACATTAATGTATAATAATATTTGTATAACTAAGATTGAAAAGATTATATGAGCATGATTTATTATGAATAAATTCTTTTATTGATGACTAGGCATATATATTGTTATTTCAGCATTAAAAAAAACAATTTATCATAAAGATGTGTTTCATAGTTTCTTAGAACTTACGTGAAAATGTTGATGAGAGTGCTTTACTCTTATTAAGTGAGTTCTAAGAAAAATACTTGTCACTGGTTTTTTGTCCTAGTCTTGTGCAAAGGCACTTGGTTATTTAGCTTTTAGGCTAAAAATGAAGGCATGCAAATTATTTATATTGGAAAGGCTAAAATGTTATGTCATTGTGCATATTTATTTTTCTCTGCTTGAAAGACATAAATAGCTAGGTTCGAGACTTGTGCAAAGATATCTTCATTTAGTATCTCCATTTAACATTCAATAACTTGATTAGGGGTTAAGTTTCTATTTAAAAGCGATGTTTTTTTAACAAAATACTATGGTCAATAAGTTTTAGTGAATTTCCTTTATTGGTTTAGACAAATAAAAGAGTGAAGGACGTATATTTCTGGCATAGTAGTTACTATGAATACAACGTAACTATAGAGTGTCACCTATCAATTGCAAGCAACTACTAAAATCTAAGCTATATAGCCATGGTTTAAATTAGTGGCAAATACTTAATTATTTGATGTGCAAAGGTTGGTATATTTGGGTTCATTTTGTCACTTATAATGTCATGCATAGATTTTGGGCTATAACAATGTTGAATGGGTGGTATTAACAATGAGGTTGTAAAATGCCATCAAAATATTTAAATTCAGAGGATCGAAATTTTAAAGGGGAAGGAATGTAATAACTAAATAATTATTTTAAAAAAAAAAACTTAAAGAGAACCATAAATTATTAACCAATGAAGTAAGTTGGTAATATAATCATATTTGTTCTATTTAATGTTTATATTTAAATTTTAATGTATATATCTGTCTGTATAATAATTATCTAATTTTTTATTAATAAATTAATTATGTGTTGTAAATTTCTAACGTAGGAGAATTTTGAGGGCTAAGGCCGACTATCAAATCTATTTGAAAAAATATTTCCTTTTAATTGGCGACTATCAAAAAAATCAGAAAAAGCTACGAAATTTATATTAAGCGCATTAGGTATAAGTTCAAGACACATAAGGGCTCTAACCATATTTCGGCTTGTGATCAATCCATAGATACCGATAGAAAATAAGTAGGCACTCAAAACAAGTACATTTTCGAGCATCATTGACCAACTCTTTATCAATTTTGATTCATTTCAATATGAACAACACTTCAAATGATTCGATTGACTAGAGAATATAACAAGTACGAGACAAAAAGAAGATATTGGTAATAAGTCGAATAAGAAAATTCTTTTAAACATAAACAATCTTTCACTTTCCCATTCACATGTAAAATTCAAAGGAAATGGAGATAAAATAAATAGAACAAAATGGAATTTAGATTGATATTACTAGTTCTATTCTTCGGCGAGCCACGACAATTGCACCTATCAAAGCGGCTAAAAGAATTATTGAAATGAGTTCAAATGGAAGAAAAAAATCTGTTGATAAATGAATTCAAATTTGTTGACTATTATTTATCAAATATTGCTCTATAATCTGATTTGATCTTGTAGTCCAAATAATCCTGTACCATTTTATATATCTGGAATAGTAGTTATTAGTGAAACAAAAATACTTGTACAAACCACCAAAGTAACTCCATCCCCAACGATCCAAAGATGAAAATCTTGGTAATATTCTGAACCATTTATGAACATCACAAGCAAATATGATTAAAACGTTTATAGCTCCTACGTAAATAAGTAGGTTTGTCTTTGCGGCTACAAAATGGGAGTTTGATAAAATATAGAATAAAGATATACAAATAAGAACCAGTCCCAACGAAAAGGTAGAAAAAATTGGGTTGGTAAATAATACTACTCCTAGACTTCCTAATACAAGATCTGATCCCGAGAAAGATTAAAAGAAAATCATGTATCGGTTCAAGTAAATCCATTAGATGAAAAATAAAAGATAAATAAATTGAAATTTCATGACCTTATTGATACGACCGGGAAAAAATTTTATATACTAAATTCCTAATTGAATTAAATCCTAAGGAGTGTGAATTCATCTAGGTACAGTTATAGGACGAATCTAATTCTTTATACGAACGAGTATTCAAAACTATTTTGAAACTAGAAAATATATTATTAATAAAATTCTATAAATCTAAATAGAAATACAGAATTTTATTTGAATTGAATTGTTCGAATTGTATAATCGTCAATTATTGACATTGGTAAACGGCCCAAAGATATTTGATTATAATTCAATTCGTGACGATCATAAGTCGAAAGTTCATATTCTTCAGTCATTGATAAACAATTTGTTGGACAATACTCAATGCAGTTACCACAAAATATACAGATCCCAAAATCAATACCGTAATTAAGCAATTGTTTCTTTCGAATATCAATTTCAGTTTCCAATCAACAACAACGGGTAGATCTATAGGACATACACGAACACATACTTCACAAGCAATGCACTTATCAAATTCAAAATGGATTCGACCGCGGAAACGTTCCGATGTTATTAATTTTTCATAAGGATATTGAATAGTTACAGGTAAACGATTTGCGTGTAACATCCCAATTTTTGAAAGCGTTTTCACGGTATCATGATCAGAGTAAAGCATCGGAAGTAAATAGTATTTAAAAAGTAACTGATAAATCCACTGTAATGTATGTGATCAGCCTTAATGGCGGGTACAAAAATTTCAAATATCATAAGTACAAGCAAAAGGACTATCTCCGGTCGGCTCCTAGATCTGCTTTGCTTACCCTTGTCTCCGGTCCTGTTTACTCGGATCCGAAGCTATGGTAAGAGGCGAGGTTCAATACCCATTGAACCTCGGGTAACAAGTTAACCTCATGTTTATGTACAATTATGTATGACAGATATTCATGATACCACAGTAAAATTCACATATACCAAGTAATAACACACCATATACACCTGCATATGAATGTTATTACGATACGCACTATTCACCGGTGCCACGATGTACGGTCGTGTCCTCAGCGCTAGGAAAACTTAACGGCGTTATCATGACTATAACCCGTATAAAGCTGTATGTGCACAGTCAATAACTTTTGACAACAGAATCTCAGTTTAAAAACACATCTCATCACATATAGGTATACAATGAACATCGAGTTAGTGTTACGGACGCGTCAGGTACCTTAGTCGTCGGTGTTGGTGCGGCGTACGTACGGCGATCACGCTGATCCTATAACGGTAATATCGCATCTATTAATTCGTAAGTAATATCCTAAGAGATATTTTGGCCCCTAATGACCATTTTGCCCTTACAACTTCTATTTTTCACTTTCTTCCCTCAAAATTCGTACAACAACGCTGGTATAAATCTGGGCAGCATTTTGTCTAACTTTGAAAAATCATAATTAATTCTACAAAAATCGAAACGAGGATCCGTAAAATTCCTTGGAATCCTTAGGATGTCTATTTTCAAGTAAAAATAGTCACCTTTGCCCAGAATTCACTAATCACTCCCAGGTTTTAAGTTTTGAACCTCTGCCCAGAATTTTTCTAGAATTTCGTAGCCTAACTTTGAGGAATTTTAACTTTCTGTACAAAAATCATTTTGACATGATCTTGACATATTTAAAAATCCCTATAAGTCTATTTTAACCATGAATTTTCTCAGAATTTTGTGATCATGATTTCAATATGAAATCCTGGCGTTTTCATGGCTGACTTCAGAATTTCCGAAACCGATGAAATTTCGCGAACTTCGTTACTTTCATGATCTCTCCAGAAATTTTGCCATAATCTCTACTTCATCAATTTTTCGAGATAAAGGCAATTTTAACTATAAAAACATCTATATAAAATCATCCTAGCATATTTAAGCTACTTCTAAGAATTTAAGAACTAAAACTTAAAGAACTTAAAGCTAGAACTAGAAAACTTACCAAGAACTTGCTCCTCCTTTCTCCAAGGCTCTCACTCACTCTCTTACTCTTAGAATCAGATTGCCTTGCTCTGATTTTGGTGTGAAGAATATGAGGGCCAAGGGCCCTATTTATAGGAAAACTTCATGGCACTATTCACCCTTTTCATCTTGAACATGAACCATTGGATCTAGGGTAATTGGGAGCACAAATCCTAGCCATACACACCCCCTTCTAGCTTCTTCCATTACTTTATGACTCACCCTATCCTCTTCCAAAATTGCCATGTGCTTTAGCTTCATAATTAAGCTATCAATTTCTTCCTCCTTGCATACCACTAGTTAGAATCACTAGGAAAGAATTTATTTGAGGATCCTAATGAAGTTTTATGCATATTTTCTCATTGGTTTTGAAATCTTGAAGGCCTTAGCTTCATTTAGAGACCATAATCACCTACTTTTCTCATTTGATATCAATTTGCAAAATTAAGGAAATGGCTTCGGTTGGATTCATTCTCTGTTAGTTCTCTATGTGTTTTGATGATGAGTGACAATTGTAAACCGGCTAAGAGTTTTGTCTTAGAAAATTGAAAAATTTACTAACATGACAAAACTCGAGTTTTTGTTTTCAAAACTCGAGTTTTGGTCTTATGAGAAATGGCCAATTTCGGTGATCGAGCAAAACTTGAGTTTAGCATGGCAAACTCGAGTTTTGACGATTGAACAAAGTCTTTAAGTTTTTCAAACTCGGTCTCGCGCCTTGTCACCAAGTTTTCAAAGTTTTCATGATAAAATGAAAACTCGAGTTTTGATTTTAAAACTCGAGAACGAACAAAGTCTTTAAGAGCACTACAAGTTTTCAAAGTTTTCATGATAAAATGAAAACTCGAGTTTTGATTTTAAAACTCGAGTTTTTGATAAAATGCTCGAGTTTTGATTTTAAAACCAAGAGCACTACAAGTTTTCAAAGTTTTCATGATAAAATGAAAACTCGAGTTTTGATTTTAAAACTCGAGTTTTGCCAACCCAAAGCACTACAAGTTTTCAAAGTTTTCATGATAAAATGAAAACTCGAGTTTTGATTTTAAAACTCGAGTTTTGGCTAACCGAGAGCATTACAAGTTTTCATAGTTTCTCATGATAATATGAAAACTCGAGTTTTGATTCCAAAACTCGAGTTTTGGTCAACGAGAGAACAACTCACTTTTCGAGTCTATGAAAACTCAAGTTTTATTTTGAAACTCAAGTCTTGGAGTTTTGGACTACAACATACCATTTTCACTAACACTCCAAAACTCGAGTTTGGTTTTGGAAACTCGAGTTTTGAGATTCATTTAAACTTTAGTTCAAAAGCTCGAGACACGACTTTACTCTCTGGAAGTTGAAAACTCGAGTTTAGTTTTTGAAACTCGAGTTTAGACTTAAGTGCACGGTTGAAAACTCGAGTTTTTCTTGAACAAACTCGAGTTTCCAACGTGATTTTGAAATCCGGTTTCTACGTTTTTGCAAAGTGATCTTGCTTGAACAAAATACTTTCCGGGAACATTCTCTACTACTCTTAGCTATGCTTAATGACTTTATTAGTGAGTTTCGGGTGATTTAGAGAATGATTTTAGAGATAAAGCAAAAAGCGAGAAAATGGTCGAGCATTAAATGCTTTGGACGAGAGAGTTGCATTACTTTGGGTATTTGATCTGCACACGATTGCAAAGCATTAAAGAATGTTTACTACATCAAGCAAGCTGTGTTTCCAACGGATATATTTGCGAGAAGATCAACACGTCTTCTTGCCCTTTTGGATTAAGGCGAGATTAGAGAGAGAAGATGCCTAAACTCACTTCCTAACCTTGGCGGAATTTCTCCAACGGATCTATTGAAGTTGCAACGGTCATCTCGATCTCGAGTATAAATAGGACTGCATTCAAGTCCTCCCAACTAACACAACAACTGAAAACGCACAAGCATTCAATTTTCTCAACTACCTTTCGGTTTTCACTTGTATTTGTCTTTTGACATTATAAGCTTCGGTGTTTATTATCATCTACTCTTAGAGAGAGTTTCTATCGTAAATCATTTATTGATTGAGATAACCACAAGTCGGGGGACTTGGTGGTTGGGTGTATTGATTACAACTTGTAAGGGGGAGTGAGTTCTAGAGAGAGAACTACTCTTGAGTACGAGTGTGTAATCGGTTTTTGAGTTTAGTGGATTGAAAATCCCAAGTGTGGCTTGGGAATTTGGATGTAGGTCAAAGATAAGGCTGAACCAGGATAATTTCTATTGTGCAAGCTTTCCTTACCTTCCTCCTCTCATGTCTCTGGTTTCATTACTTCAAAAGCGAGCATATTTCTAAAAGTTTTTAAAATACCCAATTCACCCCCCCTCTTGGGTATATAGCTCTATTTACATTTGGTATCAGAGCAAGGTCTTCTCTTAAGAGCTTAACAACTCGAGAAGGATCATTATGGAAGGTATCTTACCTGATGGAGCTTCTATCAACAGAGCCACCCGGTTTCAATGGAGAGCATTACTCCTTACGGAAAGCAAAATTCAAAGTCTTTGTGAATGCTACAGTAGTATGGTCTTTGGAGAGTATTTGAAAGAGGAAATTATGAGCCATCAACCGTTGAAGATGGAGTTAGAGTTCCTAAGCTTGAAGAAGAATATGATGAGAATGACGGAAAAGTGTCACACTCACGGCAAGGCGGCTGTCCTACTTCTTCAAAGTGCTCTTAGCCAACAAGAAGTACTTTCGTATTTGCAATCTATCTTCTGCAAAACAAATGTGGGATGCTACGGAGATAGCTCATGAAGGAGCAGTGGAGTAAAGCAAAACGAGTCAATACTCTCATGGCCGAATATGACTTCTTACGAATGAAGCATGGTGAATCCATTGGTGAGTTCAGCTAAGGTTCACCCATCTCATCAATCAACTTGCTGCCTTGGGAAAAGAATATGACCAACCGGTCAAGTAAGGAAGATCTTGAATATCCTTAACAAGGAATGGGAAGCAAAGGTCACGGCTATTGAAGAGGCTCGAGGAGAGTCAATGACGTCGATGGTTGCTCTATTCGGAAGTCTCGAATATGAGGCTAAACTCAAGTTCAAGAAGGGACTTGATGAAGCTCATGGCAAGAACAAAGGAATTGCCCTCAAGGCTGCAAGAGAAGTTAGAGACTCGAGATGGGGAAAATGAGAATGAAGACGAAGATGAAGAAATTGGCATGATGGTTCGAAGATTCAAGAAATTCTACAAGAAGGACCAAGGCTTTAAGAAGTTTCACAAGGGTAGCTCCGGTTATGAGGCAAAGAAGCCAATCATCTGCTACGAATGTCAAAAGCACTGGCCACATCAAGTCGAATGCCCTCGGTGAACGACAAAAATAAAGAAAAGAAGAAGTTCGGCAAATACAAGAAGAAAGCTTATGTTTCCGGCATTTGGGGTGATAGCTCATCGATGAAGATGATGAGGATGAGGAAGAGAAAGCCAATATATGCCTAGTTCTTTGAAGAAGAAGAGCAACGTGCTAAACTTGAAGAGGTATATGATTGCAAACCTCCTTATGATGATCTGTTTGATGAATACATGGTGTGCAATTTGAATTTGAAAAACTTGCTGAAAAATATTTCAAAGCTGAAAAAGCAGAAATCTTACTCTTGAATCTCAAGTTGAAAAGTTGTCTTCTTGAGAAAATACTATTTGTAAAGATTGTCGATCTGAAGAAAAAGAATTCATATCTTACAAAGGCTCTTGAGAAATTCACTAGAGGAAGTGAAATGCTCAATGTCATTTTGAAACGACAACGTTTTATAAATGATAGATCGGGCATTGGTTTCGGACAGATTTTGATAGAAAGAAAGGCAAGAAGAAGAGTGGTCGAGAAAACATACATGAACTATTTTACAAAATCAGTTCACTCTTCAAATCCCTTTGCACATTGCAATTCTTGTAATAAGAAGGGTCATTCTACTTCATCTTGCTTTCATAAAAAGGAAAGAAAGGTTAAACCGGTGGGAAATTATCAATGGGTACCAAAAGGAACTTATGTTCCTAAGGTCAAAACTAACTCCAAAGGACCCAAGAAAAGATGGGTACCTAAGGCTTGATCCCTTGAAAATTGCAGGTTTGTCTTAGAGCATCAAGACCCAACAAGTGGTACATTGATAGTGGGTGCTCAAGACACATATTTGGAGATGAATCAAAATTTCTCTCAATCAAATCAAAGGATGGTGGTAGAGTCACATTTGGAGGAGACCAATCGGGTAAAATTCTTTGGAATTGGTGAGATAGGAAACAATGAAGGTCCTCTCATCAAAGATGTCTACCTTGTAGAAGGATTGTGTCACAACCTCTAAGTGTGAGCCAAAGCAGCGACAAGGGTAACTTAGTTATCTTTGATTCAAATGAATGTTTGATTGTTAGAAAGGATTTAGTCCCCATTGATGATTTGAAAACTAAAGCCTTATTTAGAGCACCTAGAGATGGAAATTGTTATACTCTTAACCTCTCTAGCAATGCTTGGTTTCGAAAATTGTTTTGTTAGTAACTTGAATGAGAGTTGGCTATGGCATAAGCGATTAGCTCATGTTAATATGTTTCAACTTGACAAGTTCTTTGAAAAAGGATTTGGTCATTGGTATTCCTAAATTGAATTTCAAAAATGATATGGTATGTGATGCTTGTCAAAAAGGAAAACAAACCAAATCTTCTTTTAAAGCAAAAAATGAGATTTCAACTAGTAGACCTCTTCAACTACTTCATATGGATCTAGTTGGACCGGCTAGAGTAAAAAGTCTTGGTGGAAATCTTTACACCTTGGTCATAGTTGATGATTACTCTAGATTTGCTTGGACGATATTTTTGTCATCTAAAGATGAAACATTTGATCAGTTTGTAACCTTTGCCAAAAAGGTCGAGCGAGAAAGGCTTTGCAATTTCGGGTATAAGGGTGATCATGGTGGCGAATTTGAAAACAACGCCTTTTGAGTTACGTGACAATGTGGGGATTGATCACAACTTCTCGGCTCAAGGACTCCTCAACAAAACGGTGTGGTTGAGAGGAAGAATAGAGTCCTATTTGAGATGGCAAGGGCAATGTTAAATGAAAACAACACTTCTCAAGTGTTTTGGGCTGATGCGATGAGTACGGCTTGCTACATCTCCAACCGAGCCTATTTGAGGAAGAAGCTGAACAAGACCCCATATGAACTCTACAAGGAAAGGAAGCCAAATCTCAGCCACCTACATGTCTTTGGATGCAAGTGCTATGTGCACAACAATGGTAAAGAGAATCTTGGTAAATTCGATTCCAAAGGCGATATAGGTATCTTCATTGGTTATTCAAATAGGAGTAGAGCTTATAGAGTTTTTAATACTCGCACTCGTATTGTTGAAGAATCAATACATGTTGTTTTGTGAATCCAAATCGATAAAGCCTTGGACAATGAAGAAGAAAATGTTTTCAAAAATCAATTCTTTTCGAAAACTACTCTGCTTCTATTGAAAATGCGAAAATGTTTTTGGTGATCCCAAAACTCTATTGAAAATCTGATCGAGACTCAACCTAGAGCTTGGAAATTTATTAGAAATCATCCTTTAGACCAAGTTATAGGTGATATTAATCGGGAGTAAGAACCGAGAAATAGTACTTTGAATGAAGTAACTTTTTCTGCATTTATATCTCATATAGAACCCTCTAAGATTGATGAAGCCCTTTCGGATAATGATTGGGTGATAGCAATGCAAGAGGAGTTACATCAATTTGACAGAAATCATGTTTGGGATTTGGTACCTAGGCCCAAAGATCATCCGGTCATTGGCACCAAATGGGTATTCAAGAACAAGCGTGATGAGTGCGCAATCATTGTCGCAACAAGGCAAGATTGGTTGCCAAAGGCTATAATCAAGAAGAAGGAATTGATTATGAAGAAACTTATGCTCCGGTGGCAAGATTGGAAGCCATAAGAGTACTTCTAGCCTTTGCATGTGTAAAAGGTTTTAAACTATATCAAATGGATGTGAAAAGTGCTTTTACGAATGGTTTTATACAAGAGGAAGTTTATGTAGAACAACCTCCTGGTTTTGAAAATGAACATTGTCGAGATCATGTGTATCGTCTCAAGAAGGCTCTATATGGCACTGAAACAAGCTCTAGAGCTTGGTATGGCGATTAAGCAAATTCCTTCTAGATCAAGGCTTTGTTAGAGGAAAAGCGAGACACAACTCTTTTCATAAAGAGTAATAAGCTAAATGAAATTTTAATGGTTCAAATATATGTGGATGATATTATATTTGGTGCTTCTAATGATGCTTTGTGTGAAGAGTTTTCAAAGACTATGCGGGGAGAATTTGAGATGTCCATGATGGGAGAGCTCAACTACTTTCTTGGACTGCAAATCAAGCAAAGAAAAGATGGGATATTTATTTCCCAAACCAAATATCGAATGATTTCTTTGAAGAAATTTGGGATGGACCGGTGCAATGGTGCTTGACACTCCTATGAGCTCAAGCTTGCTTCACTAGATCTTGATGAGGAGGGCAAAGATTTCAACATCACAAAGTATAGAGGAATGATTGGATCACTTCTCTATCTTACTGCAGTCGCCGGACATCCAATTCGGTGTTGGGATGTGTGCAAGGTTCCAATCCGCTCCAAAAGAGTCCCATCTTGAACAAGTAAAGAGGATATTCGAGATATCTCTCGGACACAAAGACTCTTGGACTGTGGTTTCCCAAAGGTCAACCGGAACACTTGGTGGCATACTCAGATTCGGATCATGCCGGCTACAAGACAGATAGAAAGAGCACAAGTGGCCAATGCGAATTCTTTGGCAACTCACTTGTCTCTTGGTTCGGCAAAAAGCAAACATACGTGGCCGTGTCCTCTCCAGAAGCTGAATATGTGGCTGCTTCAAGTTGTTGTGCTCAAGTGCTATGGTTGAAGCAACAACTTGCTGACTTGGGAGTTCACTTGAAGGAAATTCCAATTTTGTGTGACAACACAAGCACAATAAGCTTGGCCAAGAATCCAGTTCAACACGCTCGGACCAAGCATATTGATGTGAGGCATCATTTTATAAGGGATCACGTTCAGAAAAGAGATGTCAAAGTCATGTTCATCCCAACACATCTTCAACTTGCTGATATCTTCACAAAGCCATTAGCTAAGGAACCATTCAACTTCATAAGAAGAGAATTGGGAATGGTAAATCCCAATGAGCTGTAAGTTATCTTTCACCCAATGTTAGTTTAAGTTTTGATGATTGAATGTTTCGACTTAAGCATCGGAGTGTCTAGTAATGTCTTTTGCGGGACATTTTACAAAATCGAGTTTTCTGCGATAGGCGGAGAAAACTCGAGTTTTGATCCAAAACTCGAGTTTTGGTGAAATATCGGGGAGAGAGAAAGAAACTTGATTTACGAAGGAGCTCAAAACTCGAGTTTTGAAATTGGAAACTCGAGTTTCCATCGAGAGAGAGCAACTTAAAGTTTTGAGGAATGAAAACTCGAGTTTGGAAGGTAAAACTCAAGTTTTGATCGAAGAATTTCAAAAGTTCACATTACACTTTTGAAGTCCGGGTAAGCCATTCTTCAAAACTCGAGTTTTGAATGTAAAACTCGAGTTTTAGTCGGGGTACATATATACTTGATTTTCACTTATTCCTCATTACTTGCTTCAAAACTCAAGTTTCACCCTAGGTTTCACTATTCTCTCTCTCGACTCATCCTCTTCATCTCCCTCAATTCCTTCAATCCCTTCGACCAGCTTCCATCAAAACCCTAAATGGCGTCGCCTCCTTCCTCCAACCCCAAAGAAGGCCCTAATCCTACTTCCTCTCCTTGAACGACCGGTGAGATTGAAGACTCGGTCCTCTCGTCTTAAATTTGGAGTCGACAAAGAAGATTAAAGGGATTCAGACGACATCTCTCCGGCAAAGTCACCCACCACTAAGGGTGTTTCTATTGACGATAGGCGAGCTTCGAACCAAGAGAAGACATGACTCGAATCCTCCCCAAAAGAAAAAGGAAATCAACGACGCGAGACCCTCGAGAATTTCCCAAACCTCCTAAGGCTAAACGATCCAAGACGTTTTTGTTCCGAGAAAAAGGACAAGGGTCCTCGGTGCACGACTCGCTACTGGTGCTCTGAACTCCCGAGGTTATGGAAGACGCCATATCGAAATCTACAATCATGATTACGCTCCGAGAGGGCTTCTCAAGTTGCTCCTACCCGGATGAATCAAGAAGGGTCTTTGACGGGTTTAAGGAATTCTTTCTTAACAAATCCTTTTGTCCCTTTGTCCTTGTGGATTTAGCTAAAATGAAGGATGACCACAATTTAGACCTCTCACCCTGGCTCAAAGATTATGAATCCTTTATTTACGTGTCAGCTCCCTACTCCACAAATTTAGTTAAAATCTTTTATTTCAATATGGTATGGGATAACATTGAGGATTCTATGGGCAACCTGGTAGAGCAGAGCGAGTAACAACATCGAGTTAAAGGTGTTCGGTTCACCTTATCGCAAACATCATCAACAGAATCGAAAATCGCTCATCCACCCAATGTCCACGAGATAAGATTGAGCAATCGTGACATCTTCACCACTCTTTGTCCCCACAAACCTCTTTCGACAATCTGCTCATCTTGTCCTTCAAACCATCGATATGCCCACCACTGACAGAGACTTACGTGGTATATTTACTCGAAATTTCATTCGAAAGGTGGGAATTACACCCATTTTACTCAAAAGGACTTCCCTGTGTTTCTTTGCCTTTGTGAGGCAAACTTCATTCAATATTGGCCTTTGGATTTTTCAAGAAATGGTTAAGTTCAGATTTTCCTCTCGTCGACCTTCTCATATTCCCTATCCATCCACGATCTACGTCATCTTGTTCTACCACAAGTCGGCATGTGGGTCCTCCGAGATACCATGAGAAAGCCACCAATTTTTGGAAAGAATCGGCTTAACTACATGAAAATATCTATTGAGGGTGAAGGGCTGGTCAATCACATGTTCCCATTTGGATCCCACACACAAGGAACCTACCCCCAAACTCAAGAGGCTCAATCGATCATGTTCAACCTCTGTTCCCTCAGATTTCGAATCCGGATCAAAGGAATTGTGGATAGAGCGTGGCATTTGCTATGCAAATTCGAATGGAGTTTGAAATGGGTAGAATTTTGAATGAGATCACCGGAGGAAATGATGAGATCATTGCCTTTCAAGATCAAGCGAAATCTCAAATCACAAGCTGTCCGGCCCGGTATGCGAGTTAACACGGCAACTCAAGGGTGTGCACTCGAGCTCTACGATCGGTCACATGACTTGGATGCCAAAGTCTCCTCTCAATGGGTCTCGATCTGCGGTTCCAATGACAAGCTTGACGGGATCATGACTCACTTAGGGATTGGACTCTCCACGGTGGCACCTCACATCCTCGGCTGAACTGAGACTCCATCTTCCCCCTCCTTCACTTTTCCTACAACCCGGACCTAACCCATCTACCCCCCTGCTACTATTGTTTTACCTTCCCCCTCCACTCCCCTACGAGCTCTTACTGATTCCTCTCCTCTCCTACTACCCCAACCTTTGTTGTGTTGCCTTCCCCTTCTTCTCCCACCCTTTGAACCTGTTCTTCTCCATCCTTCTTTTCCCCAATTTGAAGATGACAAAGGGGGAGAGAAAGTGGATTAATAGTTGTTTGGGAGTTTGGGTCTTTTGAACTGAATTAGCTTTAGTTTACGGTATTTAGTCTTTGCATGATGTTTTATTTTACTTAATTTGGTACTTTTGTCATTATTTGTTGTTCTTTGGTTCTTAATGAATTGTACAACTCTAGCTTTATGAATGAAACTATCAACCCTATCATAGCTTTTTTGTCTATCTACGATCTGCACAAGTTTTAAATACTATCCTCTTGAATTTCAAAAGCCAATGATTTTTTTAAATTCTTGGAATTCGGTTTACAAGTGTTGTCATCATCAAAAAGGGGAGAATGTTAGTTCTCTATGTGTTTTGATGATGAGTGACAATTGTAAACCAGCTAAGAGTTTTGTCTTAGAAAATTGAAAAATTTACTAACATGACAAAACTCGAGTTTTGTTTTCAAAACTCGAGTTTTGGTCTTGACAGAAATGGCCAATTTCAGTGATCTGAGCAAAACTTGAGTTTAGCATGGCAAACTCGAGTTTTGACGAGAACAAAGTCTTTAAGTTTTTCAAACTCGGTCTCGCGCCTTGTCACCAAGTTTTCAAAGTTTTCATGATAAAATGAAAACTCGAGTTTTGATTTTAAAACTCGAGTTTTGGCCAACCAAGAGCACTACAAGTTTTCAAAGTTTTCATGATAAAATGAAAACTCGAGTTTTGATTTTAAAACTCGAGTTTTTGACTACAAGTTTTCAAAATGATAAAATGAAAACTCGAGTTTTGATTTTAAAACTCGAGTTTTGGCCAACCAAGAGCACTACAAGTTTTCAAAGTTTTCATGATAAAATGAAAACTCGAGTTTTGATTTTAAAACTCGAGTTTTGGCCAACCAAAGAGCACTACAAGTTTTCAAAGTTTTCATGATAAAATGAAAACTCGAGTTTTGATTTTAAAACTCGAGTTTTGGCCAACCCGAGAGCATTACAAGTTTTCATAGTTTCTCATGATAATATGAAAACTCGAGTTTTGATTCCAAAACTCGAGTTTTTGTCAAACAGAGAACAACTCACTTTTCGAGTCTATGAAAACTCAAGTTTTATTTTGAAACTCAAGTCTTGGAGTTTTGGACTACAACATACCATTTTCACTAACACTCCAAAACTCGAGTTTGGTTTTGGAAACTCGAGTTTTGAGATTCATTTAAACTTTAGTTCAAAAGCTCGAGACACGACTTTACTCTCGGAAGTTGAAAACTCGAGTTTAGTTTTGAAACTCGAGTTTAGACTTAAGTGCACAGTTGAAAACTCGAGTTTTGCTGAACAAACTCGAGTTTCCAACGCTGATTTTGAAATCCAGTTTCTACGTTTTTGCAAAGTGATCTTGCTTGAACAAAATACTTTCCAGGAACATTCTCTACTACTCTTAGCTATGCTTAATGACTTTATTAGTGAGTTTCGGGTGATTTAGAGAATGATTTTAGAGAGATAAAGCAAAAAGCGAGAAAATGGTCGAGCATTAAATGCCTTTGGACGAGAGAGTTGCATTACTTTGGGTATTTGATCTGCACACGATTGCAAAGCATTAAAGAATGTTTACTACATCAAGCAATTTGTGTTTCCAACGGATATATTTGCGAGAAGATCAACACGGTCTTCTTGCCCATTTGGATTAAGTTGAGATTAGAGAGAGAAGATGCCTAAACTCACTTCCTAACCTTGGCGAATTTCTCCAACGGATCTATTGAAGTTGCAACGGTCATCTACGATCTACGAGTATAAATAGGACTGCATTCAAGTCCTCCCAACTAACACAACAACTGAAAACGCACAAGCATTCAATTTTCTCAACTACCTTTCGGTTTTCACTTGTATTACGTCTTTTGACATTATAAGCTTCGGTGTTTATTATCATCTACTCTTAGAGAGAGTTTCTATCGTAAATCATTTATTGATTGAGATAACCACAAGTCGGGGGACTTGGTGGTTGGGTGTATTGATTACAACTTGTAAGGGGAGTGAGTTCTAGAGAGATAAGAACTACTCTTGAGTACGAGTGTGTAATCAGTTTTTAAAAGTTTAGTGGATTGAAAATCCCAAGTGTGGCTTAGGAATTTGGATGTAGGTCAAAGATAAAAGGCGAAATTTGAACCTAGGATAATTTCTATTGTGCAAGCTTTCCTTACCTTCCTCCTCTTCACAACCGGGATATTTCTATGCCTAAGTCGCTTCTTTTCATAGTCGAGAATTCATTTTCGGTTTCATTACTTCAAAAGCGAGCATATTTCTAAAAGTTTTTAAAATACCCAATTCACCCCCCTCTTGGGTATATAGCTCTATTTACAACGTATCGCGGTCCTAATTTTGCCCTTTCTAGCGTTCTACCGACACTTAGGTTATATATGATTGTCGACTTCAAACTTTAGAGGTCTTCCTCTCTTGTCGTAGCTCTTAATATACATGCTTTGTCTTTGCTAGGGGTAGTCTCGTGCCCATCGTGATTTGTTCGGAGGGCTAGTCAATCAGATGTGGCCCAAGCAATTCCTGCTCAGATAAGGGTGACTGACATGTACGCCCTTGTCCTTTGATCGTATAAATTCAGAAAACTCTAGATATCTAGTTTACTCCCATACTATGCATACTTACTTAGCACGCATTTAATATTCAAATACTAATCTCATTCATTTTGTACCCAGGTATAGTATTCAAACACAGGACCTACTCGTCCATCCCCACCGTGCTCGGTTATGCAGGCCTCAATGCGGCCACTCGGCCCCTCGGCTTAACACATATTGGCCTTTCGGCTCAATTCATTATCACAAAGCACTAGGGATTTTAGCCTCAATACCTAGGAAATTATCCTCGAGCTTTAGGCATTTCTACTACTACACGGGTACAAGTAAATGTTTTGTCGGACTCAAGACATACTATAGACATACTAGTCGAAAGTTACTATAACAATTCGCATTTCACATAGTGATAAGTTCTACTGTCTTAAGGGCTAGGGACACAGCCCTATGCATATTTACACACCTAGATCTTGAGCATCTGCTCATCTATTTCATCTGAACCTTTCCCCAGTCAAGCTCTCAGACTATATTAGAAATTCAATTTTTCCTTAGGTCTCCAAGGTTTTTACTAGTTTCTACACAAGAATAAGAATTATCGATTGCAATGACAAAACTTTTTTTTTTTTTTTTTTTTTTTTTTTTGCTAAAATAATCACTACGCCAAACTTCTAACATAAGATGAGGATTTTACATTCTCAATATTTTTATCGGGAGTGAGGAGAAGTCAACATACGAAATAACTTAGGAAAATAGTTTCAATGAAACCCAAAACAACTCGTAAGTACTATTTAGTTTCTATGAAATTCACATACTACTACAAATTTCATGTTTCATACTTATCAACAGATGCAAATAATAATAAGACAAAAATTCAACTTCAGTTACTACAGTAACCTACAAATTCCAATTTATGTCTTATATATGAAATCTAATGGTTTGGACAGGAGTTCAACACAACATATTAGTACGGTGGTGTATTAAAGTAGGATTTCAGGAGTATCAACAACAACAATACTAACTCTTAATTAATCCAGATTTACTAGAGTGTACACTCAAAATTTCATATTTAGAGCTTCATGTCTTTAAAATCCAGGAATCTAATCCTTATGGTTTTGTTCTTACCAAGCACCAAAGATAAATTCAAATTTGCCGAGCCAAATAGTTCATGTATGTTAACTTGAAGACGCTCATCAAAAATTCAAAATGAAACAAGGATATATGATGCATGGTTATCTCATTATGTTACAGTGATAAGAAATCTTAATTTCAATGGATCAAAAGTACAATGTATTTCAAAATAGGGTCCCTATATAATGCATGTCACAAAATTCAACCAAGTGTCATTTCAATAATCAAATCCAGTTTATCCTCGGGTTTCATCTAATTTTAACATGCATCATTTCAAACTGATCTCGTTTTAACACACCAATAACTAACAATCAGACTTATGATTGAAGAGATTACTAAAACAAGGTTAATGGATGGTCAAGTAATTTGAGAGAAATGATATCAACAATATTTATTGGTTCAGACCTTCACAAGTGTGATAGCAAAATTCAAAGAGTGGTAGTGCACATATAAAATGGAACTTAATATAGTATACTCCAAGCCACTTTCATAAATTTGATCTGTTAAAGATTTTCTTGTATAATGAAGTAAAATTTCCAAACTCAGATTTGCCAATAAGTGAAGCAAGTAATATCACAAGGATGTACAAGTCATAACATCATTAGACATGCAAACTCTTTTTAGAGTAGGTTAACCCAAAATACTTAGATTTTCAACTAACTATTTAAGTGTTACTTCCAACATATGACTAACACCCTATGCAAGGGTCACCATTTAGAGTTCTTACAGCTAGCTGGTTGGACTACAATAATTGCATGCATAAACTTTAATGAAATACCGTAACGAAAGTGTGCACTTAACAATATTTAACAAATTTAAAGAAGAATCACTTTCAAAAACATAGTTTCAAACTAGCTTAGTTTGGAAAATTTAAGTGAAATGCTCGGGTTAGATTTCTAAGTGAACAAACAATTGGTCAACATGTTGTTTATGAGTTATATCTGGTTGGGAATTTTCAAAATAAAGTAAGCATTTAAACATATGTGTAACATACTTAATATATTTACTCATACAAGTTTCAAGTCTTAACAACAACCTTAAAGCGCAAATATCTCATGCAATCTCATATCATACAAAACATGTTTAGCGGTAAGCATATGATCACAAAAGGTTTTCAACGTCAATCTAGAGAACACTAGATTCTAATCATGCAAATGGTCCAAATGATAAGAGAGAGTTTATACAAGGCATTGCTTGATTTATCATAAACTTCATGATGATGTTTAAATTTTAGTAAGACATATTTCTTCACAATAACATAAAGAAAGGAATTTTTTTTGAGTTTTATCAAGATATATCTAAAACATTTAAAACAAAACAATCGTGCATATAAGGAAACCAAACTTAGTATTATATACCACATAATCCTCACTCCCCTTCTTATGTACTTTCAAGTTTTTATTCAAACACCAATATGGATGCCAACAGGTTAACAGTAACTAAGCTGTTTTCTAGACTTGTCTCCTAGTGTATACTTAGGCATTAGTCCACTAATACTTTTTCTTCCTTGAGTACATACTCCATAAAGAGTCTTTCAATACCAGCTAACTTGTTCCTTTCTTGTTTAAGATATCTCGTACTATCTACGGAGTCAAACTGGCCTAGAGGGGTAGAGCAAGATGGACCACCTATACGGCCCTCAATGATGCCTTGATTATGGTTATGCCCGGGTTCATAACGATAATCAGGACCCCAATGAAAAAGTATTGCTCTGGGTACTAGAATTGGTGGTTGTCTATTTCTACTGCTACACCTATTTCTATCTCTGTTTTGTAAATGTGAGTACGATATCTTCTCATTACTACCATTGACCATGGCTTGCCGTTAGTTAATTAAAATCAAGAATGACGTCATTGTCATGAAAGGATAGTCAAATAAGGTCTATAATATATTCACGTCTGTTCATATACGTAATTCGATTCAGACATGTTTTAAAAGCAAAAGATTTCACACCTAGTGGTGTAACTACTTTAAGATAATCTATAGGTATATGCCCCTAAATGTCTTATACATAAATATGAAATAAACGAGTGATTAGCACTCGAATCATATATTGCCTAGCGTAGCTTCCTATTGAGAGATAGTCCCTTGGACTTCCTCTGGAGATTTCCCAGCATCTACATTGAGTAGCACTAACACCTGGCCCGAGTTTTTGTGGTCTTATCACTCGTAGTTGTCTAATTCTATCTCTATGTCTACCTCGGCCTCTAGGAACTCTAGTTCCTTGCAAACTTGCCATCTTATCTTTCTATTAAGAATGTCATACGTTAATGACACACATTAAGGAATAATTTAATTTTTTAAACAAACATATACTCCACATGAGGTAATATACCTGCCATAATAGCTAACTGGCTTTAATACTTGTAGTCATACTTAACATTTCCATGTTGTCGTACTAATGACTAATTGTTTACACGTTGCCTAAAATGTTCGCCTTTAGAAAGTTCGTTCATCGAGCGCTTATCGCTCTTTGTGTGTACTCAAGACACATCGCGGGGTATTTGGGTTTATAAAAAGATTCACTTCGGAATCATCTTGGTAGCTTAACATTTGGAAATACGCACGGTTATTATTGATGGATGAATGATCGACCCTATAGGTCTTTTACGCTCGGAGGGTCTACTCGGAGGGTATACTAGCTATTGGTTCTGAATACACTGTGTTCAGGGATACTGAATGAAAAGATCCTTGATCATATATGGTTTGGTAAGGATATTCCGGATCGGGGGTATTCAGGTTCGGGATCAATTATCGGAGCAATATCATATTCAGGAGCAGAAAGATGTATTAGCTCAAGGTTAAGTTCTAGAGTGGGGTATAGCTGATCAGGTTGAAGTATAGTTTCAGGATTGTACACTAGCTTAGGATGGTATATTTCGAGGGTTTATGGTTATGAATGGGTACAAGGGGTTTTTCGGGGCTTGGTGGATCTACCGACTCAAGGTGGTACATTGGTTCGGATTAATATACTAGTTCAAAATGATACACTGGTCTAGGGTTGTAGGATTCGTCAAAATACTCTGGTTTGAAATGATACTCGGGTTCCGGATCAGCTACAGGTTCGGCTCATTTATTGGGGCAATATGCTGTTCAGGGTGGTATTCTGGCTCTGGTTCGTCATCGGGGTAGTTGGCATATACTCGTGGTCTAAATGATATTTTGGAGTGAGGAAATATGGCTCCGGTTCGAGCATAGGCATAGGGGGTGGATTTGTTGGTTCCTAGTTCAGTCTTACTTTTACGTTTCCAGAGACTACTGACCGACGTGCTACACGTCTCCTTCTCCCATAATAATCTACGTAGGGAAACTCGTCTGTTTACCACTACAACAACACCAGGGTTTTATCAGTACTTGTTTTCAAAAGATGCTCTAAGATAATGGCTTAGAGCCCAACTTAGTTAATCAAACCGATTGGCCAGGTAGGTGTCTATCATGGGAGCCTCACCGAGACTTTACGGCGACTCGAATGGCCGACCCACATAGACTAGCCCCGCCTTCGGCACCAATGGTTTATTATAAGCTGAGCCGGGTTCTTGCCGGATAAAAATGCTCTTAGTTGAAAAACTCCAAACCTAACTCCGTTACTCAAATAATCCGGGTCAGGCCGGTGTATATCATGGGAGCCTCACCGTGCTAGGGTGACTGATTGGCTGATCCACAAAAACCCTTTCTAGACACCAGACTATTTGGAGTAGCATAGTTAAATTCGTGCCAGGATGTCTGCTCTGATACCAAAAATGTAACATCCCAATTTTTGAAAGCGTTTTCACGGTATCATGATCAGAGTAAAGCATTGGAAGTAAATAGTATTTAAAAAGTAACTGATAAATCCACTGTAATGTATGTGATCAGCCTTAATGGCGGGTACAAAAATTTCAAATATCATAAGTACAAGCAAAAGGACTATCTCCGGTCGGCTCCTAGATCTGCTTTGCTTACCCTTGTCTCCGGTCCTGTTTACTCTGGATCCTGAAGCTATGGTAAGAGCTGAGGTTCAATACCCATTGAACCTCAGGTAACGGTTAACCTCATGTTTATGTACAATTATGTATGACAGATATTCATGATACCACAGTAAAATTCACATATACCAAGTAATAACACACCATATACACCTGCATATGAATGTTATTACGATCGCACTATTCACCGGTGCCACGATGTACATCCGTGTCCTCGCGCTAGGAAAACTTAACGGCGTTATCATGACTATAACCCGTATAAAGCTGTATGTGCACAGTCAATAACTTTTGACAACAGAATCTCAGTTTAAAAACACATCTCATCACATATAGGTATACAATGAACATCAGAGTTAGTGTTACAGTACGCGTCCGTACCTTAGTCGTCGGTGTTGGTACTGGCGTCTGTACGGCGATCACGCTGATCCAATAACGGTAATATCGCATCTATTAATTCGTAAGTAATATCCTAAGAGATATTTTGGCCCCTAATGACCATTTTGCCCTTACAACTTCTATTTTTCACTTTCTTCCCTCAAAATTCGTACAACAACGCTGGTATAAATCTGGGCAGCATTTTGTCTAACTTTGAAAAATCATAATTAATTCTACAAAAATCGAAACGAGGATCCGTAAAATTCCTTGGAATCCTTAGGATGTCTATTTTCAAGTAAAAATAGTCACCTTTGCCCAGAATTCACTAATCACTCCCAGGTTTTAAGTTTTGAACCTCTGCCCAGAATTTTTCTAGAATTTCGTAGCCTAACTTTGAGGAATTTTAACTTTCTGTACAAAAATCATTTTGACATGATCTTGACATATTTAAAAATCCCTATAAGTCTATTTTAACCATGAATTTTCTCAGAATTTTGTGATCATGATTTCAATATGAAATCCTGGCGTTTTCATGGCTGACTTCAGAATTTCCGAAACCGATGAAATTTCGCGTAACTTCGTTACTTTCATGATCTCTCCCGAGAAATTTTGCCATAATCTCTACTTCATCAATTTTTCGAGATAAAGGCAATTTTAACTATAAAAACATCTATATAAAATCATCCTAGCATATTTAAGCTACTTCTAAGAATTTAAGAACTAAAACTTAAAGAACTTAAAGCTAGAACTAGAAAACTTACCAAGAACTTGCTCCTCCTTTCTCCAAGGCTCTCACTCACTCTCTTACTCTTAGAATCAGATTGCCTTGCTCTGATTTTGGTGTGAAGAATATGAGGGCCAAGGGCCCCTATTTATAGGAAAACTTCATGGCACTATTCACCCTTTTCATCTTGAACATGAACCATTGGATCTAGGGTAATTGGGAGCACAAATCCTAGCCATACACACACCCCCTTCTAGCTTCTTCCATTACTTTATGACTCACCCTATCCTCTTCCAAAATTGCCATGTGCTTTAGCTTCATAATTAAGCTATCAATTTCTTCCTCCTTGCATACCACTAGTTAGAATCACTAGGAAAGAATTTATTTGAGGATCCTAATGAAGTTTTATGCATATTTTCTCATTGGTTTTGAAATCTTGAAGGCCTTAGCTTCATTTAGAGACCATAATCACCTACTTTTCTCATTTGATATCAATTTGCAAAATTAAGGAAATGGCTTCGGTTGGATTCATTCTCAAGCTTGATTTATGCTTGTTCATAATCTCTTCTTACATTTAATCTACGATTAATGGATCTCAAGATACAATTTAGTTTGTATGGATTTTCATCTGTTTATGTCTAGAATTAGTTTCTTGGATTATCCTAATTATTTAATTATCTAATTTCCTATTGGCTAATGCTTTGACTCTTCCTTCTCTCTTCATACTACACACACACACATGCACAACACTCTCTCTCTTACACATACACACACACCTCATCTTATCCTCTTCCATTTTGCCCCCAAAGTCTTCTTGCATTAATGCTTTGCTTGTGACTCATCCTTGCATGTGCTTTATTTGATTTTTTCTTCTCCCTTTCCCATTTGAAAAACCGTCCCCCCTTCCCCTTAATTTATTTTCAATTTGTGTTTTATTTATCTTATAGTATTTAGAGGAAAATCTCTCATTGGTTGATTTTGGTTCACATGGATTGTGTTTTATGAGAGTCAATTTAAGTCTTAGGATTTAACTTTACTAGATTTAATCCAAACCTTCAATTTGTATTAATCTCTTATTGGTCCAATTAATTTTATGAGGATTAAGAACATTTTCTTGATTTATCATTGGCCAACTCAATTTTACAAGGATTTGGCTTTATGAGGCTTAATTAAGGCCTTTGGTTTTAGCTTAATTAAATTTAATCTTAGCCCTCCATTACTAATCTTAATTAGCATCCCTAATAAAGTGGTTTAATGAAGTTGTCAAATTATGATTGGTTTCTAACTTAATTATGGCCTTTAGAGACTCTTCTTATGCTCATCTTAATCCTTATTTGCCATTGATTCTTAATTAGGGTCATAAACCCTTAATTATGCTTATTTAATTTTGCTATTAAATTTAGTGCCTCTATTCTAATTGCTGCAATTTTATTTGCCCATTATTTGTTGATAATCGCTTCTTAATTGGTCTTAGTACTTTGATATTTCTTTATGACTTTTTATGAACCAAATAGGAGCTTAGGTATTAGTGTGATAATTATAGGGTATTACATTGCGTGGGCTAAGGTAATCATGAAACTTTGACCAATGTATCTTGCAGCTAAATGCTTGTTTGTTGACCATAATTCATGAACCCAGTTACCATAAGGAACATATCGTGAATATCTATGAATATTTTTGTTTTGTTTCTTTCTCTTATTTGAGACAAGTTATGAATATTGAATATCAATCTTTTACGGTGAAAATAGTCGAAACGAAGTTGTTAATAATAGATTACCCGAGAGAAATAGGTAAAAGAAATTTCCATCCAAGATTTAATAATTGATCCATTCTTAGCCTAGGCAAAGTCCATCTTGTTGTGATAGAAAGGAACAAGAAGAAATAAGTTTTAGCTAATGTAGTAAAGATACCAATTGTAGTTCCAAAAACTCCACATGTTTTATTTATTTCAAAAAGCTCAGAAACATATACGTACAGAATAGAGATATTCCAACCGCCCAAGTAAAGAACTGTTACAAATAATGAAGAAACTAATAAGTTTAAATAGGAAGCAACGTAAAATAAACCAAATTTTATACCCGAATATTCGGTTTGATAACCTGCTACTAATTCTTTTTCTGCTTCTGGTAAATCAAAATGTAATCTTTCACATTCCGCTAGGGAAGAAATTAGAAAAGTGATAAAACCTATAGATTGACGCCATAAATTCCATCCCCAAAAACCATATTTTGATTGCGCGTCAACTATATCAACTGTACTTAAACTGTTAGATAATCCTAGTCGGTGATAGCATTACTGTTCCCATGCCGTACATGAGATTTTCACCTCATACGGCTCCTCGAAGGTCATAAACAAATCTAAGGGACCGGGCCGGTTATTTATCTTGATATATCCCAAGGATAGATAGGATTCAAATCCATTGGACGGTCTGAATTAGACCAATTGAATTTCGGTCTGTTATAATAATAAATACCAAAAAGGTACTTCCGAATTGATCTCATCCCTTAATAATTTGAATTTATTGTGTAATAATTGAACTCTTCAATTCAATAAAATACTCCTTTAGAATTCTCAATAACCCGTCATTTTTTATTATGAAAAAAATTCGACATTAGTTTATGAATTATGACATAAATTGTATTTCCATGAATATGGATATAAGAAAGAATCAAAAGGGATCCCTCTTTTTTTTTTTTTTTTTTTTTTTATTGTATTCTATTCTTTCTTTTTTTTCGTTCCTATTCTTCTTTTTTTAATGTGCAAAACAAAAAGGGACTAAAAAAATATTACAGGATTATTTCGTTTCTGATAGTTATTTATTTAATGGGTGGATAGGAGCATACTCTGGATCGGAATTGTGGGGAGTACTGCCTGATTTTTTCTACCAACTTAAAGCCCCAACTTGTATTCTTTTTATATTATGCGGAAATGCTCTTTTGGAGAATTTACATAATCTTCATTACTAATCCCTTGTGTATCTTGGTGTTTCTAACCATCCACACATTTTTTATCAATCTCCCCTTATGGTAATAGATGTATGGTAATTCATACAAACGATAGTGAAAACTCAATAAGGTTGGTCTTTTGAGCCCGCTTCAAAACAGGATAACTAATCAACCAATTTTGGGGTAAACGCTTTCTTCTGTTTATAATTTTCTTTTCACTTAATTCTTATACATAGAAAATGAGACTCAATATTTTCACTGCAGATTCAAATGAAATTCAAATCATAGTAAATTAATTCTATATCTATATATTATATTATATCTTAATATATTATATATTAATAATATATATATTAAGATATTAAGAATTTGAAAGAATTTTATATTAATATTATATTAAATAGTTTGTTATATTCTTAAATATCAATATTCTATATTCAAAATACAAATATATATATCTATAAATATATATCTATTTTTTGAATTTTATTACTAAATAGATTGATATTGAATTTCAATTTCATTAAATTAATAATTAAAATTGGAGAATATTATAGAATATTAGAATATTAAACCAATGAATAATGAATAAATGGAAACTGTTTTATTTCACTCATATAACTATCTCGATTTAGTTCATCAATCCGAATTCGAATAAAAATAATGAAAATAAAAAATCGGGATATCTATTCCATTTTTTCTACCCCTTTCCTATCAATTTCCTATAAAGAAGAAGAGGAATCAAGACCAAAAGAAAGGAGCATGGAAAAGTTTTGTCTCAACGAATCACACGTAGAGATATTGATAACACACATAGAGTT
>JAFJYI010000633.1:2970000-3035000 GCA_019022655.1 Acacia acuminata
TCTTGGGAAGGTCAAGGAAGTTGGTGACGATGACAGCGGAGCCGGCGACCGAAGCCCGGTGAACGGCGGTCGTAACTATAACGGTCCTAAGGTAGCGAAATTCCTTGTTGGGTAAGTTCCGACCCGCACGAAAGGCTTAACGATCCGGGCACCGTCTCGAGAGAGGCTCGGTGAAATAGACATGTCGTGAAGATGCGGACTACGCACCTAGACGGAAAGACCCTATGAAGCTTCTTGTTCCCGGGATTGGCTTTGGGCCTTTCTGCGCAGCTTAGGTGGAGGCTGAAAAAGGCCTCCTTCTGGGGGGGCTCGAGCCCATCAGTGAGATACCACTCTGGAAGAGCTAGAATTCTAACCTTGTGCCAGGACCTACGGGCCAAGGGACAATCTCAGGTAGACAGTTTCTATAGGGCGTAGGCCTCCCAAAAGGTAACGGAGGCGTGCAAAGGTTTCCTCGGGCTAGACGGAGATTGGCCCTCGAGTGCAAAGGCAGAAGGGAGCTTGACTGCAAAAGCCACCCGTCGAGCAGGGACGAAAGTTAGTGATTTTTTCTAACCTTAATGAATGGTCTATATTAATTAGGTGGAGCAACGTTATAAGGCAGAATCTGCGATGAAATTAGGAGAGTATTAATGAGCCTCCCCGGAGAAGAGAGGCTTCCAAAAATTGACGGGCGGACCCACCTAAAGTAGGGCAGGAACCGCTCGTCTTAAAGAGGTGTGTTCTCCATTAAGGTGTTGGCACGACTTGCCGTCCACTAACGGTCATTGACAAGTCGCCTTTCACCCCTGACAGGAACGGGTTAAATTGGTTTCTCTCACGCTTCTATTATTTATAAGCACCTTCCTACCCATCTTTTGCGAATCTATCGATGTGGGACTTTTTGGAAGATCAGAGAAAGTATTGATTTTGTCCAAATTTAAATTATGCAAATGCCAGTGAGATTTACGACATGGAAATATAGGCAAGCCCGCAGCTATGGACTCTATAACAGGTAATCACTTACAATAAGGCATAGAAGAACTGCAATCATTTAACTAATTTTTTTAAAACAGTTTGAGCATCAAATTAACATAAACGTCATAAGGCTTGCTTCTGAAAACTCAATGTGACACAGGTCTTGTCTTACTTTTTCGGTACAGCCTCCCTTTCTTTTTGCCGACAACTATTACCGCATTATTGTCCGCATCTTCATCCCAAGAAATCTGTCACATTGGTACAACCCCCCTCTTCTCAAGTTTAATTCTGCATTCGTGACCTCCACAGTATGAAATTGACGAAAATAATAATTTTCCAGAAACAGCTAAAAGCTACACGGTTACTTGCTTTCCTCAACCGCCATAACGGGCTTTTTAAAGATTCGGGAGGTTCTTCATCCATAATGCCTGTTCGCACCTCTTCGAATTACTGACGTATGGTTGTCTCACGGTCTCCAAGGAATTCATTATAAGCAGATTCATATAACAATCTAATATAAGATAACACGAATTTCACGTAGCATATAGGCTATTAAGCTAATGCATGCGGATGAATCTATTTTATTCGTTGGCCGTTTAAGCCCTCAAAAACATTATTCCAATCCTTTGACAACAAAGCATATATACTTGTATGGGTATGTTTTCTCCCCTGAAGTTAGACTGGTTTACATGTGCAGGAAGGAAACCTATATGGATCTGATGCCAACAAAGTTGGCAACTTCATGCCTTCATCAAACCCTTCCTTTGTGGGGTTGAGTTCATTTGATGTAATATACATAGCAGACAGATTATACAGCATGTTACGGCAATTTTTGTTGTTGTTAGCTATTACATGCATAAATTTCACCACTTTTGTGTTTGTTTCCTAGTAGGTTGTAGATGTCTCATAGATGTTTTTGTTGCCATAGTGCTTTGACCAAGTTTGTAATGAGATTCTTGACTGATTCTCCTCCTTGTGTGACTGATATATACTTCTTGCGGATGTGGAGTGGTAGTTTTGTTTTACTTCTTCTTGTAAATGGAAAAAAAAATGGATTTTAATATGAAAGAGGGAGAAAAGAAAACATAATAATAAATGCACTAGCTATGATCACTCTATTAGATTTAAATATTTTTGTTTTTTTTAAAAAAAAAATGATTAGGTCACAAGTCATCATTTTTTTATTTTCAATTTGTCAACTTAAATCTCATATGTTACTTATTATAAATGTTTTTTCATGTATTTTTTAATTATAAATTTACCAAGGGTATGTTTTTTTGGGTTGCTCCTCTAAATTTGGGTTACGTTTCTCTCCTAATCATTTTTCTCATTATCCTCATCATCCCTAAATCATATCCGTCCAATCAATTATAATACTTCTTTAACATCCCTCGTCTCTTCCCAATCAATGGCCCAGATAGGTTGATGAGAGAAAAGGAGAAAAAGGATGAGGAGAAGATCCTCTTCCCTCCGCATTCTCCAAAAGATAAGCATCTATGCTCATCCCTCTAATTTTGGAGTGGTTGACCATTTTTTTTATTTTTTATGTATTTTTATTCATTTGGATTAAATTGTATGTTGCACCTGAATTATTTTTTACAACTAATATCTCAAATTAATTACTTTATAATCCTACCGCATTCATATATATTTTTAGGTAACTATTGTACGTGAAACATTTTACAAGTAACACCTAATATCTAAAATATTTTTTCAATACTCGTATCTTAATATCTTAAGTTAATTATTTTTAGTGTATGAAGTATTTTTTTCAAAAAAAATAAAAATAAAAAACCCCTTTTTTTGGGGATCAACATGGAATGGGGATTCCAAAGTAAGAGGCTGAACAAAAAATTTACCGAAATATGGCTTGGGTGTGTGGAGAACTCGAAATGAGTATTGAAGGAAAGATTGGAGTGGCTCGTCCAGCAATCGATGCTTTTGTTGCAAAGACAGGTTGGAGCTTTGAGAGTTTGGGAAGGTTATTCTTGTACCCACCGACACTCTCTATGGGTTTGCTTGTGATGCTTGGTATGCTATTTTAGTCCATGTTTTCATTTCTTACCCACAACCTGTTTGTTTAAAGTCCTCTTAGCAATACTATTATCATTATTCTTGAGTTGGGTTTTTATGAGTGTAATCGTTTCATCTTTGAATAAAATTTGATCTTTTACCCCAAAAAAAGAAAAAGAAAAAAAAAAGAAAAGTCTTATATATACAAAATACAAAACGCATTAAGATATAAACTGTAAAGATTTTATTCTGATTATGCTAGTAACATTCACAAATAGGGTAAGAAGAATCAAGATCCTACATGTTCTTGGAATTTTTTTGGTATAAACTCTAAAGATTCTTTTACCGTTTGCAGATCAATGGTGAAAATCGCTCCTATTATACCACAAAACGAACTCAACATGATGAGTCGATTCGGTCATCGACAAGGGCGAACGCTAACCAAGTGATTTTTATGTTTGACGACGCGTCGTCGGACCTCAAGACACCCCACAACAGGTATATACTTATGTTAAATATGCAATAATGATTGATGGTAAAAAAGAAAAGGAAAAAAAATAACAAATGATAATAAGTAATTATCATTTGGTTATTGTCCTCAAAAGTGAGTTCTAAGAAAAATACTTGTCACTAGTTTTTTTGTCCTAGTCTTGTGCAAAGGCACTTGGCTATTATCTTGGAAAGGCTAAAATGTTAGGTCATTGTGTATGTTTATTTTTCTCTAATTGAAAGAAATAAATAGGTTCAAGATTTGTGGAAAGATATTTTCATTTAGTATCTCCATTTAACCTTCAATAACTTGATTTGGGGTTAAGTTTCTATTTGAAAGCGTTGTTTTTTTAACAAAATACTATCTACCCATCTTTAAATTTGCTTGCATATACCAACTATCTACCGTCATTATATACAACATTAATCTTATCAAAATATTACAAGTGGTGTTTTAGACTTCTCACAAGTAACTCCCTAAATTGATAACAGCTATTGCTGTCATATTCTCTCACATCAAATTTTAATTTTATTTAATTCAATATAAATTTGAATTTCGTATGAATTTGGTTTAATATAATTTAATTGATATTAAATTTGTCTGTTGCTCTTCAATATTTATTATTTCATTTATTTGTATAATATCAAGTATTATCTTAACAATAAAAAAAATATTATCTTAACTATTAATTTAATTAAACTTCTACACTAAGCTTTAAATGCTTCTAACAGTAATACCAACAAAGGTTGCTCAATATAGAAAGAATTGGGGCAATAACAATAAAGAATTGTTTTTTTCTGTCCTGAAGTTAGACTTGGTTTACATGTTCAGGAAGGAAAACTATGGATCTGACGCCAACAAAGTTGGCAACTTCATGCCTTCATCAAACCCTTCCTTTTATGTTATTGCAATTTTTGTTGTTATTAGCTATTACATGTATAAATTTCACCACTTTTGTGTTTGTTTCCTAGTAGGCTGTAGATGTTTTTTTGTTGTGCTTTGACCAAGTTTGTAATGAGATTCTTGATGTTTCTGAAGTTTTTTCTCCTTAATAAGTAATACCCTTGAATATTTCAATCTCACAACACTTGTGGCAAGTTTTTAGGGTTGAATAGTTAAGATTGAAACCTAAACCTCTTCATCTTAGTTCTTGCGTAATATTTCAACAACCAAGACTTTGGTTTTTGTCTTTGTGCATCGGTGAAGAATAAATTATACTATGACACTTACACGATTTTAATAAATGTTATGATATGCTTCTTTAATATGAGATTTTGTTCTTAGTGTAATTTATACTAAGAAAAAGATCTTATATTAAAGACTGGAAGTAATTTTAATATATTAATAATATATTGAGGTTTCAAAGCTAAACTTAATTAAGTAGTACTACTGGCCGGTCATGATAATTAGCATGTTCTTGCTGCAAAATATGGTTCACAACGTTTCTTGGGAAAAAGAAATTACTGGCAAACATTTGAACATCCTTATCCAAAGATTATAAGATGTTTATTATTTCAAAAATTCTGTTTCCCATGGTTTTAAAATAACATTTGGTGTTTATAATCTATAATAATTTCAATTTGGTCCCCTTATTTAATTTATCTCCAAAACTTCCATCACATGTCTGGGATCAAGGGAAGTGAAAGTTTATATGAAAGGAAGGATAGAGATTTTAAGGGTTAATGTGCGTCCAACACAACAAACTATTGGCTCGGAGAGCGTTCAATACAATTAACTATTAAGTGAACCAACCAAAGACAACAAACTTTTAAAAAGGAGCGCCAAAGACAACAAACTTTTAAAAAGTTAACGTCCGTTATCTAATGCGCCCAACATAACAAACTATTACTCCAAGAGCGCAAAGACAAAATTCTAAATTTTACTAAATTAAGTAATTTTTTTCTCAATTGTCATTATTCAAAACTACTTGTATAAATATCTATGGACAAAAATTACTCATTCTTCAATTTTATCAAAATTATAATTTGCTAAAATAAACCAAAGTTTTCATTAAAAATATAATTATATGATTTAAATAAAACTCAAGGTGTTTTATAGTTTATTATATATGTTAAACAAAAAAAATATGATTTATTTTTATTTTAGAAGAAATTTATGTGAGTTAAAAAATTCATTTAATGTTAATAAAATTTAAAAAATCTATTATATCCTTAAAGAAATGAAATGAGTTTAATTTTTATTTTTATAAAAAAGTTTAATGGATATCAACTTTGATACTTGATAATATAAATCTGGCAATTTGATGATATATTTTTTAATTAAATGATCTATGGATTATATGAATATGGGACTTGTTGGGAAAAAAAAAAGATAACTTAAGAGGCTTGAGCAAAGACAATTTAATAATAGGTTAAAGAGCAATTATAATGGGTTAAGGAGCAATTTGGCTTACGAAAGTCCCATATCCATATAAGCAATACATCATTTAATTAACAAATATATCATCAAGTTGCGGATTTATATTATTAAGTATCAACATTGATATCCATTAAGCTCTTTTTATAAAAATAAAAATTAAACTCATTTCATTTCTTTAAGGATATAATAGATTTTTTAAATTTTATTAACATTAAATGAATTTTTTAACTCACATAAATTTCTTCTAAAATAAAAATAAATCATATTTTTTTGTTTAACATATATAATAAACTATAAAATACCTTGAGTTTTATTTAAATCATATAATTATATTTTTAATGAAAACTTTTGTTTATTTTAGCAAATTATAATTTTGACAAAATTGAAGAATGAGTAATTTTTGTCCATAGATATTTATATAAGTAGTTTTGAATAATGACAATTGAGAAAAAAATTATTTAATTTAGTAAAAGTTAGAATTTTGTTTGTTATGTTGGCGCACCTTAGATAACGGACGTTAACTTTTTGTTAACGGCGTTATCTTTGGGTGCTCCTTTTTAAAAGTTTGTTGTGCTGGTTGGTCCACTTAATAGTTAATTGTGTTGGACGCTTCGAGCCAATAGTTTGTTGTGTTGGACGACCTTTAACCCTATAAGATGTTTATTATTTCACAAATTCTGTTTCCCATGGTTTTAAAATAACATTGGTGTTTATAATCTATAATAATTTTCAATTTGGTCCCCTTAATTTAATTTATCTCCAAAACTTCCATCACATGTCTGGGATAAGTGAAAGTTTATATGAAAGGAAGGATAGAGATTTTAATAAGGATTTTACTTATTGGCAAAGGAGACTCATGAGCTTATGGACAGGTTCCACTCTTGTACTGATTCTCTTCCTTGCTTGACTGATATACTCCTTGCGGATGTAGAGTGATAGTTTTGTTTTACTTCTTCTTGTAACCGGGGAAAAAAAATTAATATGAAAGAGGGATTAAAGAAAACATAATAGTCGTAATAAATGCACTATGATCACTCTATTTGATTTAAATGTTTTTGTTTATAAAAAAAAAAAAAAAAAATTTTGATTACGTCACAATTCCTCATCTTCTTATTTTCAATTTGTCAACATAAATCTCATATATTATTCATTATAAATGTTTTTTCATGTATTTTTTAATTATAAATTTACCAAGGTTTTATTTGATTCAACGAAAGGGAATAGAAGTGAGGGATTTTAATATTAAAGTGTCTAGATTGGTCAGAGTAGTGGGGAATTGAGAGATTTTAATGTTTACATTGTTTGGTTTAAAAAAGGAGGGGAGAGGAAATATTTTGATGTAGAGAATTTTACCCTTATTTTATTTAATTCTATACAATGTTTAATAAAATTTATTATAAATATAAAATTATAATTTAATAATTATCAAATTTTTAATTACTAAAAATAATTTGAATGTGATAGCTGTTATGTTGAAGAAAAAAAAAAAAGACATATTAATAATAAAAACGTTTTTAAAAGAAAAAGAAATCTATATTTTTTCTTTTGCACACAAGGCGATGCGACATGACAACATACACATTCATCTTTTGAAGGCGCAGAGCCATCCTATCTCAAGGCAACTTTTTCTTTTATCCGACTCTTATGTAATTTATTGTATCAATCAGCATTTTAAATCTGACCAGGAAAAACACTGATTTTAGAGGCTCAAGCTTTTGACATTCTAAGTTCTTCTCTCTTTCTTTTTCCGTTTATTTTTTTTTTCTTTCATCCTTAGATTTTCCATTCTTTTCTTCCTCCTTCGCCGCTTCTTTCTTCTTATTATCAAGTCCTGTGAAATCAAGTTGATATGAAGTCCTAATTTCTTTGGTTTTTTTAATATTTTTCACAATTTAATTAGTATGTTTAGGCCAAATATGTATGCCAATATTACCAACACTAGCAAGGTATCTCGAATAAAATCTAAGCATTTTTTATAGGACGTGATTTTTTTGGTGATACTAGTGGAGACTTTTTTTTTAAGCCTCTCGCCAGATGTAATTTCCCTTTAATTTTCACTGGAACAAAGTATATTAAAAAAAAAATCGCAAAGGGAGGAGTCTTTAAAGGTTAATTAAATTAAAGTACATACGTCGTTTTTTTGAAGATTGTATCAAGCTTCAATTTAGTATCTTAAATTTATAAGGTTTTACTCCTTCAATCTTAAAACCGCTAGTTCTTCTTGGCTGTATCTCCCTATTTTTATTCTGTGGTCTCCACTTTTCTTCTGTTATCGCGAATCTCTTTCTATTATTCATTTACAGTATTTCCTTTGAGAATACCTTTGCGTTACTGTCATACATGAAATACGCAAGAAGAAAAATGTCGGGGTGAATGTAGTACGACTGCAAGTTCTGCCCCAGTGGTGGACGCCGACGCGGCGGAGGTGGAGCTGACGATAAGAATTCTTATCCCATTATGCTCACAAAATTCACAAACAGGGTAAGAATCAAGATCCTACTTCACTCGATGTTGTTGGAATTTTTTTTTGTATAAGCTATAAAGATTCTTTTGTCGTTCTTAATTGCATATCAATGGTCAAAATCGCTTCTTCTATACCACAAAAAGAACTCAACTGAGTATATTGATGAATCAATTCTGTCGTCAACAAGAGCTGAACCATGATCATGTGATTTTTTTGTTTCACGGCTACGTCATCGGACCTCAAAACACCCCACAACAAGTATATGCTGATCTATGATAATGATTTGAGGTGATTAACTAACAATAATTAAAGATACAAATTATATCTTTTACTCGAGGGTGAAGTGTTTAAGTGAGAGAGAGTAGCAATTCAACCCATGGGTAGTTTGGTCTTTTGACCCAAACATTGAAATCATGCATTCCTACACTCTCAATTTCGCTGTTAAGAACATAAATAAAGAGAACCACCTTATTTATGGTAGGTAGAAAACAATGGTGGATATAATGGTGTGACCCCCATATGACATATCACAAGTGGAGTGACTAACTTTTCACCAAGTGAAGAATTATTATTGTTATAAGCATTCCCTAAATGATCTATTATGTAAACAAAGTTATAATAAGTGGGGCTGGATTTATTTAGTTCGGTTGACTTTTATTCTTTTCATTGCATCTTGCTAATTTTTTTATTTAAGGGTTTATTTTTAATTAATGCATTTGTTATAGTATAGTAGTTGACCATTTTGATGGAAATTACTATTCATTAGTGATAATGAAGTTTTAAGTTATCTTACGTTTTATATACCCATTTCAGTAATTTTACTAATAAAAAAGTGCTTCTTTATTTTAACATCCAAACAACATTTTTTTATTTAAAAGTGCTTTTTAAATAGTGCATTCAAACGTAAAATAGCTTAACTTCTAATTAAAGCACTTTTTTAAAAAGCAATGGAAAAAAGTCTTTTTTTTAAAAAAAAAAACCTATCCAAACGGGTTCTTATTCACATAACTTTTTTAGGATTATGTGAAAATTTTCCCAATTATTGATACTTTTTAATACGAATAATAATAGAAATATAGTTCACGTCAAATAATGATATTTTAAATAAATATTGAATATCTGAAATGCAGCGAAAAGGAATGATGTTAAGTGGAAGAATGAATCAAGTCCGTAATCTTTGGCTTTCTTCAAGAAATTTATTTGTTACGTCAAAGTCGTTTTCTAATTAAATCTAATACGTTAATCCAATACGTCAAGGTTTGTTGATTTTAAACCACAAGAAAATTAGTTAATCCAATACGTGTTAATCTCAATTCTTGCCGTAATTAAATCTAATTTACCCCCAATTATATCTATGGCATTCTGTTTTATGTTTTTTAACATTGACTAATATGACTGCATTGAGTCCAAGGTTTAGTGTGCAAGGGTTAGGTGATCGACTGTGTTTTGCATATTTTATTTCCAACTTGGTGAACATAGATATCTGTGGTCTGTTGGTCGCATGGGTGATTAAAATAAAAGAAAACATTAATGTATAATAATATTTGTATAACTAAGATTGAAAAGATTATATGAGCATGATTTATTATGAATAAATTCTTTTATTGATGACTAGGCATATATATTGTTATTTCAGCATTAAAAAAAACAATTTATCACAAAAATGTGTTTCATAGTTTCTTAGAACTTATGTGAAAATGTTGATGAGTGTGCTTTACTCTTATTAAGTGAGTTCTAAGAAAAATACTTATCACTGGTTTTTTGTCCTAGTCTTGTGCAAAGGTACTGGGTTAATTAGCTTTTAGGCTAAAAATGAAGGCATGCAAATTATTTATATTGGAAAGGCTAAAATGTTATGTCATTGTGCATATTTATTTTTCTCTGATTGAAAGAAATAAATAGCTAGGTTCAAGACTTGTGCAAAGATATTTAATATCTCCATTTAACATTCAATAACTTGATTAGGGGTTAAGTTTCTATTTGAAAGTGTTTTTTTTTTTTTTTTACAAAATACTATGGTCAATAAGTTTTAGTGAATTTCCTTTATTGGTTTAGACAAATAAAAAGTGAAAGACTTGAAAGTTTGTTAGGAAATAAATCAAAGTATAAATATATTATAATTAATTTATCGCATATTATAAGGGATTATAAGAATTATGAGTGATTAGGGAATTAATCATCATAATGAGTCATTACTCTCTTGTCTTCTCTCTCTTATGTATAAATACCCTATTGAGCATATGAATAAGCATATTGATATGAGAGTATACTTTCTCTATCTTTCTCTCTCTATTATTTCACTATACTGGCATAGTAGTTACTATGAATACAATGTAACTATAGAGTGTCACCCATCAATTGCAAGCAACTACTAAAATCTAAGCTATATAGCCACGGTTTAAATTAGTGGCAAATACTTAATTATTTGATGTGCAAAGGTTGGTATATTTGGGTTCATTTTATCACTTATAATGTCATCATATCGATTTTGGGCTATAACAATGTTGAATGGGTGGGATTAACGATGAGGTTGTAAAATGCCATCAAAATATTTAAATTCGGATGACCGAATTTTTAAGGGGAAAGAATGTAATGAGCCAATAGTTATTTTTTTTAAAAAAAATATTAAAGAGAACCATAAATTATTAAATAATGAAGTAAGTTAATAATATAATCAGATTTGTTCTATTTAATGTTTATATTTAAATTTTAATGTATATATCTGTGTGTATAATAATTATCTAATTCTTTATTAATAAATTAATTATGTGTTGTAAATTTCTAACGTAAGAGAATTTTGGGATGGTGAAACTTTGGCAGCTTCATCTGGAAGATGGTGATGCCATCGACGCTATGCAGCGCGCGCGCCAAACCGGAGGTAAAAATTATAATTTTTACAAATTGAAGAATGCGTAACTTTTTTTCATAGATATATATTCAAGTTGTGAAAAATAAAAATTAAGAAAAGTATTATTTAATTTAATGAAACCTAGAATTTTGTATTAGTTTTAAAAATAGAACGTAGAAGATAATATAGGAGGGGAAGGGGATGTGAAGAGTTTGTTAGGGATATTTTAATAATTTTAATTTTATATTTTTATATTTGGTCGTTCTAAATAATTACAATTCTTATGGTCCTTCTTTATAAATATCTTTTCTCTAGGTCCTTCATTCTAATTTTCCCTTAGAAATTTGAAGTTACGGGAAAAAAACATGAGAAAGATATCCTTCAACAACATTAACTTTAAACTGAATTCCCTTCCATGCTGTTATACAGTAAAGAATACTTGTATGTGTATGTTTTCTCTCCTGAAGTTAGACTTGGTTTACATGAGCATGAAGGAAACCTATGGATCTGATGCCAACAAAGTTGGCAACTTCACGCCTTCATCAAACCCTTCCTTTGTGGGGTTGAGTTCATTTGATGTAATATACATAGCAGACAGATTGTACAGCATGTTATTGCAATTTTTGTTGTTATTAGCTATTACATGTATAAATTTCACCACTTTTGTTTGTTTTGTTTCCTAGTAGGCTGTAGATGTTTCATAGATGTTTTTTGTTGCCTTAGTGCTTTGATCAAGTTTGTAATGAGATTCTTGACTGATTCTCCTCCTTGTGTGACTGATATATACTTCTTGCTGATGTAGAGTGGTAGTTTTGCTTTACTTCTTCTTGTAATTGAAAAAAAAAAAAAATGGATTTTAATATGAAGGGAGAAAAGAAAACATAATAATAAATGCACTAACTATGATCACTCTATTAGATTAAATATTTTTTTTTTTTTTTTTTAAAAAAAATGATTAGGTCACAATTCATCATTTTTCTTATTTTCAATTTGTCAACTTAAATCTCATATGTTACTTATTAGAAATGTTTTTTCATGTATTTTTTAATTATAAATTTACCAAGGGTCTGTTTTTTTGGGTTGCTCCTCTAAATTTGGGTTACGTTTCTCTCTTAATCCTTTTTCTTATTATTCTCATCATCCCTAAATCATATCCGTCCAATCAATTATAATACTACTTTAACATTCCTCTTCTCTTCCCAATCAATAACCCGAGATGGGTTGATGAGAGAAAAGGAGAAAAAGAATGAGAAGATGATCCTCTTCCCTCCAGATTCTCCAAAAGATAAGCATCTATGCTCATCCCTCTAATTTTGGAGTGGTTGACCATTTTTTTATTTTTTATGTATTTTTATTCATTTGGATTAAATTGTATGTTGCACCTGAATTATATTTTACAACTAGTATCTCAAATTAATTAATTTATAGTCCTACTACATTCATAAATATTTTTCCGGTAAATATTGTGAAACATTTTACAAGTAACACCTAATATTTAAAATATTTTTTCAATACTCGTATCTTAATATCTTAAGTTAATTAATTTTTAATGTATGAAGTTTTTTTTAAAAAAAAATAAAAATAAAAAACCCCTTTTATTTGGGGATCAACATGGAATGGGGATTCCAAAGTAAGAGGCTGAAAAAAAATTTACCAGAAATATGGCTTGCGGTGTGTGGAGAACTCTGAAATGAGTATTAAAGGAAAGATTGGAGTGGCTCGTCCAGCAACTGATGCTTTTGTTGCAAAGACAGTTGGAGCTTTGAGAGCTGGGAAGGTTATTGCTGTACCCACTGATACTCTCTATGGGTTTGCTTGTGATGCTTGGTATGCTATTTTAGTCCATGTTTTCATTTCTTGCCCACAACCTGTTTGTTTAAAGTCCTCGTAGCAATATTATTATCATTATTCTTATCTTGAGTTGGGTTTTTATGTGTGTAATCGTTTCACCTTTGAATAAAATTTGATCTTTTACCGGAAAAAAAAAGTCTTATATATACAAAATGTAAAACGCATTAAGATATAAACTCTAAAGATTTTATTCCGATTATGCTAATAACATTCACAAAATAGGGTAAGAAGAATCAAGATCCTACATGTTCTTGGAATTTTTTTTGGTATAAACCCTAAAGATTCTTTTGTCGTTCGCAGATCAATGGTGAAAATCGCTCCTATTATACCAAAAAAATGAACTCAACTGGGTGTAATGATGAGTCGATTCTGTCGTTGACAAGGGCTAAACGCTAACCAAGTGATTTTTATGTTTCACGGCCGTGTCGTCGGACCCCAAGACACCCCACAACAGGTATATGAATATGCAATAATGATTGATGGTAAAAAAGAAAAGAAAAAAAATAACAAATGATAATAAGTAATTATACATGAAGTTTAATTTCCATTGCCCTTTCATTTCTTGTTGCTAGCTAGCTTAAGTGGCGAAAGAACACATTTAGTGTGACTGAGTGTGGGGAGGGTATCACCATTAGTAGGCAATGTATAGGTAGTAGGTACTATATATATGGGGAAGACTGAATTGGCAAGTCGTTTGTTTGTGTGATATGCGGTATGGTGTCTCATTTAAACTGAAGCCTCACTGCTACATCTAAACTTCCATACGTTTAGGGATATGGGTGTGTATAGGGGCTATATCATTGCTTTGTATCCTGGGTTCATCAATCATCAGTTCAATATCTGTGGCATTCTGTTTTATGTTTTCTTAACATTGAGTCAAGGTTCAGTGTGTAAGGGTTACGTGATCGACTGTGTTTTGTATATATATTGCTTCAAGTTAGAACAATTACTTCTTTGGTACTTATTGAAGTTGATATTATCTTTGCTAATATATTGCTTTCAATCAGTTGGAACCTTTACAAGTGTCTTCCATCCACTGTGCAACAAGTGATAACATACCATGTGGTAAAAGATCTTACCATACAAATTCTTCCTTACTCCAACCCATCACAATACAACCGTCATGACAATTATATTCAATCACCAATAATTATAATATCATTAAAAAACAATGTACAAGAAATCATGCTTATATTGATATAAAATATCATTATATATTCAAACATGCTTAGAAGGAAACAATAATCTAATAATACATTAACTATAATTAAATTATTAACTATGTGAATAAAGTGAGTTATAAAAAAATTTACTTATAACATTACTTGCAAATTTACAATACATACACATATGTATATAATCCAGTCCATTTTTTTAATAAAAGATAGTTATTCACAATCATATACAATTCAAAAGTATATATAAGAATATTCAGAGTTATCTACTATTCCCTAGCACACAGGTAACCACACAATAGTTAATTCAAAGCTTTTAATGAGAGTCTACATAATCACAAATATAAATATATATTAAGATATAATTCAAAACTATTTTATACTTGCTTTAAAATGCTCTAAATACTTAAAACTATCATATAAAACTAGTATTCAATAAAAACAATAGCTCCCATGAATTAAACTGTTTTACTATGGTGTAGTATTATTTGGAAATATAAAATTGTTTAACAAAGGCCGAAGTTTCAAATTTAATAGTCATATGTGTGTATTCCCACAACAAAAGATAAGAGATCATGGAAGTAGTGTGTGTGTATACCCACACAAAAGACAGGACGGTGGAAATAAGGGTGGGACGCACATAAAAATCTGAAACAACAGGTGATGTATGGAGATATTATGGAAAAGAAAGGTTAAACACAAGAGGGAAGAAAAGAGAGAAGGGAAGAAAAAAAAAATGAAATAATGACCAGACCTTTAGCATCGGGATGAAAAATAAGATCAAATAAATAAATAAATAAATAAATATATACATACATATATATATATATATATATATATTATAAAGAGGAGGAATAAAAGCTTGATGGGATTGAATAGATTTAAACTTAAAAGAATTCTTATATACATTAGTGTGTTTAGATTAATTTTTGGATAACAGTTTTTATGATTTACGAAATAAAATAAATATGTGATAGAAGTTTTATCTCGATTTACTAAAATTGACTTTTGAAACTACAATTCCAAGTTACCCAACCAGTTATCTAAATCTTTGAGGTTAGAATCAAAAGAGGGAAAGTAAGTTACAATATATGTGGGTATATGGGATCGATACATACACACAATAAAAGACAAAACAAACTATTTTTGTTGTGTGAAAGGTGGAAGAACAAGGCACATCTAGTCATGTGTGGGAGACGAAATGCTAAAAGCATGAGTTTGTGTGTGTGTATATATATATATGGGTTTAATGTCTAAACAAATTCATTGGTGGGAATGTAGCAGAAGGAATAAGGAAAAATGAGTTTTAAATCTCCCGACTCATGCACTGATAGATTTTTTTTTTTTTTCATAAATATGCATGTATACCCGTGCACACACCATAAGACAAAACGATATGGAAGAGAATGTGGGGTTAGAGAAGTTGTATTGAAAGAAAAGCTTGAGATGCACAGTAGAGTAGGTAATGCGTAGGTGAAGAAGCATCATTCAATTTAATATCTACAGCAATCTACTTACAGTAGCTATGTGATGCAATACAGGAGAATCAAGTGTTGTTGAACAATCTTTGAACCCTGGACTTGATAGCATAGCGGTGAGAGTCCAAGACTATGATTTCATTAGGGATATTGGTCGTCTCTCAGCTACTGCCTTGGCTCTGATGACCAGTTCAGACCTAAGTGGACAGTCAAGTAGTGTTTGCATCAACGATTTTAAGGACCTTTGGGGACATTGTGCCTCTGTTTATCATGGTGGCCTGCTTCCATTAGGTTAGATGCAAGTAACAAAGACCAGATTTTACTTAGTGTTCATATTCAAATTTGGGATAGAATTGGTAGGGTTTATATATATTGAGAATTTTCAGGATGCCCATGTATATTAACTGTGTTCATTTTCATGTTGTGTAGACGTGTAGTGCAATGGAAGAGACAAGGGCCATATTGGAGAAGCATTCTCTGGTTGAAGAATTGACCCCTCTAAATGAGCAGTGCTTGATGTACACTGCTTCCATCTACCCATTGCGATTTTGACATTTCTTTCACTTGGTCCAATGCTGTACTATATCAATTATTTCCGGCATTGTTCTCGTGTTTCTTTACTTTTCAAGTGGCGGCGAAGATCGGCAACATATTTTTCTCTCTATCTTTAATCTAGGGTTAGGGTTTGTGTCACTGATATTGTTTAGATTTAATGAAGTAAATCCTTTCCAGCGAAAAAAGAAAAAAAGAAAAAAAAAGTTATGGCCAAAGGAAATGTCCTTTTTTATGGATTTGGGATTTTTGTACCGTTTTTCTAATGTTAATTAGTAAAATTGCACCATTCTTCAATCTAGGATATCATCCACTCTTAGCACAATATTTTATAGATATTTGTATACTTTAATCCTAATATTTAATAATTATAAGCAAGGTTCTTAAAATCAAACCGGTCACTGAACCGGTCAAGGTATTGGGTCAAGGGTCAGTAGATCAAATCGGAGTTAAACCGTGGTCAAATAGTAGAAAATGAAAATTTTAGGATTATGAATATGAAATTAAAAAAAAAAAAAAATTCAGGTGGCAGTGGTGATTGATAGCACATTTTTCTCTCTATCTTTAATACATGGTTAGGGTTTGTGTCACTGGTATTGTTTAGATTTAATGAAGTAAATCGTTTCTGGCAAAAAAAAAAAAAAGTTATGACCAAGGGAAATGTCCTTTTTTATGGATTTGGGATTTTTGTACTATTTTTCTAATGTTAATTGGTAAAATTGCACCATTCTTCAATTTAGGATATCATCCTCTCTTGGCAAAATATTTTATAGATATTTTTACACCTTAACTCTAATATTTAATAATTATAAGCTTATCAATTTTTCACATGCACTTGTCATATTTTAATTAAAAAAATTGATAATACATATTTATGAGAGAAAATTTATCATGTATTCTTAGATTACCACACCATATTAACTTCTTTGAATTAAAAAATTCAAATAATCTCACAAAAATGTAATAAACTAAAATACAGGACTTATTAAAGAAAAAGGTGAGCTTTTTAGCCTATACACTTCTATAATTATATAGTCATGTTTGTTGGAGGAAAATCGAAATCTAAAACCCATATGCTAGAGGGAAATCGTAATCTCAATTGGATGAACAAAAATTGTTTGCACTCGGTTAAGTATTCCCTTTAGTATGAATCATAGGAGAGAATTTGTAGTACAAATAGCACTACAATTTTGTCTTGTAATTAGGATCAAAAGGTAGTAGTATTTATTGTCGAAAGAAGGCGACGACGAGTTGCGTTCCTTCTTTGGTGGGAGACGACGTCGATTTGCGTTAGTTGCCAAAGTTTGTTGGAAGGTGGAGAGACGACTGTGAAGTCGCATTAGCTGTTGGAAGGTGGAGTTGTGTTCGGCTGTTCACTGCCATTACCAGTAGAGAAGGGCCATCGCCATCGTCACGGGAGGATGGCCATCTTCTCCATCGCTAACAAAAGACCAATGGAGTGAGGGATGATAGATTGCAATGGATTAAAGGGGTAAACTAGGCATATCTCCACTTCCCATAGAAGTGGAAGTGGGTTCCGTAGGGGAGGCATGGAACCCAGTTTCAACGATTTTGATGGAACTAAGTTCCATGTGAAACCGGTTTCAACCTACCAAACACCCAAAAATATCACTTCCACTTTCAATGCTAATTCTCCAACTCCAATTCCAACATACCAAACGAGGCACTAGGATTTGAAGTGAGAATTGATTAAGGGGAAAGGGTTCCCTTAAACTTGTTAGAATTGAGGTTGTTGTGGGGGAGAGAGAGCACAATGGAGAAAGAGAATGCAAGGAAAAATATCTAGAGAGACGAGGGTAGTAAAATCATTTTATCCACTTTTTAAATCAGATCTATAACCTTAATAGGAATACGTTAAATTTACCAAGATGATTTTGAATATAGTTGACGTGAATGTAGGATTTTTTTTTTCAAATATAAATGAGATTATAATTAAAATTTAGAATAGTAACTTCTAGGCCCGAAGAGCCCGCCCTGGTCCGGGTCCTGGTGCTCTCGGGTTGAGCTTTAAAAAATAGATGTTTTTCTTACCGGGGCTGTAACATCCTAATTTTAATTTTAGGATTTAAGCATAATTAAGAATTAAGTATATATGATAAATGTGTTAATTATGAAATTTTGGTTTATGATAATTATGAGAACAATTATTGAAAATTTAGGCTTATTTCTCCCTTAATTAATTTATTTTGAGAAAAAGAATAAATTCAAGTAAGGAATAAGTTGTGCCTAAAATTATAGAAATAATATATGAAAATTAAACGATGAAATTTGGCCAAGTGATTAAATTAATTAGTGGAAGATTAGGAAATTATTTTGGGAAAATTTACATAGGTCCCAAGGAAGAAATATTTACATTTAAGTCCCTTGAAATGACAAAATTACTCAGAAGTCCCAAGGGACTTCTGAGTAATTATTTCAGAATATAAAATTACTTTGCTACCCATAGTGCATATTTCACACAGAAGCGATTAACAACACAAAAAACATAAATTAACAACACAAAATGCATGTATTAACAACAACTTTTGAAAACCCTAAATTTGTCTTCTTTCACTTCCAGAAGCGATTAACAACACAACAAAAAGCATAAATTAACAACAACTTTTCAAAACCCTGAATTTTGTTAATAAATAAAGTTGTTGTTAATACATGCATTTTTCGTTGTTAATTTATGTTTTTTTCCGTTGTTAATCGCTTCCGGAAGTGAAAGAACACAAATTCAGGGTTTTCAAAAATTGTTTTAATACATGCATTTTGTGTTGTTAATTTATGCTTTTTGTGTTGTTAATCGCTTCGTGTGAAATATGCACTATGGGAAGCAAAGTAATTTTACGTTCGAAATAATTATTACGAAGTCCCAAGGGACTTCTGAGTAATTTTATCATTTCAAGAGACCTAAATGTAAATATCTTTGTTCCTTGGGACTATATGTAATTTTCCCAATTATTTTTCCTTGCATCTTAAGCCCATATGCTATTAGCAGATACATGCCCAACATTTTTTTTCCCTCACCCACGTACTCCTGTATATTTATGCAGAACCATGGGAAAACAATAATACATCAGTCCATTATATATATCACAGCCATGATTGAAACCAACTCATTATCCCCTTTAATTCATTCACATTCAGAAAGCCCAAATTCATTTAATCCCCAACCCATTAAATCCCATTTAGCCCAACACTTTAGCCACAAGGAACCCACGCCATTTAACCTCAGCTGATCAAAAGAAGGAAAAAAAAAAAAAACAGCAACAGTGAAGAAACGTATCAGTTTAAACACGTTTACGGGAAAATAGCAGAAAAAACCAGGAAAAGGTGAATGGATCATTACGGCGTATCTCTCAACCACGATTATTCACGCAACACGGCCATGCTTTTCGAACTTAATGAATACCCAGCGTGTTCTTCTCCTTTGACCGTTAGTTTCATTCTCAGACTGGATCCTTAAGTTTTTATTTAAGTTGTTGGCTTGGCTCTCATTCATTGGCGCTGCTGCAACTGAAACCAAGAGTGAGAGGAAGGTTGAAACCCAGTAAGAGAGGGAAGGAGAGTGAGGACCGAGAGGGAAAAGAGAGAAAGCCGAGAGAGAGTGAGAGTTTAAGCCGGTGCTCTGTTTCGGAAACCAAGAACAAAGGTAAGTCTTGAGTTCCTTTCCTTCTTGTTTCCTTGATAAACCAAAACATACTGATAAAAAAGGGGGGGTTTGCTGCCATATCTTATATGCATAGGTTGCTGCACATATTGTGTGTGTGTGTGATCAGGAAAAAAAAAACTAGAAGCTTGTTATATCTATGTATAATGTCGCTGCTGTTAGAAGAATAGGCAAAAGTTGTTGATCTATATTATGTATATGGGTGCTGCAAATGAAAAGGGAAAAGAAAACAAGCTGAAATATATATAATCATGTGTTGCCTCATGTGTAACAAAGAGAATGGGTTAGTGCTTAAAAAGAACAAAAACAAAGCTATTGTTGGTACACACATGGATCCGGTTTCTCTCCCCTGCACACTCTCTCCTCATCCCTCATCGGCGTGATCTGGCCGTCAAATCTGGATCCAACGGTCCAGATTGGTTTTTTCTATAAAAAAAAAATTGTTTTTTTGCTAAAAGACAAAAAAAAAAAAAAAATTTAAACCAATCGAACCGTTGGATCAGATTGGACGGCGGATCGCGCCAATGAGGGATGGGGAGAGAGCCGGATGGGGAGAAAATCATCTCCCGTACACACACATGTCACTGGACTTGGAAAGAAAATAGAGAAAGAAAAAAAATCTGGGAAGTATATATATACATATATGGCGTTGGTTTAGAAAGAGTTACTATCATATATAGATTTAAAAATGAGTTATATTACTGATGTAATTAAGTTGCTGCATTTTTATATATATATTTGATATTGGTAAACATATAGGAAAGGAAAACCTTTGTTGTTATATATATGTTGGTGCTAAGGGTTGCTACTGATGTATAGATATATAAGTTGCTATTATAAATTATTTATAAAAAAAAAAAAACAAAAAGAGAGAGAGAGAAGGAAATAGCTTGGCATGATTAAGTGCTGTCATGAAGGGTTTTATTTGATTTTCTTAATGAAATAATATACACACCCTCAGCCATATTCTGAATATGGATGATAGTAGATGATTTTTAAAGCTTCACTTTGAAAAAAAATATATGTGTATATTGTCACTAGATAGGAATTTCTATCGATTTAGTTTTTGTATGTGAAGGACAAAATGGTTATTTTCAAAACTAAATAAATAAATAATTAAAAAAATAGTAATAAAAATAAAATAAACCCCAAAATGTCATTTTCAATTTCTCTTATTATAATATATTATTACTAGAATTTGTATTTTTCTTAGTTATAGGAAATTATAAGCTTTAATTGTGATAATGTAGAGTTTACTTGTAAGCGGTGATTGTGTGAGTTGTGTTCCTCGAACTAAGGTTAAGCTTGGAATTGAGGTAACCGGGGTTAATTTATTTTATATGCTTGTGTTGGACTGTGAGGTATTTTTTCTAAATCTTACTTTCATATATATTACTTGTATGTGTTTTGAAAAATTATGTGTATGTTTGAATATGAAGTTATTTTAGTGAAGCAGTGTATTTTCCAATATGTGTATATTTAAGTGAATATTATTATTGGGGATTGATATTGTTGTGATGGTTGTAATGTTGTTGTGAGATGATATATATGGAATAATAATTTAGTAAAATGTTGATGAAAATTTTAGTGCTGTATTATTTATTTTGTTGTGGGATATGTTGGGTTGTGTAGAAGAGATTGAGGGTGAAATTGTGCCCATCGGCTCTCTCATTCTTGGTCCAGAATTTGAGTTAAATGTTTTGGGCGGACACCTCTCTGTTACAGTATATTGTGGTGGTATGGGAGGGGACAGTATTCTTGAAGTGACTAGCTAACAGCTTGACCGGGTATACTAGCACTGATATGTTGTACCACGTCCAGAGGAAATAAGGAGGAGCAGGATAGATGTGTGGGGATGGTTCTAATGGGTTCGAACTATTGTGTATTATTTGTTTTAATCATTTTTTTTATTCTTATGAACTATATTAGTTATTAAATAATATTATTCTTATGTTAATAAACCTGCTTCTCTGACTTGCAATCCTTTCCTGCATATTTGATAAATTAATTTCAGTTACGGGGACTTTATGTCTCACCCCGTCATTATTACATTTTTCAGGCGAGACCTCTAACCCTACTAGAGAACAAGGGAAGCAGCCAGAGGCATAAACATCGTGAAACTTGTAGGCCTCTTTTTGGTACTAGTGTTGTATTGACTTATATATTGCCATCATAGGGCCCTCATATTTTTGAAATACTACATTAACCATTTTTGGATGACTGTTGATTTTCTGAAGACCTTATTTTATACACTATCATATCATCGTGGATCCACCATTATATATTTTGTGACCACTGTTTTGTGTAGACCCTTTCTTGTGGGCCCATGCTGTATGACTTGTGGGCTATAAAATCTCATGTTCGATACTTGTGCCCTAAGTTATGAATTTCCTGTAGTGGGTTTGTGGGCAAAATTTATACCCTGGACCCCAAGGTGCGTGTATTGAAAAGAAACAGAGTTTTCTATAATTACCTGCTAATCAAATTTTAAGAAAACATTATGGTTAATTATTATTTTGTGAGAAAGAGTCTTTTCAAGGTCCTAGAGGGCCGGTCCTGACTCTTCATGGCAATGGCGGACCTACATAGTCTAGAAGGGGGAAGTGCCCCCCCCCCTTGAATTTGAAGAATTTTTTTTTTTTTTTTTTTTTTTTTTAAAATAATTATTATTAATACATGTTTAAATAATTATCCATCCTTAAATGAAGTGCTCACCCTTAAATCTTAATACATCAAGACTGCACTTCATAATAGGATGAGAGATGAATGGTTAAATGACTGTTTAGTACCTATATATTCAAAAAAGATGTATTTGATGGCATTGATAATAAGACAATTATGATAGAATTCCAAAAAACAAGGCATGGAAGGATGACATTATAATTATTTTTATTGTAACATACTTTTTTTTATTAAAATATATGTACTTGAACTTATTGAGTGCCCACCCTTCATTGTAATTCATGTAGCTGCATTTCTAATAGCACTTAACCTTGCTTTTCTAAATGACAGGTTTGTAATATAATTGTCTCTCTTATTACACCATTAGTATTAACTTGATTTCATAAATTTTTTTTCTTGTTTATATTTTTCTGTTTTTTAATGCATTTAAAAACTTTCTTTAAAAAAAAAAAATTCGGGGGCAACCGTCCCCCACCAATTATGCCCCCCTTATATATTTTTCTGGGTCGGCCCCTGCTTCATGGGGTAGCCCTATAGGGTCGGGCCAACCCTGATTCCCAGCTGTACCCATGCACACACCATAAGAAGAAAAGATAAAGAAGAGAATGTGGGGTTAATTGCATTGACGGAAAAGCTTGAGATGCACAGTAGAGTAGGTAATGCGTGGGTGAAGAAGCATCGTTCCATTTCATATCTACAGCAACCTACCTACAGTAGCTATGTGATGCAATACATCCCATTCTTTGTTTAGCATCAATATCTTATTTATTAGTCTAATAAGTATGCTTGGGATGCAATACTGGAGAATGAAGTGTTGTTGAACAATCTTTGAACCCGGGACTTGATAGCATTGGGGTGAGAGTCTCAGACTATAATTTCATTAGGGATATTGCTCGTGGCTCAGGTATTGCCTTGACTCTGACCAGTGCAAGCCTAAGTGGACAGTCAAGTAGTGTTTGCATCAACGATTTTAAGGACCTCCGGGAACATTGTGCCTTCGTCTTTGATGGTGGCCTGCTTCCATTGGGTCGTGCTGGTTCCAAAATTGTAGTCCTCACCATACCACACAAGTACAAGATACTCCAACCTGGAAGGTACATTTTGTTGAGATAATTCTTTTTCTTGTCTTCCAAGTTTCTTGATATGCCTTCAGAAGGGAGTGTTTTATGTCAATAACAAAGACCAGATTTTAGTTAGTGTTCATATTCAAATTTGGGATAGAATTGGTAGGATTTATATATTGAGAATTTTTAGGATTTCTATGTAACATTACTTTGGTTATTAGAACGCGAGCTCTTGGAGGAGTCTATTATGAAATGCTACCAAAAGAGGGCATGTCACTGGCAGATTTAACTGTGTTCATTTTCATGTTGTGTAGTGCAATGGTAGGCAAGGGCCATCTTGGAGAAGCAGTCTCTGGTTGAAGAATTGACCACTCTAAATGAGCAGTGATTGATGTACAATGCTGGAGACATTGCGATTTCGACATTTCTTTCTCTTGGTCCAATGTATGGCAAATTGTGACTGTTTTACTGATTTCCCGGGCATGTTTTGTCTCCCAATTTTTTGGTTCTGACTTCTTCAGGTGTGTACAGAGTAATATACTAAGCAGACCTATCTTGTGTTCACCTAATTAAAGAGATCAGAGATCAGTACTTTAAGACCAAGAGATAAGTTGGAAGTTCGAACCCCTTTTCCCATTAACTAGTTGTCTGAGGTGGTCTGCAGCTGATTTATGTGATAAATTAACAAAAAGTTTGCATTACCTGATATGAATGTTTTGTATTATATCAATTATTTCCAGCATTGTTGTCTATGTTTCTCTTCAGAGATAAATTTTTTATCTCATATTGACTAAATTACTTATGGAAAATTTTTAATATTCTAAAAATATACTCTTAGCAAAAAAGAATATTCTTTTCATTAATGACAATTTGGTCAATATCCTCTCATCTCCTCCCCTCAAACCAAACACATTGTTAGAGTTGTCGTATTTGGGCGCTTAAGCTTTTTATGTGTCTTAATTTATTTTTGAACTTTATGTTTGTTGTATTTAGGTTCATGCTTTGTGTCTTGTTTTTATTTTAGAACCTACATGAGCTTATGTTTAATGAAGTAAATCCTTTCCGTCAAAAAAAAGTTATGACCAAGGGAAATGTCTTTTTTTCTCTCTCTTTTTTAAGATTTGGGACTTTTGTACCGTTTTTCTAATGTCAATTGGTAAAATTGCATCATTCTTCAATTTAGGATATTATACGCTCATAGTAGAGCATTTTATAGATATTTGTATACCTTAATCCTAATATTTAATAATTATAAACTTATCAATTTTTTACATGCACTTGTCATATTTTAATTAAAAGAATTGATAAGACATATTTATGAGAAAAAAGTTATCATGTATGCTTAGATTACCACACCATATTAACTTCTTTGAATTACAAAAATTCAAATAATCTCACAAAAAAATGTAAACTAAAATGGGGGGAAGAAAAAGGGTGAGCTTTTTAGCCTATGCACTTCTATAATTATGAGATAAGTCATGTTTGTTGGAGGGAAATCGTAATCTCAATCGGATGAACAAAAATTGTTTGCACTTGGCTAAGTAGCATTTGTTGTCGAAAGAAGGCGACGACAGAGTTGCATTCGTTGCTGGTGGGAGACGACAACAGATTCGCGTTCGTTGCCGGAAAGAGACGACTGCCAAGTCGCATTAGTTGTTGGATAGTTGTGTTCGGCTGTTTGCTGCCATTGCTAGTAGAGAAGGGCTATCGCCGTTGTCACAGGAGGATGGCCATCTTCTCCGTCGCCAGTAAAGGACTAGTGGAGTGAGGGAATATATATATATATATATATATATATATATATATATATATATATAAACATTAATATTTAATAAAATAAAATATGATTCATATGTAGTTTAAATATATTAACTAATAGTAAGAGAAAAACTTACAACCAAGAGTTCATTTTAAAAGTAATGTTGGTTAATCATAGTTTCTATTTAAATATTATTTTTACAAGTGATTTTGAGCATTTTTATTATATTTGGATTTTATTTATTGAAAGCACCTATAGATGTATAATTACAATATATATATATATATATATATGAATTTAAAATACATGTTCCAATCACATTCATTCAAAAATAAAAAAAAACATGTCTCAATCACATGAAATCATTTGTCCCAATCATCACTTTACTTAAAAATCCTTAAGATGTATTTAAATTAATGGTTACCTAGCTTCCAAGCTCAAATTACCACCATCCCCATATCCTTGTTCTTTAAGATGACCCTTATTAATAAACTTAGCATATTGTGGATTTTTTCGCACATGAAATCCCATAATCAATCTTTTTTATATTATAAATAATACCAGAATTAATAAATAATAAATATAGATAGGCTATAGGATTCCATCTACCTTTTATATTATATATCTAATTAATAGGGGGCAGGATGACATTAAAGTCAGTATCTCCCTATGTTTAATTATGTGGTCCCCACTTTTCTTCTGTTATCTCGAATCTCTTTATGTTATTCCTTTACAGTATTTCCTTTGAAAATATCGGGAAAATTACACATAGGTCCCAAGGAATAGAAATATTTATATTTAAGTCCCTTGAAATGACAAAATTACTCAGAAATCCCAAGGGACTTCTGAGTAATTATTTCAGAATGTAAAATTACTTTTTGTCGCCTATAGTGCATATTTCACACGAAGTGATTAACAACACAAAAAGCATAAATTAACAACACAAAATGCATGTATTAACAACAACTTTTGAAAACCCTGAATTTGTCTTCTTTCACTTCCAGAAGCGATTAACAACACAAAAAGCATAAATTAACAACAACTTTTCAAAACCCTGAATTTTGTTAATAAATAAAGTTGTTATTAATACATGCATTTTTCCGTTGTTAATTTATGTTTTTTTCCGTTGTTAATCGCTTATGGAAGTGAAAGAACACAAATTCAGGGTTTTCAAAAGTTGTTGTTAATACATGCATTTTGTGTTGTTAATTTATGCTTTTTGTGTTGTTAATCGCTTCTGTGTGAAATATGCACTATGGGCAGCAAAGTAATTTTACGTTCTGAAATAATTACACAGAAGTCCCAAGGGACTTCTGAGTAATTTTGTCATTTCAAGGGACCTAAATGTAAATATCTCTATTCCTTGGGACCTATATTTAATTTTCCCGAAAATACCTTTGCCTTACCGTCCGACGTGAAATAGGCAAGAAGGAAAATGTTGTCTGGTGAATGTAGTACGAGTACGACGGCAAGTTCAGCGGTGGAAAACGCCAACGGCACGGCGGGGCTGGAGTTGATGACAAAGATTCTAATCCCATTATGCTAATAAAATTCACGAACAAGGTAAAAATCAAGATCCTACTTTACTCGATATTCTGGGAATTTTTTTTGGTATAAATTATAAAGATTCTTTTGTTGTTCTTAATTAATTGCAGATGAATGGTGAAAATCTCTTCTTCCATACAACATAAAGGACTCAACTGGGTGTATTGATGACTCGATTCTGTCGTCAACAAGAGCTGAACCGTGACTAAGTGATTTTTTTTTTCAGGGCTGCATCGTCGGACCCAAGATACGAATAATAATAGAAATATAGTTCACATCAAATAATGATATTTATAATAAATATTGAGTATCTGAAATGCAACCAAAAGGAATGACGCTAAGTGGATGAATGAATCAAGTCCTAACCTTTGTCTTTCTTCAAGAAATTTATTTGTTACCTCAAAGTCGTTTTCTAATGAAATCTAATACGTTAATCCAATATGTCAAGGTCTGTTGATTTTAAAACACAAGAAAATTCATTAATCCAATACGTGTTATCTCAATTCTTGCGGTAATTAAATCTAATTTATCTCCAATAATACCTTTCATAATCTGGTGATCATTTGATTACATAATTAATGGTAAAAAAAAAAAAAAAACAAACAAATAAACAAATGATACTAAGTAATTATACATGAACTTTAATTTTCTTTCCCGTTTCATTTCTTGTTGCTAGCTAGCTTAAGTGGCGAAAGGACACATTTAGTGTGATTGAGTGTGGGGAGGGTACCACCATTAGTAGGCAATGTATAGGTAGTAGGTACTACACGTGCGGGGAAGACGGGATTGGCAAATCGTTTGTTTGTGTGATATGTGGTGTGGTGTCTCATTTAAACGGAAGCTACACTGCTGCATCTAAACTTCCATAGGTAGGGATATGGGTATTTATGGGGCTATATCATTGCTTTGTATCCTGGGTTGATCAGTTCAATATCTGTGGCATTCTGTTTTATGTTTTCTTAACATTGACTAATTATGACTGCATTGAGTCAAGGTTTAGTGTGTAAGGGTTAAGTGATCGACTGTGTTTTGAAGTTAGGACAATTACTTCTCTGGTACTTATTGAAGTTGATTTTATCTTTGCTAATATATTGCTTTCAATCAGTTGGAATTTGGGTTAAGCGGTGTTTTTTTTTTTTTTTTTTCCTTAATTTTGCTCGGTATTGAATTTTATTTTTAGGTTTGATTGACCATTGTGCATTGAGTACACTGCTTAACATTTCACAGTTCTGGAACAAATATGCTTTCAAACTTCTGAGAGTAATCTGATTTGTCATGAGTTGTTGGTGTATTTTCACTTCCTTTGATCTGATTTAAGTTGATGAATCAAAGTCTGGCTTTTGGCGGAATCTCCCCTTGAGTTTGAACTGTAGTTGCTAAAATTTTCATCTCTCATCAGTTTGGTGTAATGCTGATTTCCTGTCAACTTTTGGTCGCTGATTGTGATTAAAAATAATCTTGCATCTCTGAATTGGGGTATATTTCACTGGAGTTTGACTTGTATAGTGAGTGGTGGTGCTCTTAATTAGTTTTTGATAATTTTTTTCCTACTTGCTGGAAATTACTGAACTGTGATGCATTATTCATTAGTATTTATGGCCAACTCTTTGTTATATATGGAGAATAGGCTGAAAACTGGAACATCCACTTAACTGGATATTTAAGTGCATTAACATGCTAGTCACTGGTGCATTAGCTTGAAACTGTTGCATTTCCACTGTCATTCTGTTCTGTGATTTTCTTAGGCATTGGGTTTGTTAATCTGGTACTTGTGATTTGCATTAATCTTGAAATTCTTGCAAAATTTGAGAATCTTTGCTATCATTTGCCACATTAAATTCATTGGGGTCCAAATTATGGAATTTTATTTTGCTAACTAGATTAAAAGCTTTAAGAAATTGAATCTTTGATTTTGGAATAAAAGATATAGATTTTTTAGTAGCATATTAAAGCTATATTCCACTGATTTGTGGTCACTTACTGCCTCATAATTACTATTGTGCTAATATGATTTGTACGTGCGTGCTGTAACCAAAGAAATAAAGTATGAAATTTGAAAATTTCTACTGTGAGGATTGTGCATACCAAGCACTCATTGCTTCCTTACATCCTTGATGCAACATTGGTACAATGTCTCATCTAGATCATTTTCTACATTGGACCGGGAATAGTCATAGAATTGTCCAGATTTAGGTAAAAATTAGTATAGATATTTTTTTTTTCCACCATCTTAGGAAAGAATACACATATATATAAGTTCATACATTCATATTGGGCATATATATACTTATTTTCTGAAGGGAAATCAAGGCCTAGATGCTGTGGCACAATTGTGATACTTGATTCCACTCTCAAAAACACTTGTATATAGTTGCAATACTACCACACTCATTGATTCCTTGAAACCAAAATTTTTGCTGAGCATAATCATTGCTGATTTTTCAAATTTCAATCAACTTCATGCTTTTCTGAATTCTTGAAATTGAGTTTGCTATTTTGTTGTGTTCTTGACTGAGTAATACTTGTATGACATGTTCTTCTACACCTGAATTTTTTTCCCTCGATTAACAAAGGGATTGATAAGGGACACTGATTTCCCCTCGATCAATTTTCCCTAAACACATTATAACCGATTAACGTAAGTACAGAACAAATCAGTGGTTTCGGCTCTAACTATGTTTAATCTTTACGTATGTGAATGACCCTTCACCAACCGGCAAAAATTAAGGCTCATTATATAATATTACCTCCGATCCTAAATATAAGAGCCAATTAATTTTTTGGAGAAATTAAAGAAGCTAATTAAATTACTTAAAGTATTTGTATTTATCGTTTTTTCTTTAAATTAATTTGTTTGACTTATAGACTGATATATACTCCCTCCGGTCCTAATTATAGGAGTACTTTTTGGAGTTGGTTTTGGTCCTAATTATAAGAGCAAGTTTTAATTTTTATCAATTTTTTCCTATAATACCTCTATTTATACTTTACAATAATAATTTTATAATACACTTATATATTTAATAAAGTAAATAATGTTTACAACTCATTAATGTCATATACACCTCAATTATACTTTTTTTTTATAATAAAATAAATTTCATTGACCGGATAAAATATATTCACACATTCACAGCAACCCAATTTATTAGCAAATAGCAATATATGTTTCGTACAGTGCGGACGAAGTGCTCAGAGAAATAGTAGTACTGTGCGTGGGCTAGATTCAACTAATTTTTCCTTATGTAATTTTCAAATTCTAGAGGGTATTTTTGGAAAATAATTATAATTAACTAATTTAACTTCTCTCCTTAATCTCTCTAAATTCTAGTAAATAGCTCCTATATTCACAGCAACCCAATTTATTAGCAAATAGCAATATATTACGGTGCGGACGAAGTGCTCGGAGAAATAGTAGTACTTGTGCGTGGGCTAGATTCAACTAATTTTTCCTTATGTAATTTTCAAATTCTAGAGGGGTATTTTTGAAAAATAATTATAATTAACTAATTTAACTTCTCTCCTTAATCTCTCTAAATTCTAGTAAATAGCTCCTATAATTAGGACCGGAGGGAGTATAATTTAATCATATACAAAATATGATATGATCAAGTAATTTTTTAATTTTTTTAATCTATAAATAAAAATTAATTGGCTCTTATATTTAGAACTAGAGGGGAGGTGGTAATATAATAATATATACTCATTACATAATAATTAATTCATCAATAATCTTCATATTATTACAAATTAAAGTATGAATTGAAACCTATCTGTTTGGCACTCCTCAAAACCTAGGTTTTGTCAAAGTTTTGCCAAACACCCCAAATTTTCTTCAAAATCATTTTCCACCCAAAACCTAGGTTTTGCCAAATCCAACTTTTTAATTCCACTTTTCTTCTTGCTAATCATGTTAAGTGTAAAAAAAAAAAAAAAACAACAACAACAACAAAACAAACAAGGAGAAGAAAACAAAACGAAAAGAAAAGAAAAGAAAACACTAATGTATAATAATATTTGTATAACTAAGATTGAAAAGATTATATGAGCATGATTTATTATGAATAAATTCTTTTATTGATGACTAGGCATATATATTGTTATTTCAGCATCAAGAAAAACAATTTATCACAATATGTGTTTCATAATTTCTTAGATATGTGAAAATGTTGATGAGGGTGCTTTACTCTTATTAAGTGAGTTCTAAGAAAAATACTCTCATTGTGCATATTTCTTTTTCTCTGATTGAAAAAATAAATAGGTTCAAGACTTGTGCAAAGATATCTTTTTAATCTCCATTTCAATAACTTGATTTGGGGTTAAGTTTCTATTTGAAAGCGTTGTTTTTTTAAACAAAATAAATAATTGGGGCAGTAATACCAACAAGGGAAAATTATAATAAAGGACCTAAGAAAAATAATATTTATTAAGAAGGACCATAAAAATGGTAATTATTTTGAAGGACCAGAAATTAAAACATTAAAATGGAAAGACTAAATTGCCCTTAGCCAGATTTTCTATATTCTCTCCAACTAAATCAGAATATAATCTAGAGTAATTGATAAATAATAAGAAATCAGAATCTGGAGTGATTTAATTGCTATTGAATGTCGGATATCACAGATTTAATATGCTTGTGGCATTTTATTTTTATGAAATGAATAGCATCCTAACAACTTAAACACACAAACACAAACAGAAGCTGGGCTAAGAAAATTTACAAATCGACGGTTCAAATTTGAAATGAGGAAACAGATTTTAAAAGAAAACAACACAAGGTGGAGGCAAACATCTATTTTTCTCATAAGCGTAACAATATGAATTCATTGAATTTTTAGGCTTCCAGCTGAAGCGTTAGCATTTCGGTTTTCATGTTTTTTTAAATCATAAAATAATTTTATTGGAGTTTTTTGGTCATACAATTATCTTTTTATCCTTATAAATTGAAGGGAAAAAATTGCACAATTCATTGACACTCCAGTCTCTTCATTTGCTGATGCCACAAGGATTTTGATAATCCTAAGATGCCATAGTTTTTAGAGTAAAGGTCTCTAGTACACGGCTGTGCCTCTGTTTCTTTATCTTTTTATGAAGTTTAGAAGAGGGACAAAAAAAGAAGTTCATAACTGGGAGGCAAGTTCGGTCAATCACTCCAGATTCTGATTTAGATAGAGAGAATATAGAAAATTTGACTAAGGGCAATTTAGTCTTTCTATTTTTATGTTTTAATTTTTTGTCCTTCAAAATAATTACCGTTTTTATGGTCCTGCTTAATAAATATTATTTTTCTTAGGTCCTTTATTATAATTTTCCCTACCAACAAAGGTTCCTCTAATATGTGTTAATCCAATATGTTCTTGCCGTAATTAAATCTAATTTACCTCCAATTATGCCTTTCATAATCTGGTATGATTTGATTACATGCATGATTGATGGTAAATATTCTATTCCGATTATGCTAATAACATTCACAAATAGGGTAAGAAGTTTTAACAAACTTTTTCCAAAGATATATGTCTTTTTCTTGAAATGGAAAATAATAAATTAGTGCCAAAACAAATTAATGATTCGGAATATAAAAAAAACTACAAAAAAAATTCTTATTTGAATCAGATGGATTTTTTTATGATTCATATCAAAATAAAGTAATATTTTTAGTTTTGGTGTAATTATTTATCCCCACCTCCCTGGATACAAATTTTTGTATAATAATAATTTAAAAATCTTAATTTCTTAATATTATTAAATTCATTTTAAATAAATAAAAAAAGTTGATTTTTCACTAGTAATTTGGTCATATCATTTGACCCATTTTCACTTCGTACTTTCAACTATTGGAAATATTGGACAAAATTAAGAATAACGAACCGTGGATAATTCTATTTTTTTATCAAGATCTTACATGTTCTTGGAATTTTTTTTTGGGTATAAACTCTAAAGATTCTTTTTGCAAATCAATGGTGAAAATCGCTCCTACTATACCACAAAAAGAACTCAAGTGATTATATTGATGAATCAATTCTGTCGTCAACAAGATCTGAACCCTAACCATGTGATTTTTTTTTTTTTTGCGGCCGTGTCATCTAACCTCAAAACACCCCGCAATAAGTATATGTTGATCTATGATAATGATTTGAGGTGATTGACCAACAATAATTAAATATACAAATCATATCTTTTACTCGAGGGTGAAGGGTATAAGTGAGAGAGAGAGTAGCAATTCAACTCATGGGCAGTTTGGTCCTTTGACCTCAACATTGAAATCATGGATTCCTACTCCCTCAAATTCACTCATAAGAATATAAATAAAAAGAACCACCACTATATAAAGAAGGTAAGTAGAAAATAATGGTGGATATAATAGTGTGAACTCCATATTACAAGTGGAGCAACTAACTTTCACCAAGTGAAGATTATAAATGGAGCAACTAACTTTTCACCAAGTGAAGAATTAATATTGTTACAAGTATTCCCTAAATGATCTATTATGTAAACAAAGTTACAATAAGTGGGGCTGAATTTATTTAGTTCGGTTGGCTTTTATTCTTTTCATTGCACCTTGCTATTTTTTTTAAGGGTTTATTTTTAATTAATGAATTTTTATAATATAGTAGTTGACCATTTTGAGTGGAAATTAATATTCATTAGTGATAATAAAGTTTTGAGTTATCTTACGTTTTATATGCTATTTCAATAATTTTACTAATAAAAAAGTACTTCTCTATTTTAACATCCAAGCAGCATTTTTATTTAAAAGTGTTTTTTAAATGGTGCATCCAAACATAAAATAGCTTAACTTCTAATTAAAGCACTTTTTTAAAAAGGAATTTAAAAAAAGTCATTTTTTTTTAAAGCCCTATCCAAATGGGCTCTTATTCACATGACTTTTTTAGGATTATGTAAAAATTTTCCCAATTATTTATACTTTTTAATACGAATAATAATAGAAATATAGTTCACGTCAAATAATGATATTTATAATAAATATTGAATATCTGAAACGCAGCGAAAAGGAATGATGTTAGGTGGAAGAATGAATCAAGTCCGTAATCTTTGGGTTTCTTCAAGAAACTTATTTGTTACGTCAAAGTCGTTTTCTAATTAAATCTAATACGTTAATCCAATACGTCAAGATTTGTTGATTTTAAACCACAAGAAAATTCGCTAATCCAATACGTGTTAATCTCAATTCTTGCCGTAATTAAATCTAATTTACCTCCAATTATATCTGTGGCATTATGTTTTATGTTTTCTTAACATTGACTAATTATGACTGCATTGAGTCAAGGTTTAGTGTGTAAGGGTTAAGTGATCTAACTATGTTTTGTATATTTTATTTCTAACTTGGTGAACACAGATATATCTATGGTCAGTTGGTCCACATGGGTGATTAAGATTGAAAAGATTATATGAGCATGATTTACTATGAATAAATTCTTTTCTTGATCGATGACTAGGCATATATATTGTTATTTCAGCATTAAGAAAAACAATTTATCACAACTGTTTCATAGTTTCTTAGAACTTATGTGAAAATGTTGATGATAGTGCTTTACTCTTATTAGGTGAGTTCTAAAAAAAAATACTTGTCACTGGTTTTTTGTCCCAGTCTTGTGCAAAGGCACTTGGTTATTTTGCTTTTAGGCTAAAAATGAAGGCATGCAAATTATTTATCTTGGAAAGGCTAAAATGTTATGTCATTTTGCATATTTATTTTTCTCTGATTGAAAGAAATAAATAGGTTCAAAGACTTGTGGAAAGATATCTTCATTTAGTATCTCCATTTAACGTTCAATAACTTGATTTGGAGTTAAGTTTCTATTTGAAAGCGTTGTTTTTTTTAACAAAATACTATGGTCAATAAGTTTTAGTTAATTTCCTTTATTGGTTTAGACAAATAAAAGAGTGAAAGACTTATATTTCTAGTATAGTAGCTACTATGAATACACTTATAATGTCATGCATAGATTTTGGGCTATAACAATGTTGAATGGGTGGTATTAACAATGAGGTTGTAAAATGCCATCAAAATATTTAAATTCAGAGAACCGAATTTTTAAGGGGAAGGAATGTAATGACCCAATAATTATTTTTAAAAAAAAAAAATCTTAAAGAAACCATAAATTATTAACTAATGAAGCAAGTTAATAATATAATCAGATTTGTTCTATTAACTAATGAAGTACTATTAACTAACTATAGAAGTAAGTTAATCATAAACTTTCATTGTTTGCGGAGCTTCATCTAGAAGATGGTGATGCCATTGACGCTATGCCACGCGCTCGCCAAATCGGAGGTAAAAATTATAATTTTTACATATTGAAGAATGCGTAATTTTTTTTTTCTTTTATAGATATATATTCATGTTTTTTTTTATAAATATATATTCAAGTTGTGAAAAATAAAAATTGAGAAAAGTATAATTTAATTTAATAAAACTTTGAATTTTGTATTAGTTTTAAAAATAGAATATAGAAGATAATATACTTGTATGTGTTTGTTTTCTCTCCCGAAGTTAGACTTGGTTGGCAACTTCATGCCTTTATCAAACCCTTCCTTTTGTGGGGTTGAGTTCATTTTCTGTAATATACATAGCAGACAGATTGTACAGCATGTTATTGCAATTTTTGTTGTTATTAGCTATTACAGGTATAAATTTCACCACTTTTGTGTTTGTTTCTTGGGCGAAGGAGTGATTTTACACACGAAGTTTTCCTCCAGGAGCGCTCAGCACCACGAAGTTTTTTGAGGAGCAAAAGTACACACGAAGTTACGTTTTGGGAGCGCCCAGCACCACGGCCGTTAGTCAATTGTTAGTTGACCGTTAACTTGGATGGAATGTTGACGTGGCATTGACTTAGACTGACACGCTGACATGGATGATGACGTGACGGCGACGTGGAATAAAAAATTCAAAAAAAATTCAGAAAATTAGGAAAAAATTAAAAAAAAAAAATAGAATTTTTTTAAAAAAATTAAAATCGAAAAAAATTCAAAAAATTAGGAAAAAATTAAAAAATTTTAAAAATAAGTATAAAATAATTAAAATAATTATAAAAAATATTAAAATAAAAATTCAAAAAATTAAAAAAAAAATTCAAATAATTAAAATAATTAGAAAGAAATTCTTTTTACCCAAAAGATGCCCGCAATACGCGATAGCCGACAACTCGACGAAACACTCCGAGCCTCTTGGGTTTTACCCAAAAGATTAAATTCTTTTTTCTTTTTCCTTTATTTTAATTTAATGGGCCTTGTCGATTCTCCTCCTTTAGTCCATCGTTTCTTTTGAAAACCCATCCCTCTCGTCCAACCATGTATATAATAAAGGGCAAATGATCGCCGACGGTAGGGTGGTCGATGGTGGGCCTCTTTGGAGGGGGTATTTTAATTTCTTTCTAATTATTTTAATTTTTTCCTAATTATTTTAATTTTTTCCTCAATTTTTGAATTTTTTCAAATTTTTTAAATTTTTTTCTAATTATTTTATTTTTTCCTTTTTTGAATTTTTTTTTCAAATTTTTTGAATTTTTTTCAAATTTTTTTATAATTATTTCTAATTATTTTAATTATTTAATAATTTTTTCCTTATTTTTTTCTAATTTTTTAAAAAAAAAAATTTCTAATTTTTTTATTTTTTCCTAATTTTTTGAAATTTTTTTATTCCACATCAGCATCCACGTCAGCATCCATGTCAGCGTGTCAGTCCAAGTCAGCGCCACGTCAGCATTCCATCCAAGTTAACGGTCAACTAACGGTTGACTAACGGCCGTGGTGCTGGGCGCTCCCAAAACGTAACTTCGTGTGTACTTTTGCTCCTCAAAAAACTTCGTGGTGTTGGACGCTCCTGGGAGGAAACTTCGTATGTAAAATCGCTCTTTCGCCCTTGTTTCTAAGTAGGCTGTATATGTTTTTTTTTTTGCCTTAGTGCTTTGACAAAGTTTGTAATGAGATTCTTGATGTTTCTGAAGTTTTTTTCTCCTTAATAAGTAATACCCTTGAATATTTCAATCTCACAACACTTGTGGCAAGTTTTTAGGGTTGAATAGTTAAGATTTAAACCTAAACCTCTTCATCTTGCTTCTTGCTTGCGTAATGTTTCGACAAACAAGACTTTGGTTTTTTTTCTTTGTGGATTGTTGAAGGATAAGTTATACTATTTATGACTTACACAATTTTAGTAAATGTTATGAGATTTTGTTCTTAAGTGTAATTTATACTAAGAAAAAGATCTTATATTAAAGACTGGGGTAATTTTAATATATTAATAATATATTGAGGTCTAGCTAAACTTAATTAAGTACTACTTGTCATGATAATTAGCATGTTCTCGCTTCAAAATAGTGTTCACAATGTTTCTTGTTTCTTGGGGAAAAAAATTACTGGCAAACATTTGAACATCCTTATCTAGAGATTATAAGATGTTTATTATTATTTCACAAATTCTGTTTGCCATGGTTTTAAAATAACATTTGGTGTTTATAATCTATAGTAGTTTTTAATTTGGTCCCCTCAATTTAATTTATCTCCAAAACTTAATTTAATTTATTTGATTCAACGAAAGGGGGAGGGAAGTGGGGGATTTTAATATTAAAGTGTCTGGATTGGTCAGAAGAGAGGGGAATTGAGAAATTTTAATGTTTATCCTATTTGATTTACAAGGAGAGGAGAGAGGAAATATTTTGATGTAGAGAATTTTACCCTTATTTTATTTAATTCTATACAATGGTTAATAAAATTTATTATAAATATAAAATTATAATTTAATAATTGTGAAATTTTTAATTATTAAAAAATAATTTGAATGTGACAGCTGTTATGTTGAAGAAAAAAGAAAAAAGACATATTAATAATAAAAACGTTTTTAAAAGAAAAAGAAATCTATATTTTTTTCTTTTGCACAAAAGGCGATGCGACATGCCAACGTTCACATTCATATTTTCAAGGTGCAGAGTTATCCTATCTCAAGGCAACTTTTACTTTTATCCCTTGGATCATGACTCTTTTGTAATTTATTGTATCAATCAGCATTTTAAATCTGACCAGGAAAACACTGATTTTAGAGGTTTAAGTTTTTGACATTCTAAGTTCTTCTCTCTCTTGTCGCCGGTGATTCTTCACTCTTTCTTTTTCCGTTTTTTTTTTTTTTTTTTTTCTTTCATCTTTTCTCATCTCCATCCTCCTCCTCTCCTTAGATTTTCCGTTCTTTTCTTCCTCCTTCGCCACTTCTTTCTTCTTATTATCAAGCCGTGTGAAATCAAGTTGATATGAAGTCCTAATTTCTTTAGTTTTTATTAATATTTTTTACGATTGGTATGTTTAGGCCAAATATGTAAGCTAATATTACCAACACTAGCAACGCGGGTATCTCGAATGAAATCTAAGCATTTTTTATACCTTTGCATTACTGTCATACGGCAAGAAGAAAAATGTCTGGTGAATGTAGTATGACTGAAAGTTTCGGCGGACGCCAGCGGCGTAGCGGAGGTGGAGCTGAATAAGAATTCTAATTCCATTATGCTCATAAAATTCACGAACAGGGTAAGAATCAAGATCCTACTTTACTCGATGTTCCTGGAATTTTTTTTTGACATAAACTATAAAGATTCTTTTTTCGTTCTTATATTGATGAATCAATTATGTCATCAACAAGAGCTGAACTCTGACCATGTGATTTTTTGCAAGGTTCTAAAAATCGGACTGGTCATTGAACCAAAAATCGGACTGGTCATTGAACCGGTGGAGGTATTGGGTTAAGCGTCAGTGGGTCAAACTGGAGTCAAACCGGTGTTAATTAAAAATATAATTTGATTAAGATAAGTAAAAATATTTATATTTCAATAATAAAAAATATTTTATAATAGGATATGATGTGATAGATAAATAAATTTTTTGTTTTTATCAAGATATATAATAATATATTGTTTCTTCAAAAAAAAAAAGCAGATCATGGTTATGGTTCGGCGTGTAGAGTTCCCAAAACTTAAATATGATGTGCCCATGGTAGGTATAGGGCTATAGACTACAGGATATAGGATATGGGCATTCTGACTTTTTGATTTTTTTTTTTTTTTTTTTTTTTTTTTTTTTTTGTTTAATTAGTAAAGTTAGCCATTTGCCATATCCAGTTCGTGTTTGACCAAAAAAAAAAAAAAAAAAAGTTCGCGTTGATTTGTTTTTAACTTTTTATCTCCCTCCTTCAACTCTTCATTCATTCATTCAGACCTCACCTTCTCTCTCAGCTCCCCTCCTTCTTTCTTTCTCCTTCAACTCTTCAGATTCAGAGCAATCTCTCTCAGTCTCTCCTCCTTCTTGTTAGGCACCGCGGAGCTACTGGTTGTGAACTAAGAAATTCTACCGGTCAAAATCTGTCTCCATTATTTCGACCTCCTATCTTTGATCTGTGACGAATCTAGATCACGATCTCCGCCAGCCACCGATGAGGATTCCGACGCTCTACCCTTCTTCTTCAATCAAAATTTTTTTTTTTTTTAAAAAAACAACCTTTTTAAATCGACTCGGCGGTTTAGGCCGAGTTGACGAGTTGACCGGGTCAACTCGGAACCTCGGTTCACCTCCTGACTCGGACCGGGTTTCCGAATGGTTTGACGGTTTCCGGTCTGAACCGGCCGGTCCGGTCCGGGTTTCATAATTTGTTTCACGGCCGTGTCATCAGACCTCAAAACACCCAACAATAAGTATATGCTGATCTATGATAATGATTTGAGGTGATTAACCAACAATAATTAAATATACAAATTATATCTTTTACTCGAGGGTCAAGTGTTTAAGTGAGAGGGAGAGTAGCAATTCAACCTATGGGCAGTTTGGTCTTTTGACCCCAACATTGAAATCATGGATTCCTATTCTCTCAAATTCACTCTTAAGAATATAAATAAAGAGAACCACCAATAGATAAGCATGATAAGTAGAAAATAATGGTGGATATAATAGCATGATAAGTAGAAAATAATGGTGGATATAATAGTGTGACCTTCATATTACAAGTGGAGCAACTAACTTTTCACCAAGTGAAAATTAATATTGTCACAAGTATTCCCTAAATGATCTATTACATAAATAAAGTTACAATAAGTGGGCTGGATTTATTTAATTCAGTTGACTTTTATTCTTTTCATTGCACCTTGCTATTTTTTTTATTTAAGGGTTTATTTTTAATTAATGCATTTGTTATAATATAGTAGTTGACCATTTTGAGTGGAAATTACTATTTATTAATGATAATGAAGTTTTAAGCTATCTTACGTTTTATATGCCCATTTCAATAATTTTACCAATAAAAAACTGATTCTCTATTTTAACATCCAAACAGCATTTTTATTTAAAAGTGCTTTTTAAATGGTGCATCCAAATGTAAAATAGCTTAACTTCTAATTAAAGTACTTTTTAAAAAACCAACGTAAAAAAGGCTTTTTTTTTTTTTTTTAGTCTATCCAAACGGACTCTTATTCATGTGACTTTTCTTTGGATTACATAAAAATTTTCCCAACTATTTATACTTTTTAATATGAATAATAATAGAAATATAGTTCATGTCAAATAATGATATTTATAATAAATATTGAGTATCTGAAATGCAACAAAAAGGAATGATGCTAAGTGGAAGAATGAATCAAGTCCGTAACCTTTGTCTTTCTCCAAGAAATTTATTTGTTACGTCAAAGTCATTTTCTAATTAAATCTAATATGTTAATCCAATACATGTTAATTTCAATTCTTGCCGTAATTAAATCTAATTTACCTGCAATTATGCCTTTCATAATCTGATGATGATTTGATTCCATGATTAAAAATAAAAGGGAAGAAAAAATAACAAATGATAATAAAGATTCTATTCCGATTAAGTTAATAACATTCACAAATAGGGTAAGAAGAATCAAGATGCTACATCTTCTTGGAATTTTTTTTGGGTATAAACCCCAAAGATTCTTTTGCCGTTTGCAGATCAATGGTGAAAATCGCTCCTATTATACCACAAAACAAACTCAACTGGGTGTAATGATGAGTCGATTCTATCGACAAGGACTGATCGCTGACCAAGTGATTTTTATGTTTCACAGCCGTACGTCGTCAGACCCCAAGACACCCCGCAACAGGTATATGCTTATGTGAAATATGCAATAATGATTGATGGTAAAAAACAGAAAAGAAAAAAAATAACAAATGATAATAAGTAATTATACATGAAGTTTAATTTTCTTTGCCCTTTCGTTTCTTGTTGCTAGCTAGCTCAAGTGGCAAAAGGACACATTTAGTGTGATTGAGTGTGGGGAGGGTATTACCGTTAGTAAGCAATGTCTATAGGTAGTAGGTACTACCGTACTACATGTATGGGGAAGACTAGATTGGTAAGTCGTTTGTTTGTGTGATATGTGGTGTGGTGTCTCATTTAAACTGAAGCAAAACTGCTGCATCTAAACTTCCATACGTCTAGGGATATGGGTGTGCATAGGGGCTATATCATTGCTTTGTATCTTGGGTTCATCAATCATCAGTTCAATATCTGTGGCATTCTATTTTATGTTTTCTTAACATTGAGTCAAGGTTTAGTGTGTAAGGGTTAAGTAATCGACTGTGTTTTGTATATATATTGCTTGAAGTTAGAACAATTACTACTTTGGTGCTGGTTGGAGTTGATATTATCTTTGCTAATATATTGCTTTCAATCAGTTGGAACCTTGACAAGTGTTATCCATTCTGCACCAAGTGATAACATACCAAGTGGTAAAAGATCTCACCATACAAATTCTTCTTTACTCCAACTCATCACAATGCAACTGTCATGACAATTATATTCAATCACCAATAATTATAATATCATTAAAAAACAATGTAGAAGAATCCATTGATATAAAATATCATTATATATTCAAACATGCTTAGAAGGAAACAATAATCCAACAATACATCAATTATAATTAAATTATTAACTATGTGAATAAAGTGAGTTATAAAGAAATTTACTTATAACATTACTTGTGAATTTACAATACATACACATATGTATATTATCTAGTCCATTTTTTTTTTAATAAAAGATAGTTATTCACAATCATATACAATTCAAAAGTATTTATAAGAATATTCAGAGTTACCTACTACTCTCTAACACATAGGTAACCACACAATAGTTAATCCAAAGCTCTTAATGAAAGTCTACATAGTCACAAATATAAATATATAGTAAGATATAATTCAAAAACTATTTTATACTTGCTTTAAAATGCTCTAAATACTTAAAACTATCATATAAAACTAGTATTCAATAAACACATTACCTCCCATGAATTAAACTGTTTTTATTAGGGTGTAGTAGTATTTGGAAATATAAAATTGTTTAACAAAGGCCAAAGTTTCGAATTTAATAGTCATATACTCAACAGAAGATAAGAGATCATGGAAGTACTGTGTGTGTGTGTATACCCACAAAAAAGACAGGAGGGTGAAAATGAGGGTGGTATCTTGAAACTGACATACATAAGCATATAACGCACATAAAAATCTGAAAATGGTCATCCAGTTATAAGGAGGATGGATAAAAGCTTGACGGGACTGAATAGATTTAAACTTAAATGAATTATTATATAAATTAGTGTGTTTAGATTAGTTTTTAGATAATAATTTTTATAATTTACGAAATAAATATGTGATAGAATTGTATCTCGATTTACTGACTTCTAAAACTAAAATTTCAGAGTTACCCAAACAGTTATCTAAATTTTGAGGTTGGAATCGAAAGAGGGAAAGTGAGTTACAGTATATGTGGACCCGATACATACACACAATAAAAGACAAAACAAGCTATTTTTGTTGTGGGAAAGTTGGAAGGACAAGACACATCTAGTCATGTGTGGGAGAGAGAAATGCTAAAAGTATGAGTTGATTTTATATATATATATATATATATATATATAAAAGGGAAAAACACTTCTCATGTTGTAGGAGGAATGTTTTCTCATATACACACACATAAAATGGTGAGACCTAGGATATATATATAATTTATTATGTGGGTCCCACCATTTCATGTGTGTGTAGGAATTTTCTTTTTCTCATGCAACATGAAAAGTTTAAACCCCTATATATATATATAAAGTCTAAACAAATTAATTGGTGGGGATGTAGCAAAAGGAAAAAGGAAAAATGAGTTTTAAATCTCCCGACTCACGCACTGGAATCTAGATGGAGAGATTTTTTTTTTTTTCTCTCCACAAATATGCATGTATACCCTTGCACACACCATAAAACAAAAAGACAAAGAAGAGAATGTGGGGTTAGAGAAGTTGCATTGAAGTAAAAGCTTGAGATGCACAGTAGAGTAGGAAATGCATGGGTGAAGAAGCATCGTTCAATTTAATATCTACCGTAATCTACCTACAGTAGCTACGTGATGCAATACAGGAAAATCAAGAAACCAGTGGTAGACTACTGGAGTGAGGGAAGATAGATTCCAATGGATTAAAGGGGTAAACTAGGTATATCTCCACTTCCCATAGAAGTGGAAGTGGGTTTCATGATTTTGATGGAACTGAGTTCCATGTGAAACCGTTTCCACCTGCCAAACAATCAAAAATATCACTTCCACTTTCTATTATAATTCTCCAACTCCAATTCCAACATACCAAACGAGGCACTACGATTTGAAGTGACGATTGATTATGGGGAAAGAGTTCCGTTAAACTTGTTAGAATTGAGGTTGTGTTGTTGAGGAGTAGGGTTTGAAAACTGGACTGGTTACTGAATCGGTAGGATACTAGATCAATGGTCAGTGGATCAGACCGGAGTCAAATCAGTGTTAATTAGAAAATATAATTTAATTAGAATAAGTAAACCTATAGAAAAGCAAACACGCAACCCAAGTACAATAGTACAAGTGTCTAGCCGTTCAGTTTTCTTTTTCTCAAGTGATTAGACCACAAGTGAACCTTCATTATTTATTGTTTGAAAAAAAAAACCTTTATTATTTCTCTATTCCCCACGCGGATGTCTGAATAACCTCATTTCTTCTTCTTCTCTCTTCACCTCACACTTCTCTCTTCTCTCGTCTGTGATTCAGCTTTCCGGCGCTGGACAGGACCTCCTTCGGTGGATATGAGGTATCGCCGCCGTCGCCTCAAAGATTTCATATTTTTCTCCACAGTTCACAGGTCACCTTCTTCAGCGAATATGAGGACCGTTGTCGACGAACATGTGACTTCGCACCCTAGCCATCTCACTGTGCTTTGTCGATCTCGATCTCTGTTTCAACCCAACTCTTTTTTTTTTCAGATCTCTGTACTTCTAGTCTCTAGATCTTTTTTTTTTAAGTCGGTGACTCTCGAATCGGCCGGCTTAGGCTGAGTTGACCGAGTCAACCCGCGTTTAACCTAACTCGGACCGGTATTCACATCGGTTTCCAGTCCGAATTGGCCGGTCCGGTCTGGGTTCCTAAACCATGTGGGGGGAGAGAGAGCACACTAGAGAACGAGATTCACATTAGGTACTATTCCCTTAGGTGCTTCTTTGGTGCTATTCCCTCTAATTAAAGGGATTAGGAATTTTATTTTATTTTTTAAAATTTTTTTATATATTCTATTTATTTATATTAGATTATATGCTGCATCTTAAAATTTTTTTTACACCCAATATCCCAAATTAATTAATTTCTAGGATATTAGGGTTACAAGAAAGATATTTCGAATGCAAGACGAAAATTAATTAATTTGAGATATTGGGTGTAAAAAAATTCAAGATGCAACATATAATCTAATCTAAATAAATAGAATATATAAAAAATAAAATAAAATTCTCAATCCCTCTAATTAAAGAGAATAGCACCTAAGAAACACCTAAAGGAATAACATTTAATGTGAACTCCTAGAGAAAGAGAATGCAAGGAAAAATATCTAGAGAGACCAAGGTAATAAAATCATTTTATCCACATTTTAAATCAGGTCTATAGCCTTAATAGGAATACGTTCAATTTACCAAGTTAATTGATTTTGAATATAGTATTATATTTTAAGAAATTAATAAATCTTCATGAGAGCGACTATGTATAATTCTTAAATATAAATTAATTGTTTATGTTTTTCAAAGCGTCCCAAAAAGTCAAACAAACTTGTAACATCGTTCCCGAGGCACCACGTTCACCCCCCACCAACGGTCATCAACTGTCAACCGCCGACTCCCAAGAGATTCCTCCGCACTCTTCTCTCTTCACCACCCAATCCAAAGATGCTTCCCCGATGTCCCTTTCTTTTCTTCCTTCCCCTTCGTTCTTTCTCTCGCTCTCTGACTCTCTTTGTTCTCAAATGGAAAATTCCGTAGCTGGTGATCTTCCAATACTTTCTCTTCTCGCTCTTTTTCGCTCTCCAGCTTCGATTCTTCTGCTGAATCTGCTTGTCGCCGCCGTTCGCTGCGATATTCCGACGACCCTTGATGGACCCTTTGAGCCCGTCACTGTTCCTTTCGATCCAAATTTGCGAGGCATCGCCGTTGATTTGCCTGACACCGATCCCCGCGTTCGCCGCCTCGTTCAGGGTTTCGAGCCTGAGCAGATTTCAGTGTCTCTCTCGGTGAGCCATGATTCAGTTTGGATCTCATGGATTACAGGTATCTCTAAACTCTCTCTCTCTCTCTCTCTCAATTAATTTATGACACAATCTACTCAGTGCTTAACGGATTTGTTGAATATTTATTTATTTGTTTATTTAATACGGTCTAAAATGATTGCCATGTTGCCTTTTCTTTTTATCTCTTCTCAAACTTAACGCCAAACCTCAGTTCAGGCGATGATTAACGATCTGTTACATTTATCGGGGACTAATATTGAGTTTTTATGTTACTTTATTGCTTGCGGTATATTTCACTGGGTGGATTTTTTTTCCCCCCTCTCAACCAGCACCTCACGGGGTGGATTGAATCAATTTTCTAAGCACTAAAGCATAAATTCATCTTTTAAGTGTCGAATACTTTCAATCTGGGATATTGCTTTGAATAAAAAAAAAGTGGGATATTGTCACTATGATATATTCATTGGGTCACATCACGCTATTTTAGACTTCAAAGGTTCCTCACTTTGAAGATGTGGCTTCACTAATTTGCAGGTTGCATATTAGATATTGACGTGCTAGTGAGTTTATTGATGAGGTTATCAATGGATTTGGCACTAAATCCATTTTAGTTGCTGCTCTAACTCCATAAAAAAGTTTAACAGTTTTATTTATTTATGTTGTTATGCTCTAGTCTCTAATGAATCCTAGTGTACTTCTCCCTAGAAGTTTATGAAGACAGCTGTTTATCTGTGCCTCTATAGCTAACTATACTAACATAAAAGGAGTTCCATGTTTGGTCTTTTGTTAGCAATTTTGGAAATCATTTTCCTTCCTAGTTTTCTACAACGCACTTCTATTGAAAAAGTCCAATCATCATAATTTCTGTTAGTGGAAGCTGATTCTGTGATGAAGGAGATTTTCTGATCTTTTCTAGATTTAAGAATCAAGGGCAAACCAGCTAGCATTTATTGAATTTATATGAAATAAAAATTGTTTGTACCATCTTCATATGAGTTCTTCTGTTGATCATGGATGCTGAATTTATGGATAATATCAGGGGAGTTTCAAATTGGTGACAATATCAAGCCATTGGACCCTAAAGCTGTCTCAAGTATTGCTTATTATGGAACCTCAGAAGATGAATTAGTACATGAAGCTAGAGGTCATTCTCTCATCTACAATCAGCTTTATCCTTTTGAAGGACTTCAGAACTATACCTCTGGAATCATCCATCATGTTCAACTTAAAGGTGAGATTTTCGGATTTAGACTTGAAAGAAAGCAGTGGATACATCTTACATTACACCCCTTTTTTTGATACAATACTTCTCTAGTTCTCTATATATCACTATTTCTTTTCAGTTTTCTTAATTCACTTATAGTTTGTTTATAATTTACATGTCTCTTCATATTTTATAATTTTAATTGACAAACACTAACAATGAGATTACCCAAATGGCTGCTCACATGTGTTCTGAGAATATAAACTTCATTTGAGGACTTTTTCGATTTGACCCACATAAATAAAATTTACTTTTTTGTGGGGAGAAAAAAAAATTTTGGGGGAAATTTATCCAGAGTAACCATAATGACTAATGAGGATTATTTTGCACTTTGTCAATGTGACATTTCCATCCTTTGTCTATCAGCAGAAACTGACTTGTCTCAGTAGATTTGTCTTTGCATGAAATTTGATAGGGATTTTAAACTAAAAATGCTCATTCATCTCAAACATTGTCATTGAAAGTTTGGCTAAGTTATTAAGCCCTGACATTTCAAAAATGTAGTTGTGTACAAGTTCATCACATGTCATATAGCTGTATATTTAGATTTCTGAAAAGGAGCATAGACATAATACAATATTTTCAGATCTTATTGTGTTAGGGTCTTCTACCTTTTGGTGTCAATGCTTTCTTGCCTACTAGTGTGGGGAAAGTTTAAGTGATTTCCCATATGCATGTCTCATTATATTGTTTTCCCCGGGAAAGTCATGTGCTATATTATTAAAACAGTTTTCACTCTATGCAGGGTTGGAACCAAGCACAATATACTATTACCAATGTGGAGACTCCTCCCTACAAGCAATGAGTGACATCTACCATTTCAAGACAATGCTATTTTCTAGTCCTCGGAGCTATCCAGACCGAATTGCGATAGTGGGAGATCTTGGCCTTACGTATAATACAACTACAACCATCCATCACCTGATCAACAATAAACCTGATCTTTTTCTATTGATCGGTGATGTGACCTATGCGAATCTTTATCTAACAAATGGAACTGGATCTGACTGCTATTCCTGCTCATTCCCAGAAACTCCCATACATGAGACCTACCAGCCTCAATGGGATTACTGGGGAAGGTACATGGAAAAGTTGTATAAACAATTTTTTTGGGCCAATGACAATGCTTTGCTTTTTTTAACCTTTTATACTACAATTACTGAATAATTCCAGGTTTATGCAGAATTTGGTTTCCAAAGTTCCAATGATGGTGGTGGAAGGAAATCATGAAATAGAACAACAGGCATTTAACAGGACATTTGTGGCTTATAGTTCTAGGTTTGCATTCCCCTCTGAAGAAAGTGGGTCTTCATCCACGTTTTACTACTCCTTTAATGCTGGGGGAATCCATTTCATTATGCTTGGGGCTTACATTGGTTATGATAAATCAGGTATTAGTCCTTTCCCCCTTTTCTAACTGTTTTCATTGTATAATCATTTATGATTCAAGATATTTTATTTTTGGCTGGTAGTATTGTTGTCAGTGAACCTGTTTGTTTAGCCTCAATTAAAACATAGGTGTGCCTCAAAAAATGTAAATATTGAAATTATATATTTTGGAGGCTGCATACATCTAACCCTCCCCACACCCCACTTGGTGAAAGCCTTGTGCAATGGGCCACCTTTTTTTATATATTTTGGAGGCCTGGCTCAACAGGATGGTTAACTAAGTTGATTTGTTTACTACCAGCTGAGTTTTGGAAAGCATTGGCCACTGCCAATGAGTGAGTAGCTCAAAGGATAAAATTTTGAACATGTTTGAAATCCATTTATAGTGTTTTGTATTTTGAATTGATGCATGTACTGATTCAAGTTGAGCTAATATACTTTATTCCTTGTAACCTTTGAAAATTAACTGTGACTATCCTTGCCAGCTGAACAATATAAGGTTGCAAAGAGATCTGGCTAGTGTTGATAGGTCCATAACTCCCTGGCCTATAGCTACTTGGCATCCTCCATGGTACAGTTCTTATGTGGCACATTACAGAGAAGCAGAGTGCATGAGGGTGGAGATGGAAGAACTACTATACTCACATGGCGTGGATATAGTATTTAATGGGCATGTGAGTTGTTTTCATCTTCTAATTTGATTGAATCCATTTAGGTTCATTAACTTGCTTGTATCTCAAGATATCTAATGAAAACAATACAATAAGAAAAAAATTGACCTGTGGAACTGGTCCTTATTTCCTCACCAGGTTTTTTTTGTAGGCTTTGTGATTTAGAAACACAACTTATGTATGGATATGTTTATATTATAAGTAATTCAAAGCCATGGCTGCTTGTGCATAATATACTAATTTAATGAATTAAATCTGAACACTCTGATAAATAAATGGTTATGTTTTGGAAAACAAGTTGGAGCCGTAAACTTATATGAAGCAGGTAAAGAGATAATCTAGAGCGTGTGTTTCTGATCAGCTTCTCTGCCTCCTACCTGTGTTCACCGCTAGTTTGTTGTCTGGGGATATACAAAAGTTCTTGCACGCACGTATGATATACGCTAACGATTTTGATGTTAAATGATCTTCCATTCTAAAACCTCGAGTCTTTACCCATGTTTTGGTTGTGAAAATTGATGAGCAGGTGCATGCTTATGAGAGGTCAAATCGGGTTTACAATTACAGTTTAGATCCATGTGGTCCTGTCCATATTTCTGTTGGGGATGGAGGTAACCGAGAGAAGATGTCAGTCCCATTTGCAGATGAACCTGGGAAATGTCCTGATCCATCAACTACTCCTGATTCTTATATGGGAGGCTTCTGTGCTACAAACTTCACATCTGGCCCTGCTAAGGGTAAGTTTTGCTGGGATCGGCAGCCCGAATTTAGTGCATTCAGGGAAAGTAGCTTTGGCCATGGAATTCTCGAGGTACCTCTTTCTTCATGCATTTCCTCACTTTCAAATTGTATCTCTCTTCCTATTTCTAGAGCCATATCAAGTCATGATAGAGGATCCAAATCATAATATACATCAATGCATAACTTTTTTACTAGCATTTGATTAATTATTTTATCAACTTCTCTCTCTAACTTGTTCATGATATGCAATTTTGTGGCATGCAAATGGAACCTGAGTTTGTGTATCTGTCAACATATGAAAGTCTGCACTCAGTATTTTAAATCATTGTTCTTTTTGAAGATAGGATGCTACTGCGCACACAATTTGATATCCGTATTATATGCATTATATGGAACTCGAATCATCTCTAGTTTCTCTGCTGCTCTATTAGTAGTATTTTGATGGTACTTTTAATCTCAGCCCTCCATACAAGAGAGATCAAGAGTTTTTTTTTTTTTTTAAAAAAGAGCATGTCTGAGAAATATGAAAGAGCAGCGCATGCAAAAGAAATAAGAAGAATAACCAGCGTTGGTCCTAGTGAAAGGGGCTTTGATCGCTTAAGCACAAGGTCTCGAGTTCAAGTCAATGTGAATGTAGAAAATGCCTTTGGGAGAGCTAGCCCCAATTAAGACTGACAATGCTCGTATCTAACTCAAGATAGCCATATAAAATAAAAAATAACAAGAATACACTCATTTATAGGAAGTATCAAAACTATCTTTGACGGAGTGCTCTGATATGTACTTTTCAGGTAAAAAATGAGACATGGGCTTTGTGGACATGGTACCGAAACCAGGACACTGGCAATAAAGTAGGAGATCAAATCTATATTGTGAGACAACCTGATTTATGTCCTGTTCATCTTCAGATGATGAAGCCATCTAGATTCATGTGGGGGATTTCATCATGAATAGTTGAAGGTCACAGACAAGATATCTTGTGGTTAATCTAAGTTGACAATACTTAAGGTTGATTGCCCTTAAGGTTCTTTTTTTCATCAAGGGTTTCTCTAGAGGCTTAAGACAAAGTTCTCATTTCTCCCGACAAGTGCGCTTCCTAGGATTTGAACTTATGTTTTCCTTTTTGTTGGGGTGAGGCCCTTAAGTTTATTGTTTATTTAGCCATAGATGCCCACAGAGAGCGAAACAAAGGGATGAAGAATTCATGGTGTTCTATTGTGGTGAAATTGGATCCCATAACGTTACCCTAGGAGCTACAAATCACATACACAACTGATCAAAAATGAGCAAGAGCAAGTTCACCGGTTAAAATCTTGTGGATGAAAATTTGAGAGTTAGCATGCTCTATGGATTTTATCGTTTAAACCTTGAAGTGAGACTTTTCCCCCTTAAAAGTATTTATTATAAATTCAAATTTACCCGTGTTTAATAATACTTTGAATTTTATTAAGAAGTTTTAGAACTTGCAATTATTAAAATTTTTAATAGAAGGAATTTTATAAAAATGTAATTTTAGTTTTTTAAACTAAATTTATCCTTATTATATTCTCCCTTTGATCCTATTTATAAGAGTCTGATAACCAAATTACTTAATTTAAGAAAACAGCTAGTAAAACATAATAAGCATGTCTTAAAATAAGCTTTTTTCCAAGATCTTTATGATAAGAAGTAAATAAAAGAGAGAAATAAAGTAAACAACACAAATGAAAAAAAAAACTCATTAGATATTGAAACAATTATTATTGATTTTTATAAAAAAGAGTGAAGGGAGTAATTAAAATATTTAAACCATAAGATTTGGAAAAGTCTGGTTAAACGCAAAAGTATTGGTAAAACGTGTTTGTTCTGTTTGGCTAATTTTTTAAATTGGGGCTCTAAGTGAGTCCAAATCTTATGGTTTAAATATTTTAATTACTCCCTTCACTCTTTTTTATAAAAGGTCAATAATAATTGTTTCAACTTGGTTTTGAGTCCAGGTTTAAAAGCATTGACTAATCATGACTGCATTGAGTCTAGGTTTAGTGTGTAAGGGTTAAGTGATCGACTGTGTTTTGTATATTTTATTTCCAACTTGGTGAACATAGATATCTATGTTCTGTTGGTCCGCATGGGTGATTAAAATAAAGAAAACATTAATGTATAATAATATTTGTATAACTAAGATTGAAAAGATTATATGAGCATGATTTATTATGAATAAATTCTTTTATTGATGACTAGGCATATATATTGTTATTTCAGCATTAAAAAAAAAAAAATAATTTATCATAAAGATGTGTTTCATAGTTTCTTAGAACTTACGTGAAAATGTTGATGAGAGTGCTTTACTCTTATTAGGTGAGTTCTAAGAAAAATACTTGTCACTGGTTTTTTGTCCTAGTCTTGTGCAAAGGCACTTGGTTATTTAGCTTTTAGTCTAAAAATGAAGGCATGCAAATTATTTATATTGGAAAGGCTAAAATGTTATGTCATTGTGCATATTTATTTTTCTCTGCTTGAAAGAAATAAATAGCTAGGTTCAAGACTTGTGCAAAGATATCTTCATTTAGTATCTCCATTTAACATTCAATAACTTGTTTAGGGGTTAAGTTTCTATTTAAAAGCGTTGTTTTTTTAACAAAATACTATGGTCAATAAGTTTTAGTGAATTTCCTTTATTGGTTTAGACAAATAAAAGAGTGAAGGACGTATATTTCTGGCATAGTAGTTACTATGAATACAACGTAACTATAGAGTGTCACCTATCAATTGCAAGCAACTACTAAAATCTAAGCTATACAGCCATGGTTTAAATTAGTGGCAAATACTTAATTATTTGATGTGCAAAGGTTGGTATATTTGGGTTCATTTTGTCACTTATAATGTCATGCATAGATTTTGGGCTATAACAATGTTGAATGGGTGGTATTAACAATGAGGTTGTAAAATGCCATCAAAATATTTAAATTCAGAGGATCGAAATTTTAAAGGGGGAAGGAATGTAATAACTAAATAATTATTTTTTTAAAAAAACTTAAAGAGAACCATAAATTATTAACCAATGAAGTAAGTTGGTAATATAATCATATTTGCTCTATTTAATGTTTATATTTAAATTTTAATGTATATATCTGTCTGTATAATAATTATCTAATTTTTTATTAATAAATTAATTATGTGTTGTAAATTTCTAATGTAGGAGAATTTTGAGGGCTAAGGCCGACTATCAAATCTATTTGAAAAAATATTTCCTTTTAATTGGCGACTATCAAAAAAATCGTAAAAGCTACGAAATTTATATTAACCGCATTCGTATAAGTTCAAGACACATAAGGGCTCTAACCATATTTCGGCTCGTGATCAATCCGTAGATACCGATAGAAAATAAATAGGCACTCAAAACAAGTACATTTTTTAGCATCATTGACCAACTCTTTATCAATTTTGATTCATTTCAATATGAACAACACTTCAACAGATTCGATTGACTAGAGAATATAACAAGTACACACAAAAAGAAGATATTGGTAATAAGTCGAATAAGAAAATTCTTTTAAACATAAACAATCTTTCACTTTCCCATTCACATGTAAAATTCAAAGGAAATAGAGATAAAATAAATAGAACAAAATGGAATTTAGATTGATATTACTAGTTGTATTCTTATTGGCGAGCCCACGACAATTGCACCTATCAAAGCAGCTAAAAGAATTATTGAAATGAGTTCAAATGGAAGAAAAAAATCTGTTGATAAATGAATTCAAATTTGTTGACTATTATTTATCAAATCTTGCTCTATAATCTGATTTGATCTTGTAGTCCAAATAATCTGTACCATGATATATCGGAATAGTAGTTATTAGTGAAACAAAAATACTTGTACAAACCACCAAAGTAACTCCATCCCCAACGATCCAAAGATGAAAATCTTGGTAATATTCTGAACCATTTATGAACATCACAGCAAATATGATTAAAACGTTTATAGCTCCTACGTAAATAAGTAGTTGTCTTTAGCTACAAAATGGGAGTTTGATAAAATATAGAATAAAGATATACAAATAAGAACCGGTCCCAACGAAAAGATAGAAAAAATTGGGTTGGTAAATAATACTACTCCTAGGCTTCCTAATACAAGATCTGATCCTAAAGATTAAAAGAAAATCATGTATCGGTTCGAGTAAATCCATTAGATGAAAAATAAAAGATAAATAAATTGAAATTTCATGACCTTATTGATACGACCAGGGAAAAAATTTTATATACTAAATTCCTAATTGAATTAAATCCTAAGGAGTGTGAATTCATCTAGGTACGCTTATAGGACTAATCTAATTCTTAATACGAACGAGTATTCAAAACTATTTCGAAACTAGAAACTATATTATTAATAAAATTCTATAAATCTAAATAGAAATACAGAATTTTATTTGAATTGAATTTTTCGAATTGTATAATCGTCAATTATTGACATTGGTAAACGGCCCAAAGATATTTGATTATAATTCAATTCGTGACGATCATAAGTCAAAAGTTCATATTCTTCGGTCATTGATAAACAATTTGTTGGACAATACTCAATGCAGTTACCACAAAATATATAGATCCCAAAATCAATATCGTAATTAAGCAACTGTTTCTTTCGAATATCAGTTTCAGTTTCCAATCAACAACGGGTAAATCTATAGGACATACACGAACACATACTTCACAAGCAATGCACTTATCAAATTCAAAATGGATTCGACCGCGGAAACATTCCGATGTTATTAATTTTTCATAAGGATATTGAATAGTTACAGTAAACGATTTGCGTGGGCTAAGGTAATCATGAAACTTTGACCAATGTATCTTGCGTAAACTCGTATTATTTGTTGACCATAATTCATGAACCCAGTTACCATAAGGAACATATCGTGAATATCTATGAATATTTTTATTTTTTTCTTTCTCTTATTTGAGACAAGTTATGAATATTGAATATCAATCTTTTTACAGTGAAAATAGTCGAAACGAAGTTGTTAATAATAGATTACCCAGAGAAATAGGTAAAAGAAATTTCCATCCAAGATTTAATAATTGATCCATTCTTAGCCTAGGCAAAGTCCATCTTGTTGTGATAGAAAGGACAAAAAATATGATTTATTTTTATTTTAGAAGAAATTTATGTGAGTTAAAAAATTCATTTAATGTTAATAAAATTTAAAAAATCTATTATATCCTTAAAGAAATGAAATGAGTTTAATTTTTATTTTTATAAAAAGAGTTTAATGGATATCAACTTTGATACTTAATAATATAAATCTGGCAATTTGATGATATATTTTTTAATTAAATGATCTACGGATTATATGAATATGGGACTTGTTGGAAAAAAAAAAAGATAACTTAAGAGGCTTGAGTAAAGACAATTTAATAATAGGTTAAAGAGCAATTATAATGGGTTAAGGAGCAATTTGGCTTACTTAAAGTCTCATATCTATATAAGCAATACATCATTTAATTAACAAATATATCATCAAGTTGCCGGATTTATATTATTAAGTATCAACATTGATATCCATTAAGCTCTTTTTATAAAAATAAAAATTAAACTCATTTCATTTCTTTAAGGATATAATAGATTTTTAAAATTTTATTAACATTAAATGAATTTTTTAACTCACATAAATTTCTTCTAAAATAAAAATAAATATTTTTTTTGTTTAACATATATAATAAACTATAAAACACCTTGAGTTTTATTTAAATCATATAATTATATTTTTAATGAAAAATTTTGTTTATTTTAGCAAATTATAATTTTGACAAAATTGAAGAATGAGTAATTTTTGTTCATAGATATTTATACAAGTAGTTTTTAATAATGACAATTGAGAAAAAAAATATTTAATTTAGTAAAATTTAGAATTTTGTTTGTTATGTTGGGCGCACCTTAGATAACGGACGTTAACTTTTTGCAACCACAAGCGTTATCTTCGGGCGCTCCTTTTTAAAAGTTTGTTGTGCTGATTGGTCCACTTAATAGTTAATTGTATTGGACGCTCTTGAGCCAATAGTTTGTTGTGTTGGACGTACCTTAACCTATAAGATGTTTATTATTTCACAAATTTGTTTCCCATGGTTTTAAAATAACATTGGTGTTTATAATCTATAATAATTTTCAATTTGGTCCCCTTAATTTAATTTATCTCCAAAACTTCCATCACATGTCCGGGATAAGTGAAAGTTTATAGGAAAATCTTTCCGAGGGCCCTTTTTAGCAAAAACAATCCAAAAAGGGCCCTAACTTTTCGACAGTTCGAAAGGGCCCTTGGGCCCTTCTCGGGATTGTCGAATCTTGGTGAGTTGTAAATGAGACTGATATAGTTGTTAATCGGGATCGATATTGTTGTAAATCGACTGATTTAGTTGTAAAAAAATTATTGTAAATGTGACTGATTTAGTTATAAACGAGTAAAAAAATTGTTGTAAATGGACCGATTTAGTTGTTAAATTTTAATGCATTTTTTTTCGAAAAGGTTGGGGCCCTTTCTGAAATTGACAAAGTTAGGGGCCTTGTTGGATTCTTTTTGCCAAAAAGGGCCCCTATAAGGATTTTCCCAAGTTTATATGAAAGGAAGGATAGAGATTTTAATAAGGATTTTACTGATTGGCAAAGGAGACTCATGAGCTTATGGACAGGTTCCACTCTTGTACTGATTCTCTTCCTTGCTTGACTGATATACTCCTTGCGGATGTAGAGTGATAGTTTTGTTTTACTTCTTCTTGTAATCGGGAAAAAAAAAAATTAATATGAAAGAGGGATTAAAGAAAACATAATAGTCGTAATAAATGCACTATGATCACTCTATTTGATTTAAATGTTTTTGTTTAAAAAAAAAAATTTGAATACGTCACAATTCCTCATCTTCTTATTTTCAATTTGTCAACATAAATCTCATATATTATTCATTATAAATGTTTTTTCATGTATTTTTTAATTATAAATTTACCAAGGTTTTATTTGATTCAACGAAAGGGAATAGAAGTGAGGGATTTTAATATTAAAGTGTCTAGATTGGTCAGAGTAGTGGGGAATTGAGAGATTTTAATGTTTACATTGTTTGGTTTAAAAAAAGGAGGGGAGAGGAAATATTTTGATGTAGAGAATTTTACCCTTATTTTATTTAATTCTATACCATGTTTAATAAAATTTATTATAAATATAAAATTATAATTTAATAATTATCAAATTTTTAATTACTAAAAATAATTTGAATGTGATAGCTGTTATGTTGAAGAAAAAAAAAAAAAGACATATTAATAATAAAAATGTTTTTAAAAGAAAAAGAAAGGGAAAATTCCATTTAAATACCAAATGAATTTGTGAAATCCCCAGAAGTCCGTCGAATTTGCAAAAAGACTTAGAGGTGACAAGGACTTTTAAGGGTTTTGCAAATTCGCGTCAAATGACCATTTTGCCCTTAGTTCTAAATAATTAAAAAGAAAAAAGAAAATACCCACGGTGGGCCCCACCGCCGGCCACCACCCCTCCCGGCGGCCACACGGCGATCGCCACCCGTGGCCGGCGGCCGCAACCGGTGGGAGGGTTTTTTTTTTTTTTTTTTGGTGGGTGGGGTGTTTTGTCAAAAATCAAAAATGTGTTTTGGAAATGTAGGGGGTGGGGTTCAAACCCCCACCCCCCACAAAACCAAGTAGCCCAACCGGTTGGGCTACTTGGTTCTCTTCTTATTATATATATACATTAACAAATATATATATTCTTCTTAACATTTTTTCAACGATAATTACCATTCCACAAGTGAAAATTACCATTCGTGAAGTGAGAATTACCATTTCGAGAAGTGAGAATTACCATTTTTTCTCCGGGGTTCACTTTGTTTACTTGAAGCATGTTTTGTAAAAACCCAAAAAAACATGAACTTTTACAAAACCTGAAGTGAGAATTACCATTCGTGAAGTGAGAATTACCATTTCAGAAGTGAGAATTACTTCAGGTTTTGTAAAAGTTTATTTTTTTTGGGTTTTTACAAAACATGCTTCAAGTAAAAAAAGTGAACCCGGAGAAAAAATGGTAATTCTCACTTCGAAATGGTAATTCTCACTTCACGAATGGTAATTCTCACTTCAGGTTTTGTAAAAGTTTATTTTTTTTGGGTTTTTACAAAACATGCTTCAAGTAAAAAAAGTGAACCCTGGAGAAAAAATGGTAATTCTCACTTCACGAATGGTAATTCTCACTTCAGGTTTTGTAAAAGTTCATGTTTTTTTGGGTTTTTACAAAACATGCTTCAAGTAAAAAAAAGTGAACCCTGGAGAAAAAATGGTAATTCTCACTTCGAAATGGTAATTCTCACTTCAGGAATGGTAATTCTCACTTCAGGTTTTGTAAAAGTTCATGTTTTTTTGGGTTTTTACAAAACATGCTTCAAGTAAACAAAGTGAACCCTAGAGAAAAAATGGTAATTCTCACTTCTCGAAATGGTAATTCTCACTTCACGAATGGTAATTCTCACTTCAGTTTTGTAAAAGTTCATGTTTTTTTTGGGTTTTTACAAAACATGATTCAAGTAAACAAAGTGAACCCTAGAGAAAAAATGGTAATTCTCACTTCTGAAATGGTAATTCTCACTTCACGAATGGTTATTTTCACTTGTGGAATGGTAATTATCGTTGAAAAATTGTTAAGAAGAATATATATATTTGTTAATGTATATATATAATAAGAGAACCAAGTAGCCCAACCTGGTTGGGCTACTTGGTTTTGTGTGGGGGTGGGGGTTCGAACCCCACCCCTACATTTCCAAAACACATTTTGATTTTTGACAAAACACCCCACCCGCCAAAAAAAAAAAAAAAACCCTCCCACCGGTGGCCGGCTGTCGGCCACCGGCCACGGTGGCCGATGCCGCCGCCGGGTATGGGTGGCCGCCGCGGTGGGGCCCACCGTGGGTATTTTCTTTTTTCTTTTTAATTATTTAGAACTAAGGGCAAAATGGTGATTTGGCGCGAATTTGCAAAACCCTTAAAAGTCCTTGTCACCTCTAAGTTTTTTTGCAAATTCGCGTCACCTCATGTGGGTTTTACAAATTCATTTGGTATTTAAATGAAATTTTCCCAAAAAGAAATCTATATTTTTTTTTCTTTTGCACACAAGGCGATGCGACATGACAACGTACACATTCATCTTTTGAAGGCGCAGAGCCATCCTATCTCAAGGCAACTTTTTCTTTTATCCGACTCTTATGTAATTTAGTGTATCAATCAGCATTTTAAATCGACCGGAAAACACTGATTTTAGAGGCTCAAGCTTTTGACATTCTAAGTTCTTCTCTCTTGTCGCGGTGATTCTTCACTCTTTCTTTTTCGTTTTTTTTTTTTTTTTTTTTTTCTTTCATCTTTAGATTTTCCATTCTTTTCTTCCTCCTTCGCCGCTTCTTTCTTCTTATTATCAAGTCCTGTGAAATCAAGTTGATATGAAGTCCTAATTTCTTTGGTTTTTTTAATATTTTTCACAATTTGGTATGTGTAGGCCAAATATGTTTGCTAATATTACCAACACTAGCAACGCGGGTATCTCGAATAAAATCTAAGCATTTTTTATAGGACGTGATTTTTTGGGTGGATACTAGTGGAGACTTTTTTTTAAGCCTCTCGCCAGATGTAATTTCCCTTTAATTTTCACTAGAACAGAGTATATTAAAAAAAAAAAAAAAAAAAAAAAAAGAATCGCAAAGGAAGGAGTCTTTAAAGGTTAATTAAATTAAAGTACATACTTACTTTTTTTGAAGATGGTATCAAGCTTCAATTTAGTATCTTAAATTTATAAGGTTTTACTCCTTCAATCTTAAAACCGTTAGTTCTTCTTTTGTATCTCCCTATTTTTATTCTCGTGGTCTCCACTTTTCTTCTCGTTATCGCGAATCTCTTTTCGTTACTCATTTACGTATTTCTTTTGAGAATACCTTTGCGTTTCTTGTCATACATGAAATACGCAAGAAGAAAAATGTCTGGTGAATGTAGTACGACTGCAAGTTCTGGCTCCAGTGGTGAACGCCAGCGACGCGGCGGAGGTGGAGCTGACGATAAGAATTCTTATCCCATTATGCTCACAAAATTCACAAACAGGGTAAGAATCAAGATCCTACTTCACTCGATGTTGTTGGAATTTTTTTTTGTATAAGCTATAAAGATTCTTTTGTCGTTCTTAATTGCATATCAATGGTCAAAATCGCTTCTTCTATACCACAAAAAGAACTCAACCGAGTATATTGATGAATCAATTGCGTCGTCAACAAGAGCTGAACCATGATCATGTGATTTTTTTGTTTCACGGCTACGTCATCGGACCTCAAAACACCCCACAACAAGTATATGCTGATCTATGATAATGATTTGAGGTGATTAACCAACAATAATTAAAGATACAAATTATATCTTTTACTCGAGGGTGAAGTGTTTAAGTGAGAGGGAGTAGCAATTCAACTCATGGGTAGTTTGGTCTTTTGACCCCAACATTGAAATCATGCATTACTACACTCTCAATTTCGCTGTTAAGAACATAAATAAAGAGAACCACCCATAAATAAGCATGGTAGGTAGAAAATAATTGTGGATATAATGGTGTGACCCCCATATGACGAGTGGAGTGACTAACTTTTCACCAAGTAAAGAATTATTATAGTTACAAGTATTCCCTAAATGATCTATTATGTAAACAAAGTTATAATAAGTGGGGAAATTTGGATTTATTTAGTTCGGTTGACTTTATTCTTTTCATTGCATCTTGCTATTTTTTTTATTTAAGGGTTTATTTTTAATTAATGCATTTGTTATAGTATAGTAGTTGACCATTTTGAGTGGAAATTACTATTCATTAGTGATAATGAAGTTTTAAGTTATCTTACGTTTTATATGCCCATTTCAGTAAATTTACTAATAAAAAAGTGCTTCTCTATTTTAACATCCAAACAGCATTTTTTTATTATTTAAAAGTGCTTTTTAAATAGTGCATTCAAACGTAAAATAGCTTAACTTCTAATTTTTAAAAAGCAATGGAAAAAAGTCTTTAAAAAAAAAAAAAAAAAAAACCTATCCAAACAGGTTCTTATTCACATAACTTTTTTAGGATTATGTCAAAAATTTCCCAATTATTTATACTTTTTAATACGAATAATAATAGAAATATAGTTCACGTCAAATAATGATATTTATAATAAATATTGAATATATGAAATGCAATAAAAGGAATTATGTTAAGTGGAAGAATGAATCAAGTCGTAATCTTTGGCTTTCTTCAAGAAATTTATTTGTTACGTCAAAGTCGTTTTCTAATTAAATCTAATACGTTAATCCAATACGTCAAGGTTTGTTGATTTTAAACCACAAGAAAATTCGTTAATCCAATACGTGTTAATCTCAATTCTTGCCGTAATTAAATCTAATTTACCCCCAATTATATCTGTGGAATTCTTTTTTATGTTTTCTTAACATTGACTAATTATGACTGTATTGAGTCCAGGTTTAGTGTGTAAGGGTTAAGTGATCGACTGTGTTTTGTATATTTTATCTCCAACTTGGTCAACATAGATATCTGTGGTCTGTTGGTCCGCATGGGTGATTAAAATAAAAGAAAACATTAATGTATAATAATATTTGTATAACTAAGATTGAAAAGATTATATGAGCATGATTTATATGAATAAATTCTTTTATTGATGACAAGGCATATATATTGTTATTTCAGCATTAAAAAAAACAATTTATCACAAAAATGTGTTTCATAGTCTCTTAGAACTTATGTGAAAATGTTGATGAGAGTGCTTTACTCTTATTAAATGAGTTCTAAGAAAAATACTTGTCACTGGTTTTTTGTCCTAGTCTTGTGTAAAGACACTTGGTTATTTAGCTTTTAGGCTAAAAATGAAGGCATGCAAATTATTTATATTGGAAAGGCTAAAATGTTATGTCATTGTGCATATTTATTTTTCTCTGATTGAAAGAAATAAATAGCTAGGTTCAAGACTTGTGCAAAGATATCTTCATTTAGTATCTCCATTTAACATTCAATAACTTGATTAGGGGTTAAGTTTCTATTTAAAAGCGTTGTTTTTTTAACAAAATACTATGGTCAATAAGTTTTAGTGAATTTCCTTTATTGGTTTAGACAAATAAAAGAGTGAAGGACGTATATTTCTGGCATAGTAGTTACTATGAATACAACGTAACTATAGAGTGTCACCTATCAATTGCAAGCAACTACTAGAATCTAAGCTATATAGCCACAGTTTAAATTAGTGGCAAATACTTAATTATTTGATGTGCAAAGGTTGGTATATTTGGGTTCATTTTATCACTTATAATGTCATGCATAGATTTTGGGCTATAACAATGTTGAATGGGTGGTATTAACAATGAGGTTGTAAAATGCCATCAAAATATTTAAATTCAGAGGATCGAAATTTTTAAGGGGAAGGAATGTAATGACTAAATAATTATTTTTTTAAAAAAAAATCTTAAAGAGAACCATAAATTATTAACCAATGAAGTAAGTTGGTAATATAATCATATTTGTTCTATTTAATGTTTATATGTAAATTTTAATGTATATATCTGTATGTATAATAATTATCTAATTTTTTATTAATAAATTAATTATGTGTTGTAAATTTCTAACATAGGAGAATTTTGAGGGCTAAGGCCGACTATCAAATCTATTTGAAAAAATATTTCCTTTCAATTGGCGACTATCAAAAAAATCAGAAAAAGCTACGAAATTTATATTAACCGTATTCGTATAAGTTCAAGACACATGAGGGCTCTAACCATATTTTGGCTTGTGATTAATCCATAGATACTGATAGAAAATAAATAGGCACTCAAAATAAGTACATGTTCGAGCATCATTGACCAACTCTTTATCAATTTTGATTCATTTCAATATGAACAACACTTCAACATATTCGATTGACTAGAGAATATAACAAGTACAGGCAAAAAGAAGATATTGGTAATAAGTTGAATAAGAAAATTCTTTTAAACACAAGCAATCTTTCACTTTCCCATTCACATGTAAAATTCAAAGGAAATGGAGACAAAATAAATAGAACAAAATGGAATTTAGATTGATATTACTAGTTCTATTCTTCTCGGCGAGCCACGACAATTGCACCTATCAAAGCGGCTAAAAGAATTATTGAAATGAGTTCAAATGGAAGAAAAAAATCTGTTGATAAATGAATTCCAATTTGTTGACTATTATTTATCAAATCTTGCTCTATAATCGATTTGATCTTGTAGTCCAAATAATCCTGTACCATGATATATTTGGAATAGTAGTTATTAGTGAAACAAAAATACTTGTACAAACCACCAAAGTAACTCCATCCCCAACGATCCAAAGATAAAAATCTTGGTAATATTCTGAACCATTTATGAACATCACAAGTAAATATGATTAAAACGTTTATAGCTCCTACGTAAATAAGTAGTTGTCAGTAGCTACAAAATGGGAGTTTGATAAAATATAGAATAAAGATATACAAACAAGAACCAGTCCCAATGAAAAGGCAGAAAAAATTGGGTTGGTAAATAATACTACTCCTAGACTTCCTAATACAAGATCTGATCCCGAGAAAGATTAAAAGAAAATCATGTATCGGTTCAGGTAAATCCATTAGATGAAAAATGAAAGATAAATAAATTGAAATTTCATGACCTTATTGATACGACCGGGAAAAAATTTTATATACTAAATTCCTAATTGAATTAAATCCTAAGGAGTGTGAATTCATCTAGGTACAGTTATAGGACGAATCTAATTCTTTATACTAACGAGTATTCAAAACTATTTCGAAACTAGAAACTATATTATTAATAAAATTCTATAAATCTAAATAGAAATACAGAATTTTATTTGAATTGAATTGTTCGAATTGTATAATCGTCAATTATCGACATTGGTAAACGGCCCAAAGCAATTTGATTATAATTCAATTCGTGACGATCATAAGTCGAAAGTTCATATTCTTCAATCATTGATAAACAATTTGTTGGACAATACTCAACGCAGTTACCACAAAATATACAGATCTCAAAATCAATACGTAATTAAGCAATCGTTTCTTTCGAATATCGGTTTCCAATTTCCAATCAACAACGGGTAGATCTATAGGACATACACGAATACATAATTCACAAGCAATGCACTTATCAAATTCAAAATGGATTCAACCGCGGAAATGTTCCGATGTTATTAATTTTTTGTAAGGATATTGAATAGTTACGGGTAAACGATTTGCGTGGGCTAAGGTAATCATGAAACTTTGACCAATGTATCTTTGCTAAATGCATTGTTTGTTGACCATAATTCATGAACCCAGTTACCATAAGGAACATATCATGAATATCTATGAATATTTTTGTTTTGTTTTGTTTCTTTCTCTTGTTTGAGACAAGTTATGAATATTGAATATCAATCTTTTACGGTGAAAATAGTTGAAACGAAGTTGTTAATAATAGATTACCCAAAGAAATAGGTAAAAGAAATTTCCATCCAAGATTTAATAATTGATCCATTCTTAGCCTAGGCAAAGTCCATCTTGTTGTGATAGAAAGGAACAAGAACAAATAAGTTTTAGCTAATGTAATAAAGATACCAATTGTAGTTCCAAAAACTCCACATGTTTTATTTATTTCAAAAAGCTCGAAACAAATATGTACGGAATAGAGATATTCCAACCACCCAAGTAAAGAACTGTTACAAATAATGAAGAAACTAATAAGTTTAAATAGAAAGCAACGTAAAATAAACCAAATTTTATACCCGAATGTTCAGTTTGATAACCTGCTACTAATTCTTCTTTACATACGGTAAATCAAAAGGTAATCTTTCACATTTCGCTAGGGAAGAAATTAGAAAAATGATAAAACCTATAGGTTGACGCCATAAATTCCATCCCCAAAACTATATTTTGATTACGCGTCAACTATATCAACTGTACTTAAACTGTTAGATAATCCTTGTCGGTGATAACATTCTTGTTCCCATCGCTATTACAAAACCATACATGAGATTTTCACCTCATACGGCTCCTCAAATGTCATAAATAAATCTAAGGGATCGGGGGCCGGTTATTTATCTTGATATATCCCAAGGATAGATAGGATTCAAATCCATTGCACGGTCCCGAATTAGACCAATTGAATTAAATCGTCTCTGTTATAATAATAAATACAAAAAAGGTACTTCCGAATTGATCTCATCCCTTAATAATTTGAATTTGTTGAATAATAATTGAACTCTTCAATTCAATAAAATACTCCTTTAGAATTCTCAATAACCCGTCGTTTTTTATTACGAAAAAAATTCGACATTAGTTTATGAATTATGACATAAATTGTATTTCCATGAATAGGGATATAAGAAAGAATCAAAAGGGATCCC
>JAFJYI010000633.1:3040000-3048576 GCA_019022655.1 Acacia acuminata
CGTAGCATATAGGCTATTAAGCTAATGCATGCGGATGAATCTATTTTATTCGTTGGCCGTTTAAGCCCTCAAAAACATTATTCCAATCCTTTGACAACAAAGCATATATACTTGTATGGGTATGTTTTCTCCCCTGAAGTTAGACTTGGTTTACATGTGCAGGAAGGAAACCTATGGATCTGATGCCAACAAAGTTGGCAACTTCATGCCTTCATCAAACCCTTCCTTTGTGGGGTTGAGTTCATTTGATGTAATATACATAGCAGACAGATTATACAGCATGTTACGGCAATTTTTGTTGTTATTAGCTATTACATGTATAAATTTCACCACTTTTGTGTTTGTTTCCTAGTAGGTTTTAGATGTTTCATAGATGTTTTTGTTGCCATAGTGCTTTGACCAAGTTTGTAATGAGATTCTTGACTGATTCTCCTCCTTGTGTGACTGATATATACTTCTTGCGGATGTGGAGTGGTAGTTTTGTTTTACTTCTTCTTGTAATTGGAAAAAAAAAATGGATTTTAATATGAAAGAGGGAGAAAAGAAAACATAATAATAAATGCACTAGCTATGATCACTCTATTAGATTTAAATATTTTTGTTTTTTTAAAAAAAAAAATGATTAGGTCACAAGTCATCATTTTTTTATTTTCAATTTGTCAACTTAAATCTCATATGTTACTTATTATAAATGTTTTTTCATGTATTTTTTAATTATAAATTTACCAAGGGTATGTGTTTTTGGGTTGCTCCTCTAAATTCGGGTTACGTTTCTCTCCTAATCATTTTTCTCATTATCCTCATCATCCCTAAATCATATCGTCCAATCAATTATAATACTACTTTAACATCCCTTTTCTCTTCTCAATCAATGGCCCAGATAGGTTGATGAGAGAAAAGGAGAAAAAGAATGAGGAGAAGATCCTCTTCCCTCCAGATTCTCCAAAAGATAAGCATCTATGCTCATCCCTCTAATTTTGGAGTGGTTGACCATTTTTTTATTTTTTATGTATTTTTATTCATTTGGATTAAATTGTATATTGCACCTGAATTATTTTTTACAACTAATATCTCAAATTAATTACTTTATAGTCATACTGCATTCATATATATTTTTCCGGTAACTATTGTACGTGAAACATTTTACAAGTAACACCTAATATCTAGAATATTTGTTCAATACTCAGTATCTTAATATCTTAAGTTAATTATTTTTAGTGTATGAAGTATTTTTTTCAAAAAAAAAAAAAAAACCCTTTTATTTGGGGATCAACATGGAATGGGGATTCCAAAGTAAGAGGCTGAACAAAAAATTTACCGAAATATGGCTTGGGTGTGTGGAGAACTGCGAAATGAGTATCGAAGGAAAGATTGGAGTGGCTCGTCCGGCTGGCGATGCTTTTGTTGCAAAGACGGTTGGAGCTTTGAGAGCTGGGAAGGTTATTGCTATACCCACTGACACTCTCTATGGGTTTGTTTGTGATGCTTGGTATGTGTAACCTCCTCCATTTTACTTAGCATAAATACTGATTAAGGTTTGATCAATGACTAAGTAATGTCTCATTGCTTGCCAAAACATACAAAATAAATCAGAGTATGCAAAAGGAGCCCTAACGTGGCAATATACAATCATCCAACGTATACCAGAAGATGGAAGCACTACTGTCAGAAGGAGTAGCCTAAGCTTCCAAAGTTTTCCTTGAAGGACCCGAACGAGAACTATCACCTGGAAAAATGTGGTAACCATCAATCCAACTCATTACGAATACTAACATGTGCTAGTGAGGTGCCATGTGGAACAATTTATATAACAAAGTTTTTTTTTTTTTAGAAAAAATAATATATATAATTTGCCAATATCCACATCACAAAATTTCATATAGAAATTATGTATCACAATTTTCAATAACACAATTCCCAAGATACCTCCCACCAATCAGTAACAAAGCCTTATTTCCTCCGACTAGACCCATGGGCTAAGTTACATCCATGTTACTTTGGTTACTCAAAAGCTTTGGTAATGTGATGAGGATCGGCCAAAATCCTCGAGCACACGTCCCGGACCATGGGCCTTTTCCCTCATTGAACATGTGGGGTGTCGTATACCCTCATTGAACTAGTGGGCGGTCCTCATTAAACGGGTGGGACAATAAAAAGCCAACGTGCACCATGGACAATAGAAAGCCAACCATCGTGCACCAATGGAGGCCTCACCACGTGGTGGAATAAATACTCCATCTATTCCCAATTCAACCATTATCATAATTATCACAATAAATAGCTCAAATCGATTTCTTATACATATATAAATATATGCAAATATTTTACAATTCAAATCATAAGATTTCACAAGGCAATTTCTAATAAGATATTCATAACTATTTCACAAAATACTCGCAAACAACATACTAATACACATAACAAGTGGAAAGTGGTTACCTCTCGTCGAAGTTTAATTATTATTACACTGCTCCTAATCCAAGAGCTCAAACACACAAAAAAAAAAAAAAAAATCAATCTACCACAACCAATTTATTAACCATTAATAACTCTTCTAAAAATCTACATAATTAAAATTAAAAGTATACAAATTTTGAACAATAATATATTTGGAATGCTTGAAGAGGGTAAATTATGACGGGACTGGAAAAAAAATTAAGTAGACCATTGTAAATATTAATTCTCCTTTCGATGAATAATACCCCTCTCTCTTTTTTTTATTAATTAATAATTCCCTTTTATTATTTATTAATAATTCCCCGTTTAATAATGATATTATTATGTATTACTATTTATTTATTTTGTTATTATTATTTTACTATCTATTATTATTTCTCTACAATTATTTTAAACTCTCAAAGATTTTTCTAACACTTTAAATTAAGAGTTTATAAGTACCAATGATTATATATAAATTATGCCCTTTAGGTATTAATAAAATTATTTAATTATAACTTCAATCTGATCGATGTTTACAAATCTTAACAATAATAAGAGATATTATGAAATAATGAAAATACCAATACGAAAATATAAGAAGATAATTGATAAATTAATTAATTAATTACTTCAATTAAAGACGATGCAAAAATATAATATTGTTGAAGCATGATGACAACGTGGCTTTTAACTTTTATAGTAATAAAGATGAGCTCCACCTTTAGGCGTTGCTCACAGCTGCATGTTTTGTAAGGTCTCAATGTTCGTGATGTAATTAGTTGGCTCAAATTATTAAATGAGTAAAAATATAACCCAGTATAAGTCTCGCGTGCTCTATATATATATATACACACACACACACACATATATATATATATATATATATTTAAATAATATTATAAATGAAATACTATAGGAATAAGTTAGATTAGATCCTATTATTTAGGAGTAAGTTAGATTAGATTTTGTCCTTTTTGAATTTTGAATTCCCTAGATGCAACTGTATATATATAAATATATATATATATATATATAGAGGTCGTTGGTTTTAGAAATAATAATAATAATAATAATAATAGAATACTCATGGCATGTCGTTGGTTTTAAAAATAATAATGATACTAATAAATAATAATAATAATAATAAAATACTCATAGCATAATGTCGTTGGTTTTAAAAATAATAATAATAATAATAGAATACTCATAGTATGCATATATACATATGTATATATATATACTTCCAACACCACACAGTGAAACTTTCTCCATAGGCATCGATACATATATAATACACAAGGTTCCTCTTCTCTTTCACAAACAGCAAACGTATATATATATTCCTATTGTGTGCAGCGACATAACAGTAGAACAACAAATCTTTGGTTCTATATAAAAAAATATATATATATATACATCATGTCAGCAAGGTTTTGTGATAGTCATTAAGCCTTGCGTTTTAACATCACTGTAACCATTATTATATATATATATATATATATATATATTTTCATACTTTCAACACCACAAATTGAGAATTACGTCTAGTTTTCATTTTGAAACCTCCATATATATAACAACAAATCTCTCTCTCTCTCTCTCTCTCTATATATATATATATAGCCCTGTTTTAGTTTCTTTGTGCCGAGAGTTCATGGCTTCATTTTCTTAAAGCTTATCACCTAGCATCTAGTGTTGGGAAATGATGGAAAACTTGAAGGAAGATGCTCAATAATTACCTCCAGTTTCGGCTTGTTTGCACGTGAACGCAACGCCCCTGCTCTTCGGTGTTAGATGCAGAAGGAGATGAACAATACAATTTCAGTTTGCATCTCTCTTTCTTTCTCTCCCCTGGCCTCTCGGTTTCCTCCTCTTTCTCAGTCTCACTTGGCTAGAGGAAGTGGATGAATGAAAAAAAAAATGCAGAGCAATAGTTATATACATCAGTTGGCAGGGTCTGGTCCGAGAGGCAAAACACTGGTCCGAGGAAGAAGATGATTAAACCGAAAGAGAAGGACCATCGTGTAAGCAGTGTTGTGAGGCTCTGAGAAGTATGGTGTTCTATGCTCTTGCGTCATTTGATTTGCTGCAAACCCGTGATCTTCGCTGCTTGTGATCTGGTGTATTAGTTTTTGCCGTGTTTAGTTGAATGGGTAATAGAGAAATAGGCTCTGCATAGGTTTATTGGTTTAGTTAGTCATACTATTTGGGCCAAATGAATGCAGTTGAGGCATAAAGCTCCTGATCGTGTGTGTGGGCCCAGAGAGATGAGAGGGATAATGGGCTTGTGTTTGTTTTAATGAAGAATTGGTTTTTGTTGTGTAATTCCTTTGCTATCACGTGTTGAGCCTAATGGTTCTTGGAGACATGGGAGAATATGGACTAAAAGAATATTAAGGGAAATTGGTAAAATTATCCCATTTAATTCTCCACAAAACTTTTATTTACAATTAGGCTCTTAGCTAATTTAATTGCAAACATTGGATAAAATTAATCTTTAATTCCATATAAAGATTTTTCATTTCCCAATTGATTCCTTAATTGAATTTATTCTTTTCTTAATTAATTTATTTTGGCCATCAAATATTATATCCAAAATGTTCAGGCCAAAAATTTATTCCAAACTATTTGCCTTTAATTTATAGGAAAACTACGCCTAAATTCCAATAATTATTCTTATAATTATTTTTTTATTTTAACCAATTTCATAATTTAATTTCTCATATAATATCCCAATTTCAAATCCCAAAATTTGGGATGTTACAGTATGCTATTTTAGTCCATGTTTTCATTTCTTACCCACAACCTGTTTGTTTGTCCTCATAGCAATACTATTATCATTATTCTTGAGTTGGGTTTTTATGCGTGTAATCGTTTCATCTTTGAATAAATTTGATCTTGTACCCAAAAAAAGAAAAAGAAAAGAAAAGAAAAGTCTTATATATACAAAATACAAAACGCATTAAGATACAAATTGTAAAGATTTTATTCTGATTATGCTAATAACATTCACAAATAGGGTAAGAAGAATCAAGATCCTACATGTTCTTGGAATTTCTTTGGTATAAACTCTAAAGATTCTTTTATTGTTTGCAGATCAATGGTGAAAATCGCTCCTATTATACCACAAAACGAACTCAACATGATGAGTGGATTCTGTCATTGACAAGGGCTGAACGCTAACCAAGTGATTTTTATGTTTGACGGCCGCGTCGTCGGACCCCAAGACACCCCACAACAGGTATATACTTATGTGAAATATGCAATAATGATTGATGGTAAAAAAGAAAAAGGAAAAAAATAAGAAATGATAATAAGTAATTATCATTTGGTTATTGTCCTCAAAAGTGAGTTCTAAGAAAATACTTTTCACTGGTTTTTTTGTCCTAGTCTTGTGCAAAGTCACTTGGTTATTATCTTGGAAAGGCTTTAATGTTAGGTCATTGTGTATGTTTATTTTTCTCTGATTGAAAGAAATAAATAGGTTCAAGATTTGTGGAAAGATATTTTCATTTAGTATCTCCATTTAACCTTCAATAACTTGATTTGGGGTTAAGTTTCTATTTGAAAGCGTTGTTGTTTTAACAAAATACTATCTCCCCATCTTTGAATTTGCTTGCATATACCAACTATCTACCGTCATTATATACCACATTAATCTTATCAAAATATTAGGAGTGGTGTTTTAGACTTCTCACAAGTAACTCCCTAAATTAATAACAACTACTATTGTCATATTCTTTCACATCAAATTTTAATTTTATTTAATTCAATATAAACTTGAATTTAGTATGAATTTGGTTTAATATAATTTAATTGATATTAAATTTGTCTGTTGCTCTTCAATATTTATTATTTCATATATTTGTATAATATCAAGTATTATCTTAACAATAAAAAACTATTATCTTAACTATTAATTTAATTAAACTTCTACACTAGGCTTTAAATCCTTCTAACAGTAATACCAACAAAGGTTGTTCTATATAGAAAGAAATGGGGCAATAACAATAAACAATTGTTTTTCTCTCTCCTGAAGTTAGACTTGGTTTACATGTTCAGGAAGGAAAACTATGGATCTGACGCCAACAAAGTTGGCAACTTCATGCCCTCATCAAACCCTTCCTTTTGTGGGGTTGAGTTCATTTTCTGTAATATACATATCAGACAGATTGTACAGCATGTTATTGCAATTTTTGTTGTTATTAGCTATTACATGTATAAATTTCACCACTTTTGTGTTTTTCCTAGTAGGCTGTAGATGTTTTTTGTTGTGCTTTGACCAAGTTTGTAATGAGATTCTTGATATTTCTGAAGTTTTTTCTCCTCAATAAGTAATACCCTTGAATATTTCAATCTCACAACACTCGTGACAAGTTTTTAGGGTTGAATAGTTAGGATTGAAACCTAAATCTCTTCATTTTGCTTCTTGCGTAATGTTTCAACAAACAAGACTTTGGTTTTTGTCTTTGTGCATGGGTGAAGAATAAGATATACCTTACACGATTTTAATAAATGTTATGATATGCTTCCTTAATATGAGACTTTGTTCTTAGTGTAATTTATACTAAGAAAAAAATCTTATATTAAAGACTGGAGGTAGTTTTAATATATTAATAATATATTGAGGTTTCAAAGCTAAACTTAATTAAGTAGCACTACTTGTCATGACAATTAGCATGTTTAGCATGTTCTCGCTACAAAATATTGTTCACAACGTTTCTTGGGGAAAAAAAATTACTGGCAAACATTTGAACATTCTTATCTAGAGATTATAAGATGTTTATTATTTCACAAATTCTGTTTCCCATGGTTTTAAAATAACATTTGGTGTTTATAATCTATAATAATTTTCAATTTGGTCCCCGTAGTTTAATTTATCTCGAAAACTTCCATCATGTCTGGGATCAAGGAAGTGAGAGTTTATATGGAAGGAAGGGTAGAGATTTTAATAAGGATTTTACTGATTGGCAAAGGAGGCTCATGAACTTATGGACAGGTTCCACACTTGTACTGATTCTCCTCCTTGCTTGACTGATATACTTCTTACGGATGTAGAGTGGTAGTTTTGTTTTACTACTTCTTGTAATCGGGAAAAAAAAAAAGATTTTAATATGAAAGAGGAGAAAAGAAAACATAACACTCGTAATAAATGCACTATGATCACCCTATTTGATTTAAACGTTTTTATTTTAATTTTTTTAAAAAAAAAAATTGATTATGTCACAATTCTCATTTTCTTATTTTCAATTTGTCAACATAAATCTCATATATTATTCATTATAAATGTTTTTTCATGTAATTTTTAATTATAAATTTACCAAGGTTTTATTTGATTCAACGAAAGGGAATAGAAGTGAGGGATTTTAATATTAAAGTGTCTAGATTAGTCTGAGGAGAAGAGAGGAATTGAGGGATTTTAATGTTTACTTTGTTTGGTTTTAAAAGGGAGGAGAGGAAATATTTTGATGTAGAGAATTTTACCCTTATTTTATTTAATTCTATACAATGTTTAATAAAAGTTATTATAAATATAAAATTATAATTTAATAATTGTCAAATTTTTAATTATTAAAAATAATTTGAATGTGACAGCTGTTATGCTCAATAAAAAAGAAAAAAGACATATTAATAATAAAAATGTTTTTAAAAAGAAAAAGAAATCTATAGTTTTTCTTTTGCACACAAGGCGATGTGACATGCCAAAGTACACATTTATTGTTGGGAAATAACAAATAAATACCATATGAATTTGGAAAACCCCCAAAAAATCTCCGAATTTGTAAAAAAGCTGAGAGGTACCGAGGACCTATGAGGGATATGTAAATTTAGATGAAATTACCTTTTTACCCTTCATTTTTAAAAAATAAATAAATAATATCCTTGTTGGAGGGCCTCGGCGGCAATGAGTGTTTTTTTAAAAAAAAAAATATATATATATATATATATATATATTCATTGAAAGTGTGAGAGGTGGGGTTCAACCCCAACTCCCACACATCCATGTGACCACTTAGTTCCTTTAATATATATATATATACACACACACATTAACAAATATATATTCTTCTTAACATTTTTTCAACGGTATTTACAAAACTTGCAACGGTATTTATCAATCTTGTAACGCCATTTTT
>JAFJYI010000073.1:3000000-3150411 GCA_019022655.1 Acacia acuminata
TCTATTGCTAAACACTAGTAGCAATGAAAATGTTTCCTTGGTTGCTATTGTTGGAATAGGCGGTTTGGGTAAAACTGCTCTTGCCCACTGGTCTACAATAATTCTCAGGTCAACAACTTTTTCAATAAGAAAATGTGGGTGTGTGTTTCGAAGAGTTTGATGTGAAACCACTTGTTAAAAAAATATTAGAATCATGTATTGGCAATGATGTAAACGACCAACAACTGGAATTGCTTCAAAATAAACTTGAAGAGAATTTGAAAGGCCAAAGATATTTGTTAGTCCTTGACGACGTGTGGAATGAGGATAGAGAAAGGTGGTTAGGTTTGAAAAAATATTTGATGTGTGGCGCTCAAGGTAGTAAGATTTTGTTAACTACACGCAATCAAACGGTAGTCGATAAAATGGTTGTAACAACGTCATATGTTTTGAAAGAACTGACAAATGATCAATCTTGGACTTTGTTGAGAAGTTTGGCATTTGACAAAGATAAAATAATCACCCAAAAACTTGAGTCTATTGGCCAAGAAATTGCGAAAAAATGTGTTGGTGTTCCGCTAGCAATAAGAGTTATGGGAAGTTTGTTGCAATCAAATCTGCGGGAAAGTTACTGGGAAGCTATCTTGGAAGGTGACTTTTGGAAGCCCCGTGAAGGTGATAGTTTAATTATGCAAATTTTAAAGTTGAGTTATGACAATTTGGCAATTGAGTTAAAACAATGTTTTGCTTCTTGTTCTTTATATCCAAAAGATTGGGTATATAGAAAGAATGAATTGATTTATTTGTGGATGGCACACGGCTTCCTTGAATATGACGAGGAGAAACGATGTACCGAAGATGTCGGTGAAGAGTATGTTCATATTTTGTTGATGAAGTCATTCTTGCAAGATGTTTGGAAGGATGAACTAGGTGAAATACGATCTTTTAAAATGCATGATTTGATGCATGACTTGTGCCAATCAATTGCTAGCGCTGATTATTGCCTAAACGTTGAGGGGAGGAAAAATGTTGTGGGATGTCCTATACATGCTTCTTTTGTGGAATATAACTCTGATAGTTTACGAAATATATCGGATCCATGTAGATTGAGAACCTTTCTTAAAATAAAGGAAAAAAGTGAAGGAAATCCAGTGGATTTATCTGCGTTCAAACGCTTACGCAGTCTTGATTTGTCTTACTACGATCATATGAGAGATTTGCCTAAATCAATAGGTAAAATGAGACATTTGAGGTATCTTAACCTCTCTTGTTGTACTGAATTGACTTCGTTGCCCAAAAGTATAAGCGACTTGGTCAATTTGCAGACATTGATATTGGATGCATGCGTTAGTCTTGAATTTTCCGTAGATATGATCACAAAGTTGATAAACTTGCGCCGACTTGATTTATATTGTTGCAAGGCCTTTGAAGCTGGGATGCCGATTGGGTTGGGTAGGATGATTACTCTACAATGTTTGTCAGATTTCATAGTGGGTAATGATGATAAGGAGAGAAAGAAGGCCAAATTGAATGAACTGAAAGAACTTAATCTGGGAGGTAGCTTATGGATTGAGAAGCTTTGTTTAGTAAGGGATGTAGAGAAGGAGTCCAAGGATGTTAATTTGAGAACAAAGAAAAACCTTGTTTCCTTGTCCCTAGATTGGGGAAAATATTCAGAGATGAAAAATAGTGATGCCTTGCAATTATTGGAAAATCTTTGCCCTCATCAAAATTTGAAGGCATTGCACATAAGAGAGTACCCAGGGGTATGCCTTCCCGATTGGCTTTTGTCATTGACAAATCTTGTTGAATTGAAGTTCAATTATATCAGAAATTGTCAATACTTAGCGTTGGAAGGACTTGTTCATCTCAAGACTCTTGAAATATTGGAAATGGATAAGTTGGAGTACATATACTCTAAAGGATGTTCCTCATCAACTAACTTCTTCCCATCTCTGCAGCATTTAGTAATTAACAAGTGTGGAAGGCTGAGGGGATGGGTAAGGGAGGAAAATGTCCAAAATACAAGAGATAACGAGCGGCATCATTCACTACCATCATTTTCACGCCTTTCATCATTACGAATTACTGATTGTCCAGAGTTAAGTTGCATGCCTACTTTTCCAAATGTAAGGCGTTTGCAATTAATTAAATCTAGCACGAAGCCCTTGCTAGACACATTAATTGGGCCGTCAACATCAGATGATAATGCTACATCTCTTTCCATGCTTAAGTCTCTTGATATTGAAGGGATAGACTTAGAAGCATTACCAGAGGAATGGATGCAAAATCTCTCCTCTCTTAAAAAGCTTTCTATTGAAAGTTTTTCAAGTCTAGAGAAACCATTTCGTCACATGCAGAATCTACATGCTACACTTGAAGAATTCAACATTAGCTACATTGATTCATGGCGTGGTGATGAGAATTATAACATACAGTGCCAAAACCTTTGTTGCCTACATTCTCTCCAAAAAATCAGCTTTATTGCATGTCATCACCTCGAGGCTCTACCGAAGTGGATTTGTGATCTCCACTCACTCCGATTTATTGAGGTGGTGTCTTGTGATAGTTTGGAGTCATTTCCAGAAGGAATGTGTCGCCTAACGAATTTACAAACACTAGAAGTGGATGGAGCTTCTCAACCTTTAGAGGAAAGGTGCCGGAGAGAAACAGGAGCAGAGTGGCCCAAAATTACTCACATCCCAAATATAAGGATCAATTACCAACAAATCTAACTCTTCATTGCATACATCTAAAGGTATACTCATGAGTTACTATTATGCCATTATGAAAAAAAACTTATATGATATATATTTATATAACTCTTACTAATTAACCTTTGATTGCGAGAAAACCATATTTTTTCAAAGAGAGGAAGGCCTCACGAGCATGCTCTGCTCACTGGATCATCGAAACAAGGTACTCCCTCCGATCCTAATTATAGGACAATATTTAGGAGTTGTTTTTTATCCTCATTATAGGACAACATTCTAATTTTTGTCATTTTCTTCCTAAAATACCCCTATTGATATTTTCTCAATAATTAAACACAAGAATAATTTAATAATGCACATATATATTTTATAAAGTAAGTAACACTTGCAACTCATTAATTACAATACACCTTAATTTTACTTTTTTTAATAAAATAATTTTGAGCAATTTTTATCATATCACCCCTACTAAGACTTCCTCCACAATATTTAATTTAATAACACGCTTATATTTATGAGTAATTCTACTTTCTTTTTTTATTTTTAAATAAAATAATTTTAAGATTAATTTAAAAATATTTTCTTGTAACTATCCATTGATTTTTTCCCTAAAAATAACGTAATAAAATATTAATTTCATTATCTTTTCTTCATGGCTTAAAAAAATAAGCTTGCATTTGTATTATGCCAAATATATATATATGCTATGATTTAGCTTGGCAGATATACAATGTTTTGTTTGTGTGTTTAGGCCAAGGTTTTTGAAATTGTTTATCATATTTGTCTGAGGCTAATGTGTTCATCAAATATTTTTATGGAGCAATATTTGTCTTTATGACGGTATTTTACATTGACGCCGGAATGTTGATAGAATTTGTTTCAAGGGATGTTGTGGGTAGGAGTGGAATTGGCCGTTGCGGGATCAACGAGAACTTGGATATATATTCATAATAGAGAACCAACAATTTGCTTGATTGAAGCCAAATGAGAATCAACTCAGGTCTCACTCTCTTGATCTTTTCCCTAATCAACATTTATGCATGAGGTTAATTCTTAGTGAACTATAATATACATGCTTCCCATGAAAAACCTAATATATGCATGAGATTAATTCTTCATAGTTGCGAATTGATTAAATGGAATGATTAGATGCCTTTACTGTGGAAAATTTAGAGCAAATGGCAAATTCATAACTAACAAATTTTAACTTTTTGACATTCGTGCTTGTTTTTGTAGGATGTGAAGAGCGATATTTGAAAATCTCGGGTTTCATATATTTGGGTATATCACTCAAGTTGTGGAATTTATTCATTTGGCACATCATCAGTTTTGTAATCTTAGGAGTGTTACTTACATGCTATGATCATCTCTTTTTGTTTTTTTTTTCCCTCTTATTTATTTATTTATTTATTAATGTTTGTTCCTGGAATCTTTTTGTAATGACTTTTGATATAGTGAAATTTTTCGGAGTTGGTCCCGTGGTTTTTCCCCCTCAATATTAGAGGGTTTTCCACGTTAAGTTAAATCTAGTGTCATTCTTACTTTGTCTTATATATTGTTGAATAAAAGTAGAGAAGCATGCTTCACTACATTTCAAAATATTATTAAAAGCTTAAAGAAATAGATACACTAAAAGTGAACACCACTTATGGAACCTACTATAATAAAAGAAATAGATTCAACACTAGTTATCCACACATTTTGTATGTCCAATAACTTCATGTCACAAATCAAATTTTAGGTTTAAAATTTTGTTAAAAAAATGATAAGGAAGAAACTAGTAACTACTCCCTCCGGTCCTAATTATAAGAGCTATTTACCAAAATTTGGAGAGATTAAGGAGGGAAGTTAAATTAGTTAATTGTAATTATTTTCCAATAATACCCCAAATTGAGATGAACTATGATTACCACTGGAATAATCAAAATGGAAGAGTTCGAATTTTATCATGATAACATATCCATTATCACAACAAGCATGTTCACATGCAAAAAATTCACGGGAGAGGTCCCCACTTCGACACTTGACAGAATCTCGAAATAGTTGCACACTTTGCCACCATTTTTATATCAAAAAAAAAAAAAAAAATCACTTGTGGGCTGATGCATTATTGGGCCAAGCCTTGCATTATTTTTGACAACTATAATATTGTTTTATTTTGTCATTTATAGCGTCTAGGCCGAAGGAATAATATTGGGCTTTTGGACATATTTATTCTATAATCTGCTGATACAACTGGGCCTGTTTGAATCTAACTCCTTCATTTCGGGAATTGTTTTTGTACAATGGCGTTTTCTTGAACTTGTTTTAGGCTTGTGAATTGTGGGCCTTTTGGTTTTACTTCATCATTAATATTTTTGTTGCAATTTATTTTTCCGTCGTCTGGGCCTTGGGAATTTTCTGAATTACTCGTATCTGAATTATTTCTTGTTCCTTTTCAGGCCTACATTATCTGTGTTTTATTTTCTGAGGTAAAATCCTATATAATTGTTTAATTTTCTGAAATTTAATTATGGGCTTTATTTATGTTATTTAAGCCATTTTCTCAGAAAAAATGTTGGAGCCAAATAAACGTTGTTTCTAAGTTATGATTCTCATCACTCATTTAGCATTTTTGTTTTTTCATAAATAATATTTTATATATGCATTATTCTTTTTCATACAAAATTTTTAGGAAAGGGGTTGCCACCTATAATTGAGACAGGGCAAAATTTCTCTTCTTAAAGTAATACCAATGTTGGACAGGGCGAGCCGTTTATTACACTCAGGCATTTACCGGGCACCAAGGAGCTAGGATGACGCTTCTCCGTGGCATACTTTAACAGCTAGAATCGATTTTACTTGGTTAAATTAAAGTACCTAAATATGTTTATATTTTCAGCGGACAGATTTTGGGCTTAGGCATTTTATTTTCGTGGATTTATTTAATCTATTAATGTTATGGGCTGGACGAATTGATGAGTTCCTTTTGGGTTGCGGAGTTTTGTTTTTTCTGCCTTTAATTTAATAAACCATCGGCCTATTCTGTTCGCAATGTCTCTTTGGGCTATTAGTATACAAAAAAAGAAAGGGGGAGAATATATTCTCCCAAGTCCTAGTCACGTTTCGTAGCAAAAAAAAATCCTAGTCACGTTTTCATTTAAATTTTGGTGTATCTACTTTAATTCTAGACCATAGTTACCCCTCGTTTTTGGGTTCAATTTGGCGTGGGGCTCGGTCTTCCTCACTATTAGGGAGGGGGTTCGATCCTGCGTTGGTCAAGCGACCTTTGGGGAAGATCACAGTCTAGAGTCAGGTGGTAACGTTATGTGGTATTCGTCCAGTATCAAGCGTCTTGCCCTTAGATTGTGGGTGAGCCCAACGCCTTTCCTAAAATTTTATTATCAAAAAAAAAAAAAAAAATTCTAGACTATGTTGTTGTTCCTATTGAGACCTTTGACTTTGATTTTCAGATATTATTTTGGTTCAATAAAGTCTCCTCAGCTCCACTATGTGCTCAATTCTTTGACAATTTCCCTTCTTTTCAAGAAATTAAACACTTGATTAATTGTTTGAGTTTAATTTCTATTTCATCTCATAAACGGTTTATTTGATCAAAATATTTAAATGCTGGTTTTTTTATGTGCCATTTTAATTGTTTCAATATGGGAAAAATTAATTTTAGATATTTTCGCATTATGGTCATTTGCAAAATTTTGTTTTGGTTTAACTACCTTAATATTTATGTAATCAATTTTGGACAGTTTTTCAACTATTTGAATTTCGCAAAATTATATTTGAGTTGAAATATGCTGCAATTGATTTCTTAAACAATTTTTTTATACATAAAACTGTGAGAGGATTATTAATTTAATTATTTGATATTAATCTTTCCATTAAAATGTGCATATATTATATTTAATTTGGATGCACAAAATAGTGGGAGAATTTATCTATGATGATGATTTGGTCAGATTTTGTTGATTAAATTAGTCAATTAAATTCTCATTAAAGATTTGTGCATATTTGGAATTTAGATAAACATAGTTGATATTTGCAATTAACATGCATCTTGGGGAGTAGCTACAACATCCTCAATGTTTATTGTGTAAATGATCGCATATGGGATTTTTAAAACATCAACTCCAATAATTGATTAATTAATTTAATTAAATTGAGATAATTTCAATTATTTAGTCACTTTTGTTGATTAAATTAATTGTTTAAATTCTTATTAGGTTATGGATGCATATTTATGCTTTAAATACACATGATATTCATGGTTAGCATGCTTGTGTCATGGGGAGTAGCCATATCATCCTTAATTTTGTTGCTTGCACATTTTTATTCACATATGGTGTAACATCCCAAATTTTTGGGATTTTAAATTAGAGATGTTGTGTGGAAAATTATTATTAGAATTTGGCCTGAGTAATTATAATATTAATTACTGAAAATATAGGGCTTACTTTCTCTAAAAAAAAAAAAATTAGGAAAAGAATAAATTCAATTAGGAATTTATTTCCTTACAATATGTGAATTTAAAATTATGGAACATTGGCAAAAGAAAAACTGCACGTGTGACCATTAATTGGAAAGAGCAAGATGTATATATACCAATACCCCTCCAATAGCCATACATTTAACCTCGGCCCACCGAAACCAACTCAACCCATTAGTTCTAAACTTCTAATACATATACCAAATACCCCTTCAATAGCTGTACACTTAACCACAACCCAACAATAAAAACACCAAACCCATATCACCTCAATCCATTGGACCCATTTGGCCCAAAGACCAATTTCATTCACACCCTTTAGGTTACACGAAGTGCATCAGATGATATTTAAGGGGGGAAAAAAAAGAAAAAAAAAAAAACACACACACACTTCAATTCATTAAGGAAGCACGTGACAGCGGAAGCAAATCAGCAATATATGCATATGTATGCATGTTCTCAACTCTCAACCCAAACTAATCCATCCTACTAACCTCAACCATAAGAACCCATTCGGCTAGGATACGATTGAAACACAGAAACCTAGTTAGCAAAATCTGATCACGCACCTTATGTACTGCAACACGATAACGCAACAACAGGGGAAAAAGAAAGAGTTTAACCTATCAGCTCAAATATCCCCTTCTATATCCATTTGACTTGCGGCTTTCTTGAATTCACGCGGCCAAGGCAAGAAACACAGCAAAAAGGGAAAGAAAATAAACAAAACGCCGTTCACGCAAATGACCATGTCTCCACAACGTTTGAACCTCACTTTCGGCGTAGCAGAGATCCCATCGAGCCCAACACCCCTCAACGTATCAGCGGCTATAAACTCCCTCATTGCAACCGTTTGGCCAGAACGGTGTGTGCGAGAAGGAAAAAATAAACAGAAGTGTAGAGTGAAACCGAGAGGGAGAGAACGAGAGAAAGAAGACTGTATTCTCTATTTTGAAACCAGCAAACAGAGGAGGCTGTGTCCGAGAACGTGGAAGCGCGAGGAGAGGAACCAAGCAAGTTCCATTTGCTACTCTCTTGTTATTTCAAAACAACGCCAACGTAAGTTTTCTTGCTGGAATATATATGCATGAAATGCGAAATGCTACTGTGCGTGGGTATATGTATATATATTAAGTCGTTTAATATGTATAAATATATATAGCTTGTTTGGAAACCAAAAAGAAATACTCTATTGTGTTTTGCTGATAGATGTATATCGCTGGTTTAAGAACATAAACAAAAGAGAGGAAAACTTGAATGTTTTGTATGTAAGTCGTGTACAGGGAGGTCATAGGAAAACATTTTGTAGGATCAAGAGCTTTTGTCTCTGTTCATTGTCTTACGTGTTCGAAGTTCATATTATTGCTAGGTCCATATGTGTACATTAGTGTGTGTGTTATCGTGGTGTGTGGTGCTATGCGTATGAAGCAGTAGTGGTGGTGTGAGTGTAGTAAGTGGGTGCAAGTGTGTGGGATAGTGCCCTGGTGTGTGAAGTGTGGTGTGAGTATGAGCAATGGTGATGTGTGTGAAGAGTTGCAACATAAAGATGAGTGTGATCAAGAAGTGAGATGTGGGTGATGGTAAAAAAAAAGTATCAGATATGTGAGTCTGTGTGTGGTGTTAGCAATGAATCAAGTTATGTGCGTTTCAATGTTTGTCAAAGAATATGTATATATACGTAATGTGTAAGTTATGTTTTTGCATAACAATATATATTTCCTACGCATGCGTCACTGCAAACTAATATAGAGATTAGAAAAAGAAAAAGAAAAAGTTGATATGGATAATTGGAAGGATGAAAATAAATAAATAAGTAATAGAAAAAGAAATAATAATAATAATAATACTTAATAATATTTAATAATAAATAATAATTTACATGAAGGTTTTACTGTTAAGTATTTTTGTGTGTGTGTATATAGATGATTTAGGAAAAAAAAAAAACCATGAGAAGCATTAAATAAAATGCATTAAAGCCTAATTTACATGAAGGCTGGTATTTGTAAGCTCCTAATCTAAGATGTTTGGATAGCCTTTGAGAGTTCAAAACAAATGTAGATAAATAAATAATCAATATTATTATTACTATTAGTAAATAAAGTGAATAAATAATAAAGGGAGTTATTAATTATTGAGTGTTATTATAAATAAAAAGGGGTATTATTAGTAAGAGAATTTTTGGGGGTTAATTCATTTTTAATCCTCTAAAAATTAGTTCGCCTAGCTAATTATGTTGCAACGCGATTAAGTGACTAATGACAATGATAGACGTTTATAGGACTTCCTAGATGCCTCGACCAATCCCAACACCTATCGGACAGAAATTTAAGGATTCAAGCTCAAGGTGGGTAACTGTTATCTTATTAGCTTGTATGTATGTAATGCATGTATGACTGATCATAGTTGCTAGATAATTTGCTTTTGTGTATCCTAGCTATAAATTGAGGCTGCGTGTCTCATAGAAATTTGTGTCCTAAAATGGAGCTGTGTGTTCCAAAGGGTGCGGTCCTTTGGCCGTTAAGCTCTTGATTCTGATGCGACTTGTTTCTGTGAATTATTTTATGCTTATACATGTGTTATCTTGTCATTTACATTTCATACCTACATATGAGATTATTTGTTACCCCGGGGTTGATTCATTTGAACTCAGACCGCATGAAAGAGGCAGGTAGTGGTTCGGGATCAAGAGGCAAGTGCGGTATGTAAGGGTTAAAGAGATGGAACTTTTGGAAAAATATGAGTAGTTAGCTTTGTACTTTAACGTTTATCATCTGTCTATTTTGGATTCGTATTAACATCCCACTATGGGATCGATTCGAATCGCGAAAAATTTATCCTCGTATTTTCAAACTAAGTTATTTTATGAAAGTTTTATTCCGCAATTAAGTCGTCCAAATCATTTCGATGCCTGTGCGCTATAACTCTGATAAATAAAGGCGCATTTAGGGCGGATGTTACATATGGCATTATAGAATATCAATTGTAATTAAACATATCATTATAATTAATCTTTACCCACATGTAAATAATTATAATTGCATATTTAATTATGGTGGAATAGAATGTCATTGTATTTTCTAAGTAGACCACATGAATTAGAAAATATAATTCCATTCTAGATTCATCAATTTGAGATAAATTCATGTTATGCTACTGTCTTTGCCTACAAATAGACCTTAGTGATACAAATTTATAATTGTATGATCTATAATGGTAAAGATACACATTTTTTAATGATGTTTTTTGCTCTTGCCTCTTATATTTATTTTGTAAGCATGAATTTGAGATAAATTCATGCTATGCTAATTTCTTTGCCTACAAGTAGACCTTAGTGATACAAATTTATAATTGTATGATCTATAATGGTAAACATACACATTTTTTTAATGATGTTTTTTGCTCTTGCCTCTTATATTTATTTTGTAAGCATGATTAATTTTTTATTTTGACTTTGTAGCATATGATTGTTATCTATTTAATTAGTTTAACAAAATTTATTAGAAATAATTGTTGAGCCTATAAGGAGATAAATATTTCTCCTTCCATTAGGATAAAATGGTCGGAAGGAAAGTTTTAGTACTTAATGATATGCGGCATAAGAGGTGAGATAGTATTATGAGATATATTTGTCTCATTAAATTAATCTCAATCAAGAGCTGGTCATCAAGGGTACATAAGGATAGAGCAAAGTTAAGAATTGTTTATAGGCTAAAAGACGAATTTAAAATTCTCATAATTGTTATCACAATATTTTGTTAACAATAAAGTGATTCTCCATAATAAGGTAAGGTGTCTCCATTAATTTTGGTGGAAGAGAGCCTTAGTTCACTATCTCATGAGCCATTACTCCTTTTCATGAGCACATGCATGTATATTAGGTATTCATTGAAAAAGTGCACATATAAGTTTTGTTCATGCTTAGCAAATAATGAGATTTTAAACTTGGGCTATCAAGCCACTAGCTCCAAAGCCATAAAGAAATAGGCATATAGAGAACAATGTGCTTAAAGTAAAAAGGCTTGATTAGAGGCGTAATGGATATACATTTTCCATTGATTATGTTCTAATTGGTGAATTGATTCATCTCTTCTTATAGTTGACCTTTCACAATACCCAAATGCTATGTGCTTTATTATTGAGTAGTGTCATTTGATGCATTTAGAGTATATAAAGCAAAAATTGGATGGTCAATCTGGTAAACAGATTAAAATAGTGAAATTAGTTGGAAGAGATGGGTTTCATGATAAGTACATCATTAGTTGACTGGAACTTAGTCTATTTGTAAAGTTTCTTCATACTTGAACTATATTGTTGCAAGAAGAAACATTTTGTTAATAGACATTTTGCATGATATGGTGGAAGGAAAATTTATGTATATTTTAAATGAGATTTCAACAAAATTTATGTTTATTTCCTCTTGAAACTTTAAAGGTTGGAAGCCCGGTTTAAAATATACTCTTGCATAGACTTGTCTTATAAAAGAAAGATTGTGGAAGGAAAATATTTTGAGAGATTGAAAAATGCATATTTTTGGTGAAAATGTAAAGATGTCTTAAGAATTCAAGTGAGTTGTTCATTTCATTTTACAATTTGTGCAGTATTTTGAATTGCCAAATTATTTAGGAATGCCAAAATTAGTGGGAGTGATCAAGCTCATTAAGAGTGCTCATACATGGAGGCTTGCCACCTTTAATTGTAGTAAAACTTCGGCTTTGCATGGCACTTACCTTGTTGATCTTCAACCTATCAACAGATTGAGTTGAGACCATTGGTGATTAAAATTTGGCAATTTATAGTGAGTACGTAATGTATTTAAGGAAATTAGACTAAAACATAAGTATTTAGAGTAACCATAAATTTCAAATGAAAGCATTATTCGTGATAGATGAAATGTAAGCAACAACATAAGTTTATTTGTAAAGTTGCTAGTGTGCAACATTAAATAACATAAATAAAGTTGTTTCTTGTAAATTCTCCATGAAGAATGAATTGATTTAGTGAGGTATTTCCTCAATATTTATGTATAATTCCATTCATATTTTCATGGTAGTTAAATGTCTATATTGAATTGGGATGTCATTGGTATCTTTCCATTTTGGACATTAGGAGAGATATATACAAGGTTGTCAAACTCAAGAGTTTAACCAAACTCGTGACAGTCATGTAAACTCGTATCGTGAACTCGAATCGTAAACTCGTAAGAGTTTACTTTTATTATTAAATAGGTATTATTAGTGTATAATTAAATAATTAAAATATAAAAATGACAAAAATTTGATTTAAATATATTTAAAATCCGAATAATTAAAATTAAATCCACCAACATTCATCATTTATCATATTTAATAATGAAATTTCTATGAAATTTCTACATAAAGCCGCTGAGCATGATCAAATCAAAAAAGTTAACATGAGTTTAAGAGTAAGTTAACACAGTTTTGTAAGCTAGAAAGGTAAAACCGGTAAACTCGGTGTATAAACTCGCGAGTTTAACCGGAAGTTTACAACTAGCATGAGTTTCCGGTGACTCGACTCGTTTTGCAAGCTAGAAGCGTAAAAACGGTAAACTCGAGAGAGTCAACTCGCAAGTTTGACAACAATGGATATATATGTGAATTGGTAGATATGGTCACATAAATAGTAAAGAGGATTTAGTCAACAAAATTAGGAGTTCATTTTATATCATGAACAAGTCTCACAATAGTAATAGTTAAGGTATCATGATGTGATTACATACAGTACTATGTTGAAAACATCATAAGTTTCATTATATCATTGGATTAGTGGGAGTTAAGTCATCTATATTGTTCGATTTGATGATTCATTTATCACTTGTGCATTTTGAGTTAAGGTGTTACAAATGAATAAGACACCATTTTTCAAAGTTGTGATGTGACTAGGTTAAGTATGGTATTCCTTTAAAATACATAAATATATTATTCTCAAAATTTTGGAGAATATAATAAGTAACCTATGATCACAAACATTTGAATGTTCATGGATAATGGTAGTTATTGTGAGTAACGTCTATTACGAGAATGTGATTAGAATGTCCATATTTCTCTAATATCATCTTGTTCCTTCTAATTTAATTTTCAAGGCATAGGCTTGCTTAAGTGTGCGCACAAATGAGCAATGCTATTGCAAAGGAGTTTTAGGAGGATTGTTAAGCATATTCTTGCTTGCATAATAACTGAAAAACTACAAATCATGGGGTACATTACCAAATGTACATTGAATTTCATACTTTATATATAGAGGAATGATTAGCTTTTTTAGTTTGGTAAGATAAGTTAATTATAGAAGAATTACCTTTTGGATACATCTTTACACTTGTTGAACAAGTTGCATCATGGAGGGTATTCAATTGTTGAGAAGGCATTGATTGCTTAGTTCTACCCTAGATCGCTTGACCAAGTCATTCTTGGAGGCAAGTTATAAGATTTCCAATTAAAAAATCAGAGGGTTTTTAGAATTATTAAATTAATGTAAACCAATTAAGGGTGTTATATGACCATAGAGCCAATGGGTCATAAACACATAAAGCTTAGATCCTTTAATGAAGAGTATACTTTTAAAGAAATCAAAAGGATCAAATATCTCATCGGGATATATCACATTCGGTGATCTAAATAAGGCATTATTTAAGTGATGAAATTCAAGTTGAAGTTTGTTGTGTCAATTTTTGGTGCCTAAATTATGAATTTTAGCAAACCATTAAGTTGGATCTGAATAAACATTCTGGGTTTATTCATTAAATTTTGACCCATTACGTAAGGTTACTACTTGTGATTCATGAAAGATAATACTCAATTAAAGAGGACTTATCATTATGATTCTTATAGTATTGCTTAAATAAACCTTTACTCACCAAATAACAGTAGGTTGGGGGCCAAGAGGGATACTTGTTAGATATTTTATTATTTATGATTACATATTTTATTATTTAATACAGAATATATCTAGATATTATCTCATCATTGTTTTGAATAAAATATTTTCTTATTGTGGCACGCACGTGATTTGGATAGAGATTTGGTTTAAGGTTACCTGCCTAGTCGGTAAGCTGTTACAAGCCTTGATAAGAGGTTATAAATAGCGTAGGTCGAGTCTTAAAGTAGTAACGATGAAACACTTTAAAATGCATGATTAGATGCATGACTTGTCTTAGTCAATTGCTAGCTTTGATTATGGCATATACGTTAAGGGAAGAAAAAATGTTGTGTAGTGTCCTTTACCTGCCTCTCTTGAAAAATACAACTCTGATAGTGTCCTAAGTATGTTGGATCAAGGTCGATTAAGAACCTTTCCTGAAGTAAAGAAAATATATGCAATAATTCCATCCGATTGATTTGTCTTCAAAATTACGCGAGTCTAGATTTATATGAATGAATTGAAAGAACTTAACCTTAGAGGTAGACTAACCATTCAAATTTAGTTTAGTAAGGGATGTGGGATGTTAATTTGAGAACAAAGAAAAACCTCACTTCCTTGACCTTGGAATGCTTACCGAGTTGCTAAACTCTACTCCTCTTACTAATTAACTTTTGGTTGCAGATGAACATTTTTTCCAAGAGAAGAAGGCCTCACAGAGCATGCTTTGCTCCCTGAATCTTTAAAACAAAGCACTCTACGGCCCTATTATATTTAAATTGATGATTACTATAGTGTTTGCCAACTAACTTGTGCACTCTTTAAATTCTAAATCATGTAGTCTATGTTACCAACCCATCTAGTGGGATAAGGCTTATTGTTGTCATTGATTAATGCTTTGGGATGAATACTTACCAAAACATTGGCCATATAATGAGCTAGTGACACTATTATCTTCTAATTTGGGCATACTTAAAGTAACTAATTAATTACTTAACTAGTGTTTGCTACTATCATCCTTCTCGGGGTGTTTTTCATGAAACCGGAAACTCCCGAGTGGTTCAATCACACGGACATGTTTTCACATCTCAAATTCTTTGTACAACTGTGATCTGTTGCTATAAGAATCACCATTAATGTGAATGATGTGCATGCTTCTTGTTATTTATCTGTTCTTTTTGGTGTTCATTGATTAATATATTGTAAAAATTCATGTTTTTTGGCAGTGGTGATCATGATATGTGTGTTCCATTCACTGGAAGTCAAGCGTGGACTAGATCAATGGGGTACAAAGTTGTTGATGAATGGAGGCCATGGATAGTCAATATCAAGTTCTTGGGTACTGGCTGCATTTTCCTTCGTATCTTATTTTACTTAATGAATCTTCAAATAAATAATCCGGAAATAGAAGAGATGTTGTTTACAATTTCAAACAATTTTTCCTATCGGCATCAAGTCATCGAGAAGATTCAATCTAGTTTATGCTTATTTTTCACAATGCAATAAGAATTTTGACCGATACTCAGTTGAACTTCTGTGTATTTGTTGCGTTATGTACAAGGATATGATGAAAATCTCACATTTATGACCATAAAGGTTTAAACCCCGAGAAAAGTCGAGCAAACTTAGTTCTAGAATCACTTAAATCTTTGTGTCTTGATTTTTCTTTGATAATGGTGCGGGGAGAAATTTGGACACTGTTTGTTCGAGAATATAAGCCACAAGAGTCATTGTATTTCTACAAGCGTTTTCGGATGGATTGCCAATGTAGAAAAAGAGAGAAAAAAGAGGCCAAACTGATCTGGACTTTCGTGCACTTCATTCAATAACGTGTTCATAGCATTTTGCAGAATTGTGATCATATGTGTGTTGTATGTGAATTTTTTAAACTATTTCAGAGTGTTGGCAAAATCACTATTATTATTGCTATTGCTATTATTTATAATAACACTAGCATTCAATGTTTGACTGCGAGGATAGAAAGAACTTTAATTAGTCATCAACTATAGTAATGTAGCAGGGGACCGATTTTACTTTATGATGATAGAATAATACTAGACAGTGTTGGAGATTAAATAGTAAGAAGATGAAAGTTTATGTTGTAGGCTATAGAGTTTTGAAAAGTTACGGTGGTAATATTTTGAAACTTGATTCATATTAAGCTAAGTGATATACTCTTCGGGTGTGAATATATAATACAACTAAAGGGTTAACGATGGTAATATCAAATTGTAAATTCCCTATTTTAAATGTTAGTTAAGTTGGTTAGTGAGAAGAGCAATGCTAGTTATTAGTAGCATTAGCCATTATTAAAGTAGTATTAGCCAAACACAGTACTAGTTGTGTCTCCTAGCTAGGTAAGGTGGAAGTTATCACCCATGACTCCCTACCTCTATATAAGAAGGAGCCCTTTCATTGTATTGGGTTGTTGCCTATTGATGAATGAATGTGGATTTAGTATGAATCCTTTGTGTCTCTATTTGTCTTTCTTCTCTCTTCTATCAACCCTCTCTGATTTCTTCTATCTAATTCAACCAATACAATTGTGTCCAAGATTACAGAAATGCATCATATGGCTACCAAAGCACCGACAATAAACAAAAGTTAGAACCAGTAAAAAATTTGATCCATATAACTTAACTTTTCAAACTTATAAATATGTACACATAACTCCCAATCATCAATGATATAATTAGGTTAATATTTAGCCATTATAGCTTAATCAGATTTTGATTTTAGTTCATGTTTCAAAACATTAGTTTTGGTTCCTATAATTTTATTAGAATTTCATGTGATTTTAACAACTAGTACATATAATTTTAACGAATTTTGGTTTTGATTCCTATATTTAAATTCAAACAATGTCCTTATGGAACAATAGGAGTAAAAACCAACACTTCGAAACTACAGGGATTTAATCTAACATTTGACAAAATTGCAAAGACCAATTATAATATTAACCCTATATAGTTTCTTAAACTTTATTATTATTATTATTAGTATTATTATTATTATTATTATTTGTTTGCATATAACTCCTTTAAATTTTGACTTATTTTAAAACAATTTTCATAAAATTTAAGGTATGTGTAATTATGTAACAAAAAAAAGTATGAGAATTAATGGTATAAATATAAAATTTTGTGGAGGTTTACCCTAAAAATTCAAAGGTTAAGAAGTTTATAATTTATGTCTACTATATTGTTGGAGAATCATACATTGTTCTATATGCAATACATCTAAATAATGATTATCTTTAATTCATTGTATTTTCTTAATAAAATAAAACATTTTAAAAGTAAAAAAGTAATTATAAAAATCTATTTACATAAAATTTAAAAAATTCATTATTCAGTTATAAAATTTTAAGATAACTTTTTATAATTAAAATAATTCACAATTTCTTTTTCATATAAAAAAGCTGCACCATCCATTCATTGATTCGTGAGGTTAGCTTATTGCCCAAAAAAAAAACGAATTAATTATTAAGAAGTCTTAATTACTTAATTATACTTAAATTTTTTATTACATGTTCATTCATTGTCATTGAAACTTTTGAGACCTATTAACAACTAAATCATTTTCTAATTTCGTGGGGGTAAACAAAAAAGGGGACCCGACCCGATTTTCCAAGGGTATATGGTCCGTGGAACTTGAAGCCGCCAATGGCTTCCGCTTCCATGTCTCTGTTGTTGCAGAGGCGTTTTCTCTGCACCCAGGTGCACAAGAAATGGAAGGTGAAGCAGGTAACGAAGTCCAACTTCCAGGAATCCTTGAAGGAGTTAGAGACCCATCTCTCAAACTCTGACTTCGTAGCAGTATCCATGGAGAAGACAGGCTCTTTCTCGGCTTCGTGGCACCGTGTGCTTCCCTTCGACACGGCGGAAACCGCCTATTGCAAGGTCAGGCACTCTGCAGAGCGGTTTCAGCTTCTTCAATTTGCGGTTTGTCCATTTTCAATTGTCGACTACAAGAAGTTCATCGCTAACCCGTGGGTACCAAACACCACCTTCTCTTTTGCAACTTGCACAGGAAATCTTCTTTCTTGTCCCCCAAATGGTGCATTTTCAAATTCTCATCGGAAATGATTTCTTTCGATTTGATTTTTGATCCCTCCATTGTTGTAATGCTTCACTTAACTTGTTAGATGGCTTGGAGTGATTGAGTTAAAAAATGACAGTGACAGGGCCATAAGTTTCCAAGTGAGCAATTTGTTATCTTTTGAGTTAACTTGTTAGTGACAGGGCCATAAGTTTCCAAGTGATCCCTCCATAAGTTTTGAAAATGCACTTATGTATCAATGTTGGCAATAGAGTTTCGTTTTGTAGTGATGCTTATAGAGTGGAAGGGGACTAAAATGTGACCTAATGGATATGGCGCAGGTACAATTTTCTTTTGTTTCCTAGAGATGATCTGAGAATGGGGATGCCTTCTTATAGTTTTTCATGCCAAACATCATACCTGACGTCCATGGCTCGTGAAGGTTTTGATTTCAATGCTTGCATATATGATGGTAAGGTTTTTTAATGTCCTTTTTTCCCTTATAAATTGTTATGGTCCGTAAAAGGCTATTCTTATTAAGGGAAATTGTAAGAGGACATTGACTGAGTGATTTAGGGACTTGCTGAGGTTTTTGCTGGTAATGTTCTATAAAAAACAATCATCCGTAGTGTGATTTTGGAGTTTTTTGCTTACCTTTGTGGGTATATAAAAATTATGACAAAAGATGAACAAAGTTTGCAACTGCTCGGGCAAACGTTGATATTAGTATTTTCATCTGTTTATTTTGATTTCTTGGTCTAAGCAAGTTAACTGCAGAACTCAACTTTTTTTTTTTTTTTTTTTTTTTTTTTTTTGTTGTTGTAAATATCCTTTTATTTTTGCAAACTTGCTATGCAATTTCAACTTATCCTGCTGCTTACCTGTTATTTGTTGGCTTGGATAAAGCTTGCTGCTGAATTATTGGGCATTGGTATTGATCATCTTCCACTATGCCAGTCTTTGTTTTACCCTTTTCTTTCTCATATGCTGGGTTGGCATAGAAGGATCTCTTCCTGTTTCAGTTCTAGGATGATACGGTGGAAGGAAACAAACAATGAAGTCTATTTTAATCTTCCTTTCTTCCTTCAGAATTAGTAAGACTACGAACCACAGTTGAATATTTTCTTCAACCTTAGCTGGCATAAGGCTTGGTTATAACCATTTTTTCTTTAATACAATTTGAATGTATACGTAGAAATATAATTAGATTGAAAACATCAACAATTTGTGCCACCTCTATATTAGTCAATTACTGCTTTATTTTCCCTAATAGTAGGATTTGAGGACTTGTTTGTCGCCTAGACAGATATTCTTTTCATCTTCGTTCCAGCAATATATGTGGACAACTTAAATATGTAGATATGGATAGCTAATGCTATGTTATTCTACAACTTTGAAAAGAGAGTCTACAACTCTGCTACTTATTTTGAGACCCTGATGAGCTTTCTTAACATTGTGTGGCAGGTGTATCATATTTATCTAGAGTACAGGAGTCTAAAGCTAAAACGCAGAAAGGGAATTGCACACCTCTTAATGTGAATAAATCTACTTCAACCTCTACTACTGCTGATGCTATTTTTGTTGAAAGGATTAAATCAAGGATAAAACATTGGATAAAAAGTTGTGAAAAGTGTGGCAAAAGCACAAGCAAAGATGGTGAGAATAACTTCCGTAGATTCTTTTGAATGAAGGCCGTTCTTTGAACTTTCTTTTATTCTTTAACCATGCAGATGCTCTCCTCACCTCCCTTAGGAAAATTGTGATGGGAAGTGAAATGTTGGGCTCAAGACATTGTGTCACAATAGATGTTTGCAGTGATAGACAAGTGCAGCTGATTCTGGAGGTAGAATGAAGTCACAATGTCTTGATTTTTCAAGTGATATGCATGCCTACCCCCACTTCATATAACTAATCAAATTATTTTTCTCACTTTCTTGACTTTGGGGTTGGGTTTGTTGGATTTTGGATGGCTGTAGATGCTGGTAAACTTCGACAACGTTGTTCCTTTGCTAGTACCTGGGAAGGGTAATACTGCTCTGGCTATCTGCCTTGTTTTGACGAAGTCAAAAGAGGATAAAGTTTTGTTTGAGGTGATGATAAAATTCTAATCCCATCTAGTTGCTGAAATACTTTTCCCCTTCTCTTGTAAGAATAATGACTTTAATTGGCAGAGGGAGCGTCAAAAATTAGAAGAGGAAGAGAACAAGAAACTTCGTGGGTTTCGAGAGGTGATCGAGTTGATTTCTGCTTCACAGAAACCTGTTCTCTCCCACAATTGCCTTGATGGTGTATATCCGAGATCAAAAATTCCCAATTTAGTTCTCTCATGTTGCTGACCTGGTTTACTTACATTTACTAACTTTTTATTTATTGATATTTGCAGATTGTGCATTTATTCATTCAAAATTCATTGCTCCCTTGCCTTCTGAAATGAATGAGTTTATAAACTCTTTTCGCTCTGTTTTCTCCTATGTAATTGATGTGAATCATATGATGAAGAAATTTGGAGCCATGGGAAATGTGACCAGCATATCTGCTGCTTTATCGTACTTGAAGAATCATTTTTTCACATCTGTTGATGTGGAAATTCCTGACCAAGGTAAGCCTTTACCTTCATATCTGCTCCTATCCTTAACCCACTTAATATTTGTATCACATTCAGAATAGTCATTCCTGCATGTTTATGTCATCATGCATAACTTCCTAAAATTTGAGAGCCTTGTGTGAATTCTTCCCTTTTTATTTAATTTTCTTTTTGGGTAAATGATGCTTTTTTATTTATTTTTTATGTTAATATCATGCTGGCAACTTAATCATATATTTTCCTCTCTTTTTTTGTCCTTTCCTGTTCTGGATTCCATCCAGCTACTATAAATGAAGGCAAGGTTGATGGACTTGATGCATTAAGGATGTGCTCTTTGTTCATGAAGATCTGCTCTATTTTGAAAATTTCTCCATGTGTTATTGAAACTGGCAATAAGCATGTGGCCCCTGAGCTTCAAGACTCCACCAACGTATTCCATCCATGGACGACTGACTCAAAAGAGTTGATTGATGAGAGCATAAGCATCTGGGCAAATAATACAAGAAAGGTTAACTGTGAACATTTGGTTTTCTTATGGGGAGTACAGTTCAGGATCACGGCAAGCACTCTGAAGAATCTACTTCAAGAATCCCATGGCATCTTTTCTGGAGAGTTTGATGTTAAACTGGTTGATAAAGATTGTGCCATAATTGTTTTCTGGCAACCTGGGTTGTCAGAAGCTTTTCTTAATGCAATGAGTAGTGACCAAATTAGTGGACTGTTGAGGGAATTAGTATCAAACGGCCTTAGGGTAGCCAGTTATGACACTTACAGGACAGTTTGTAGGTTAGGTATGTGGGAGGTGAATCTCTCGGAGTCATTAGATGGAGCTTTGGAAAAGTCTGATAGAGAATTTTTCAATACTTACTGCCTTAATGGTAATGTAATTAACTTGGATAATCTTTGATCCTTACGATATAGTATTAAGCCCTTAAGTTTTGTTTTTTACCGTTATTGCCTTGGAAGGAGCCGGATTTTTCCCCCCATTTTTCTTTAAAAATTATTGGTTCATGCTACATCAAGTATCAAAGTTTCAATTTCTTAAGAACTGATAACTTTGTGCCGATTCGCTTGCTTGTCAAGGTCCATTAAATGAAGGCTAATATCATAATTTTACACCCCACATTACATAAAGGGTGAAGGAATTTGCTTTTAGCATGTTGTCATTAGGCCCTAAACTGACCCAAAAAAAAGAAAAAGAAAGAAAACTCAAAATAAGATCATTACAGTTGGAGAAACTTTATTAATTAACCTCCAATATTATTTTTTGAAGGGGAGGGTGTACATCTTCGTTACGTGAATGTATTATTCTCCGGAAGTTACCAGTGTCCTTAAATTTGTAATCCTTTTTTTTTGGGGTGGTTGTTGCTTATCTGGTATCCAGAGCTTCGCCCTGACTAATCCGGATCCAACCTACATCGTGCACCTGGCTATGATGGGTGAGTCTCCCAATGGGGCTTCCTGCATTCACAAGGTTCGAACTTAAGACCTTGCTTAAACGATACAAGCGCTCTACCGCTTATGGACTTTCCTAATAACTTTACATATCGGATACTTGGACATACAATTTTTTTTTGGAACATGATCCTCGGGGCTGTTTGTTTGTTTGTGTTTTTTTTGGAATTATTTTACGGTTTTTGAAATAAATATATGAAAATAGTTTTTAAAAAAAGTATTATTTTTTTTTTGGTTGCTCACACGGTTCAGGGATTTATCCCTAACTAATTCGGATCGACCCGGATCGTACACCTAGCATATGGTAGGTGAGTCTCCCAACAAGGATTTTTTTGCATACACGAGACTAAACCCTAAACCGGTTCTAAGGAAGCAATGGCGACGTAAGCTTCACGGGAATTGAATTTCAAGATTAGGCAATTTCCGGAAGCTTCACAAAAGATCGTGAATTATTATCGTGGGGACAATGACTGTGTAGTGGAGCGCATAATAATGACGTAGCAGATTGAAACGTGAACGGCTCAGTTTTAAAGAAGTAAAAGCGATGGAAGTAAAAGCCATTTCCAGGAAGCATCCACTTTCTCAGTGGGAGACACTGACTCTATGCCGTGGAAACATCAAAATAATTTATATGGTACTTTATTTTAATAAAGTTGTGAATATGGTGCATACTGGGAGAAGGAATTTGTTTTTAGCATGTTGTCATTATTAGCCCCTAAACTGACCCCAAAAAAAGAAAGAAAGAAAACTCATAATAAAATAATTACAGTTGGAGAAAATTTATTAATTAGTCTCCAATATTATTTATGGGTACCCTTAGCTACTAATTAATCTCATTGCTACTGTCTTTTTTCCTTCCCCACCTTCCCCAAACAGTGTTATTGGACACAGTGAAAACTGGAGGCTGCATGGTTTTTCGAAGAAGCAACCACGAATCTTGATGTTGGGCTCATTTCTGGAAGCAAACCATGTGACATTATGGAGATAATGGTGTTGGGAGCTCTTCTCCTATAATCATAAGTCCGACATGGGGTAAAATCCAGATTAGTAGGAACCGGGTGGGGCACTGATGAGATACTGATTATGGTATTGATGTGGGTAAGGTTAAATGTGAATGAGAATGTAAAGAGAGATAATAAAGTTGAGAAGAATAATTATGATAGTAAGCTATAAAATTACTCTTATCTAAAGAACAACATCTGTTTCATAGAAGCCTCTGTTTCATAGAATAAGCAAGTATCTCACTAATTCTATAATAGCAGACAAATCTTTAGTAGAAAAATGAGCCAGAATTTGTAATTGATGAGGCACTATTCCATTTATAATAGCTTACAAAGAGAAAGACTCTATCTAAAATATAAATACGAAATCCATAATATACCAAAATATAAGCTTAGATAACTAATAATCCTAAGTTTTAACAACTAAATCTATCTAGTGGGATATTCTACTTATTTCCTAATTTCTTAAAGATGATAAGAAAAACAAACTCAATTAAATAATAATAAAAACAGACTCAATTAATTAAATATTTATTCCTAAAATCTCTAATGACTTCCTTAATCTTTCCAAAAAAAAATTGCATATAGGGTGACGGAATTTGCTTTTAGCATGTTGTCATTAGGCCAGTCGGCTTTGGTCTTTTTCTGCTCTTGCTGCCCTCCTTTGCCCCACCGTTTTGGTGCAAAAGAGGACAACTATGACTTTTTTTTTTCTTAAAATATATATATATATATATATATTAGGGTATTGACTGGTACTAAAATAACATTTAAGAATATTGAGCAGTCTTTGTAACACCCCATTTTTGTAAACATTTCCATAGTGTTTCTAATCAGAGTGGCGTGCCAGAAAATTTTTTCAAAATAAAGAGTGACTGAATAACAATGACTGTAGTATGTTTGGTTGTTCATAATAGTACATTCATCCGATTATTTACTATTTATGAAGTACATATCAAAAGTAATAGCGTCTCGTTCGATTTTCAAGCTGGCTCCTTACCCTTGTCCTTGATCTTGATTCCCTTGGACCCTGAAGCTAAGGTAGGAGCTGAGATCCAATGCCCATTGGATCTCAGATAACGGTTAACCTCATGCTTATGTAGACAGTATATGTATGGCAGATATCCACATTATTAGTACAAAATCACATATGAAAGATACTAACAATATGTAAGGCAATAACAAAACACAGCCCCTGCAGTATGTTATCCCAGTGCGATTTCTATTCACGGTCCACGATGTACGGTCGTGTCTTCAGCGCTAGGAAGCGCTAGGAAAACTTAACGGTATTATCATAACCATAACCCGTATTTATTTGAATGTATAAAGAAAAATTTAAGACAGAGTCTTAGTATATGAATACAACTATCACATATAGGCACACGATAAGCATAAGAGTTAAGGTTACAATACGTGTACGTACCTTCGTTGATGATTTTTGGTACGTTTCGACGGAAGGCGATCACAGATATCCTATAAGGGTAACATCGCCTCTATTAATTCACAAATATTATTTCAAGTGATATTTGGCTAAACAAGACCATTTTACCCCTGGGTTAATTATTTTCAACTTAATCCTATTTTAATTTCGTAAAAACGCTATTAATCAATAAATGGGCTGATTTTTCACTTAACTTTGAAAAATCATAATTAATTCTACAAAAATCGAAATGAGGATCCGTAAAATTCCTAGAAATCCTTAGGATGTCTATTTTTAAGTAAAAATAATCACTTTTTCCCAGATCACCTGAGTCATTCCCAGTTTTAATGCTTTAAGCCTCTGCCCAGGATTTTCCAGAAATTCGCAGTCAAATTTTCAGGATTTTTTATCTCACTGTTTAGAGCTCATTTTAACATGTTCTTTGTATATTTGAAAATTCTTATATGTCTAATTTAACCATGAATTTTCTCAGAATTTTTCAACCTCATTTTCAACATAAAATATTGACATTTTTATCACTGGTTCCAGAAATTGCTTAACTGATGAAATTTCGCGAGGAACTTCGCTACTTTGATGTTTTTCTTCCAAAAATTTTACTCTATAACTTTCCCCATCATTTTTCGAAGTAAAGCTAATTTTAACCATGAAAATAAAATTATTCTAGAATATTTAAAATCTAAGCTATTTCTATCTAAGAATTTAAGAACTAAAACTCAAAGAACTTAAAACTAGAGCTAGAGAACTTACCAAGAACTTTGCTCCTCCTTTCTTCAAGACTCTCACTCACTCTTTCACTCTTGGAATCAGTTTCTCTAACCTTGTGCTTGCTTGTGAATTGGTGAGAAATTATGAAGACATTACCTCCCTATTTATAGCAATTTTGAGGGTTAACTAGCTAACAACTTTTATTCATTTTTAACTTTTGGATTTTAACTTAACTAGAAAGTTTTAATCTCATCCTTTCAACCCAAAGATTCCCCCCCCCCCCCCCCCGCCCTCTTTATGAAGTTTACTTTAATAAAATCTATTTTTGGTTACTTGATCAATTACCAACACTTTTGAATTCTGTGTATGTATCTTGATTAGTAGTCGGATATCAAGATTTATGGTCCAATTAAATTTCTCTGATTGTCCTTGATCATCTCTAATCTTCTTCATCAAAGTTTGCCAAAATAACTTTAATTAGACTTAATCTCGAGATTAAATTATGTGGGTTCGGGATAAGTCTTTATATTTGATCTATGATTAACGTATTTTAAGATACAATTTATTTTGTATAGATTCTCATTTTCTAAGAAGTTAGATTACTTGATTCCTGATTTATCTCTTTAGTGGATTTCAAATTATTATTAAATCAATTCTATAATCTCTCTCTCTCCCTCTTTTTGCTCAGGATCTCTCTCTCCCTCTCACCACCGACTTCACTCCTCCCTTTTCACTTTTTATCCTCTTCCAAAATGCCACAAAATTCTTCCACTTGATTGTTTTGATTATGATTTAATTTAGCATATGTGTATTAATTAAATATCAAACAATTCCTACCCCCTTTTCAGCATAAAAATCGTCCCCCTCCCCTATTTTTTTTTATTTTTCAATTTGTTTATTAATTGCTTCCCAAACTCAAGAAAATCTTTATTGGTGGATTTTAATTCACAAGGATTTCAATTAATGAAATTGAATTAAAGCCTTAAGATTCAGCTTTATTTTTAATCCAAGCATTTGATTTATGTTAAAAAAGTCTTGCTTACTATTGATGATATTTTGTTCCCATTTATGTGCTGATTTAATATTGGTGCAATTATCTTAGCAAATTTTAAGGGAGATTTCGCCACTTTCCTAGAAAATAGGGGAAATTAAATTAGTCTTGGAAAAAAAATTCCAAATATGGTGTTTAACATGTTTTTAGGCTTAATTTGTCTGTTATTATATTAATTATGAATAATAATAACCTTCTCTGTGCTAATCTTGGACCTTTGATAGTATTTAAGCCTTTAACTATGTAGATATATTCTTAATTATGCCTATTTAATTAATTAATTTTGAAAATTAATGTTAATATTTTAATTATGGCAAATATAATTGCCCATTAGTATTTGAAAATTTTCCCTTATTGAAACAAGTACTTTAATGTTATTTAATCACTCTTTATGACTTAATTAAGATTATTCTTTAATATAATAATCTTAAGTTATTTTATGATCCCTAATATAACTTCAGAAATTTTAGTCATTTGGTTGTTTTAATTCTAAGTAAAAATTGCCTAGAAAGTAGAATAAACACATTTCAAAAATTGAGACCATAAATTCACATATTTTAAATAGGTAATATTTATGCACATAGAATATTAATGATATATATTATTTATTTAAATATAATATTTAAGATAATTAATCATCCGAATATTACGAGATACTAAAAAAATACTTCATGATCTTAAAAATTACTTTAAAATCTCAGAAAATATAACATTGGGCTCTCAATTCTAATGCCCTGCTGTTCGGGGTCCATTCTGTCGTTTTGCCCTTCCTAATAATACCCTCTCTCTTTTTTCCAGAACCTTCCAAATAATACTCGTACGTCGGTAGCTCAGAAGAATTATCATTAGGCGGCGAACTCAGTGGAAGTTTAGTACTTATATAGGAAAGTGATCACTGGGGATACATAATTATATGATTATCAACCCCAATAATAAATAAAATGAGGACAGGTTAAATCAACCCCAAGTCGTTAATACCTAATTTTGGAATTCTTTCGTTTCATCATTCTCACCAAAAAAATTTTAGGCAAAAACAAATTATGACTTCTTCAACATTATTTCATAAATTTTCTTGACTTTTGTCTTTTTAATCCCCAAATTGTTAAAAAAAAATTCATAATACAAAAGCTATAGAAAAACTTATGAATTAATATTTAAGAAATCACCTTTTACTTTTTTAGTTACTTCTGTATTAAAAAAAATTATAGTTACTTTTACACTTTTGATATAAGTTAATAGTTATTTTAACACCTTAACCTTTTATTGAAAAACTCACATTAACTGACGTTAAAGTCATGGTTACTTTTGTCTTCTTTTAAAATGTTTATAGCCACTTTTGCTCCAACAAAACAGTTTTAAGGTTACTGATACATGTCTAAGAAAAGTTGAAAGTTATTTAAGCATTTTAACCCTAATAACTTTAGTTATTCAAATACTTGGACATACAATTTTTTGGAATATGATGCTTAGTGCCGGTTTGTTTTTTAGTTTTTTGGAAGTATTCAAGATAAGTATGTGAGAAGAGTTTTATCCCAATTAATGAAAAAATTCTTTTAAAAAAAGAAAAAATTTAAAAAGCACTTTTTGTGCTTCCCAAACAAGCACTAAGGCATACTTTAATTTTCCTAAAATCCATAGCTCAGTTGACCAGTTCTAAGGAAGCAATGACAACGTAAGTTTAACGGGAATTGAATTTCAAGGTTAGACAATTTTTCAGAAGCCTCGAGATCTCATTTAATAGGGATAAAGTTTAAGAAAAAAGTAATTTAAAATATATTTAATATGTTATCTATCAATTCTTTTTTGTTCTAATGGATTGACTTTATTTTGAAGGGGAGGGTGGACATCTTCGTTACATGAAAGTATTATCTTCCGTGAAGGATTAGTCTCATGGTTGACGTTTGTGGAGATACATTACATAAGCAAAAAAGTATTATCCTCCGGAAGTTACCAGTGTCCTTAAATTTGTAATCCACTAAAAAAAAAAAGTGGGTTGAACCTTCATAATAACTTTGCATATTCAGATACTTGGACAAACAATTTTTTTGGAATATGATCCTCAGGGCCTTTTTTTTTTTTTTAAAAAAAATAATTTTACGGTTTTTGAAATAAATATTTGAAAATAATTTTAAAGATGCTTTTAAGAAAATATTGTTTATGCAAACAAGCACATACTTTTCCCAAAATGAATAGTCCAGTTGACCAGTTCTAAGGAAGCAATGGCGACGTAAGCTTTTTTTTTTTTTTTTTTTTTTTTTTTTTTTTTTTTTTTGCGCGGAATGGCGACGTAAGCTTCACGGGAACTGAATTTCGAGGTGAGGCAATTTCCCGGAAGCTTCATAAGAGATCGTGAATTATTATCGTGGGGACAATGGCCGTGCAGTGGAGCGCATAATAATGACTTAGGCGTAGCAGATTGAAACGTGTACGGCTCAGTTTTAAAAAGTAAAAGCGATTTCCAGGAAACATCTACTTTCTCGGTGGGAGACAATGACTCTGCGACAATGCCGTGGGTAGGTGACCAGAAAATTACAGAAAGGGGCACGATTGGTTGGGTGATCTAGGAGTTTGCCCCTGAAATTTTTTTAAAAAAGAAAAATCTTAAATGTATTAAAAAACAAAAGAATATAAATAAGAAAAAAAATATATCAAAAAAATATTTATGAAATCAAGTGAATACTGATGATGTAATCGAGAGAGGCAATTATTTTACAAACCTATTATTTAGAAAAGTAAGACTAAGTACGTGAGAAATGCGGTATATACATTACTGATGAAGGGTAGACCTCAATAAGTTCAAGTACATATATTTTAAGAAAAAAATATATTACAATAAAAATAATTATAATGTCATTCTTCTAAACCTTATTTTTTAGAATTCCATCATAATTACCTTATTATTAAGGACTAGACATTCGAGTAAGTTCAAGTACATACCACTGCGGTCCTATTTATAAGTCCACTTTGACCAAATCTCACATACCAAGAAACGTTAGTTGATACAATGATTATGGGATAAATTTTCAACTTTGCCCTCATTTATGATTGAGTACTTTTTGACTGTTTCTTCTCTCTCTATCTTTATGGGTGAAATTAATATGGGTAAAATTGTCACAATCTCATTTATTTCGAAATGAACTTATAAATATGACCAAATTTTTTGGTCAAACTAGACTTATAAATAGGACGAGTGGTATGTATTTTAATTTGCCTTATTATCAAGGGTGGACACTAATTAATTACTCACATCAACTTATTATCATGGGTGGGTGCTAATTATTGGGAAATTTCCCTTCTATAATTTTCTTTTCTTTATGTTAATTTCTTTTGTATTAAAAAAAAAATTATGCTCACTTTAGAATTAAGGGCCCCTTGTCATACAAGTGGGTCCGCCCATGGCCGTGGGCACATCAGAACAATTTCTATGGTACTTTATTTTGATTAAGTTGTGAATACACAAGGTGAAGGAATTTGCATTTATCATGTTGTCATTAGGCCTCAAACGGACCTGGCTTTGGTCCTTTTTTGCTCCAGGTCGCTGCCCTCTTTTGCGACGAAATGACGCCGTTCTGGGGTAAAAGAGTGCAGTTGTGTTTTTTATTTTTTCAAAAATTATTTTAAGGTACTAAGCGATATTAAAAAAATCTTGAATGGTATTGAAGGAATATATTATGATCTTAAAAAATTATTTTAAGATCCGTAAAAAATATCTTGAAATATATTGTTAGTACCAATCAAAACCCTAAAATATTTTTCACGATCCTAAAATAATTTTTCAAGACTATGAAATATTTTTTCAATATCAGTCAGTATTCTAAAATATATTTTTAGTGCCAGTCAGTACAGTAAAATATTTTTTCACGATCCTAAAATAATTTTTCAATATCATGAAGTATTTTCCGTCAGTATCCTTTTAGTACTAGTTAGTACCCTGAAATATTTTTTCAAGATCCTGAAATAATTTTTTAAGGTTGTGAACTATTTTTTAGTACTAGTTAGTATCATCAAGTATCTTTTTAGTATCAGCTAGTATCTAGGAATATTTTTTTTACGATCCTAAAATATTTTTTAAGATCATGAAATATTTTTTTCGATACCGTTTAGTATCCGAAGTATCTTTTAGTACCGGTAACCTGAAATATATATATATATTTTTTGAAAAGGACACAACTACCCTCATTTGTGCCAAAACGGCACTATTTTAACGCAAAGGAGGAGCAAGAAAAGAACTAGAGTTGGGTCGGCCTTAAACTGCCAAAAAAAATAAAGAAAAGAAAACTGCAAATATGATAATTACAATTTGGAGAAACTTTATTAATTAACCTCCAATATTATTTACGGATAGTAGTTGGTGATGGTATGTAGATTGAAACCTACAAACTTGTCCCCAAAAAAAAAAAAACCTACAAACCACTGTTCTTTTATAAAAACTAGAAAATTAAAACATAGAGACCATACAGAAGTCATTCTGATAATATAAACTTAGTAGTAGTTGGTGATGGTATGGGAAGACTCGTTGGAGCATATTTTTCAATGTCAATAAATTTAATTCAGAAGTGGGTTCCAGGCCGTTAAACTTTATTTTTCTTCGTGGGACACCCCAAGAATAACAATGAAAATGTTTCTTTGGATGCTATTGGGCTTGTTTGAGTTAGTGGTAGGAGAAATAACTTATTTTCTATATGATTTATGTTTTAGTGGTAGGAGAAATAACTTATTTTCTATATGATTTATGTTTGGATTGATGGTGGTAGAAGTGGCGAGACCTATGTCAAAAAGCTAAGAGCTTTTTGGAAAAAGCTACTCATGAAGCTTTTTCCTTAACTAACTTTTAGAAGTGTTGTTTTTTTTTTCCCCCCCAAATCCAATGAATCTAAAAGCTCAACCCAAACACTCCACTTAAGACTTTTTTTTACTATTATTTTGTTCTGGTTTTAAGATACTTAAAGCTCTCTCCAAACAAGATATATATCAGTGGTTTGGGTAAAACTTCCCTTGCCCAGTGGTCTAAAATAACGTCCAAGTCAACAAATTTTTTTAAGAAAAAATGGGTGTGTTTCTGATGAGTTTGATGTGAAGCCACTTGTAAAAAAAAAATATTGGAATCATCTATTGGCAATGATTCAGTTTTTGTTTGGAATAGTGATTATAACCTTTAAAAATAGTTTTTCAATCATTATTTAACAAGGGATAAATTTTATTTCGATTCATATAAATAAACACTTTAGGATCTCAAATATAGTTCCAATTAAGAACGTAGACGACCCAGCACTTGAAATTAGACTTGAGGAGAATTTGAATGGCTAAAAATATTTGTTAGTCCTCCCGACGCGTGGAATGAGGATAGAGAAAAATGGTTACATCATAAAACAAATATTTGATAATAACTTTACATATTCATTACTTGTACATACTAGAATTTTCTTGAATTTGATCCTCAGGCCAGGCATACTTTTCCCAAAACGAATGGCCCACTTCCTAAGGAAGAAATTTCCGAGAAGCTTCGAACACGTAGACAATGGTTCTGTAGTGGAGCGCATAATAATGAAATATTAATGTTCATAGCAACCCCATGTGATTGTACCGTCCACTGCAAAAAGCAAAAAGCTTACATATTGACCGAGATCCTATTAAGAGTCTAATCTTCAAAAAGCAAAAAGCAAAAAGCTTACAATTTGAGAGATCTAATCTTCAAAAACCAGAGTCTCCCTTTGTGTCTGTGTTGCTGGAAGGATGGCGGAACAAATCCTATATGGTGTGGCTTCAAGTCTCATCAACAAATTGGTTTCATCGGCCTTCAAGGAGTTTGCTTCAATTTATGGCGTTGAGAGTGAGATTGATTGGCTCAAAAACACTGTTGAAGCCATCAAAGCTGTTCTTGCGATGCTTTGAAAAGAAGCAAAGACAAAATAACCAACTCATCCAGTGTGGATAAGAAACCTCAAACAAGTACTTTACGAAGCAGATGACTTGCTTGATGAATTGCTTACTCAACATCTGTTGCGCGACAGGGATGCAAAAGATGACAAAGGAAAGGGAAAGGTACGTGAATTCTGCTCATCCTCCAACCCAATTGTTTCTCGCTACAAAATTGTTCGTAAGATTCGAAAGATTAGAGAGAAATTTAATGCTGTTGCTGAAACTATGTCCAAGTTGGATTTAGTTCCAAGGGTAGTTGAAATGAAGCATGAAAAGAGTAACTGGAGGGAAACTAGTTCTAAGCCTGAAGAGAATATCATTGGTAGGGAGCAAAGTGAGAAGGAGATTATTGATCTATTGCTAAACACTAGTAGCAATGAAAATGTTTCCTTGGTTGCTATTGTGGGAATAGGCGGTTTGGGTAAAACTGCTCTTGCCCAATTGGTCTACCACAATGCTCAAGTCAACAACTTTTTCAATAAGAAAATGTGGGTGTGTGTTTCTGAAGAGTTTGATGTGAAACCACTTGTTAAAAAAATATTAGAATCATGTATTGGCAATGATGTAAACGACCAACAACTGGAATTGCTTCAAAATAAACTTGAAGAGAATTTGAAAGGCCAAAGATATTTATTAGTCCTTGACGACGTGTGGAATGAGGATAGAGAAAGGTGGTTACGTTTGAAAAAATATTTGATGTCTGGCGCTCAAGGTAGTAAGATTTTGTTGACTACACGCAATCAAACGGTAGTCAATAAAATGGTTGTAACAACGTCATATGTTTTGAAAGAACTGACTAATGATCAATCTTGGACTTTGTTGAGAAGTTTGGCATTTGACAAAGATAAAATAATCACCCAAAAACTTGAGTCTATTGGCCAAGAAATTGCGAGCAAATGTGTTGGTGTTCCACTAGCAATAAGAGTCATGGGAAGTTTGTTGCAATCAAATCCGCGGGAAAGTTACTGGGAAGCTATCTTGGAAGGTGACTTTTGGAAGTCTCGTGAAGGTGATAGTTTAATTATGCAAATTTTAAAGTTGAGTTATGACAATTTGGCAATTGAGTTAAAACAATGTTTTGCTTATTGTTCTTTATATCCAAAAGATTGGGAATATAGAAAGGATGAATTGATTTATTTGTGGATGGCACACGGCTTCCTTGAATATGACGTGGAGAAACAATGTCCCGAAGACGTCGGTGAAGACTATGTTCATATTTTGTTGATGAAGTCATTCTTGCAAGATGTTTGGAAGGATGAACTAGGTGAAATAGAATCTTTTAAAATGCATGATTTGATGCATGACTTGTGCCAATCAATTGCTAGCTACGATTATTGCCTAAACGTTGAGGGGAGAAAAAATGTTGTCGGATGTCCTATACATGCTTCTTTTGAGGAATATAATTCAGATAGTTTACGAAATATATCGGATCCATGTAGATTGAGAACCTTTCTTGAAATAAAGAAAAAAAGTGAAAGAAATCCTGCGGATTTATTTGTGTTCAAAGGCTTACGCAGTCTTGATTTGTCTAACTACCATCATATGAGAGATTTGCCTAAATCAATAGGTAAAATGAGACAGTTGAGGTATCTTAACCTCTCTTGTTGTACTAAATTGACTTTGTTGCCCAAAAGTATAAGCGACTTGGTCAATTTGCAGACATTGATATTGCATTCGTGCCATAGTCTTAAATTTTCCGTAGATATGATCACGACGCTGATAAACTTGAGCCGACTTGATATATATGGTTGCAAGGCCTTTAAAGATGGGATGCCGGTTGGGTTGGATAGGATGGCTAGTCTACAGCGTTTGTCAAATTTCATAGTGGGTAATGATGATAAGGAGGAAAAGAAGGCCAAATTGAATGAACTGAAAGAACTTAATCTGAGAGGTAGCTTATGGATTCAGAAACTTGGCTTAGTAAGGGATGTAGAGGAGGAGTCCAAGGATGTTAATTTGAGAACAAAGAAAAACCTCATTTCGTTGTCCCTAGAATGGGGGGAATATTTAGAGGTGAAAAACAGCGATGCCTTGCAATTATTGGAAAATCTTCGCCCTCATCAAAATTTGAAGGCATTGCACATAACATCGTACCCAGGGGTATGCCTTCCCGATTGGCTTTTGTCATTGACAAATCTTGTTGTATTGAGGTTCACTTATATCAGAAATTGTCAATACTTAGCGTTGGAAGGACTTGTTCATCTCAAGATTCTTGAGATATCGGCAATGGATAAGTTGGAGTACATATACTATAAAGGATGTTCCTCATCAACTAACTTCTTCCCATCTCTGCAGGCTTTAGTAATTTCCAAGTGTGGAAGGGTGAGGGGATGGGTAAGGGAGGAAAATGTCCAAAATACAAGAGATAACGAGTGGCATCATTCACTACCATCATTTTCACGCCTTTCATTTTTACGAATTGATGGTTGCCCAGAGTTAAGTTGCATGCCTACTTTTCCAAATGTAAGGCGTTTGGGATTAATTAAATCTAGCACGAAGCCCTTGCTAGACACATTAATTGGGCCATCAGATGATAATGCTACATCTCTTTCCATGCTTAAGTCTCTTGATATTGAAGGGATAGACTTAGAAGCATTACCAGAGGAATGGATGCAAAATCTCTCCTCTCTTAAAGAGCTTTCTATTGGAAGGTTTTCAAGTCTAGAGAAACCATTACGTCACATGCAGAATCTACATGCTACACTTGAAGTATTAAGAACAAGAATTGGCTTCATTGATTCATGGCGTGGTGATGAGAATTATAACATACAGTGCCAAAACCTTTGTTGCCTACATTCTCTCCAAAAAATCAACTTTATTGAATGTCATCACCTCGAGGCTCTACCGGAGTGGATTTGTGATCTCCACTCACTCCGAATTATTGATGTGACGTGGTGTTCTAGTTTGGAGTCATTTCCAGAAGGAATGTGTCGCCTCAAGAATTTACAAACACTACGAGTGTATGGAGCTTCTCCACCTTTAAAGGAGAGATGCCAGAGAGAAACAGGAGCAGAGTGGCCCAAAATTGCCCACATCCCAGATATATGGATCAATGGGGATCAAATCTAACTCTTCATTGCATACATCTAAAGGTATACTCATGAGTTACTATTATGCCATTTTGAAAAAAATTTGTATGATATATATTTATTTATATAAATTAATCTTACTAATTAACCTTTGATTGCGTAAAACCATATTTCTTCAAAGAGAGGAAGGCCTCACGAGCATGCTCGCTCCTTTGGATCATCGAAACAAGGTACTCCCTCTAGTCCTAATTATAGGACAACATTTAGGAGTTGATTTTGATCCTAATTATAGGACAACATTCTAATTTTTATCAATTTCTTCCTAAAATACCCCTATTGATATTTTCTCAATAATTAAACACAATAATAATTTAATAATGCACATATATATTTTATAAAGTAAGTAATACTTGCAACTCATTAATGACAATACACCTTAATTTTACTTTTTTTTTAATAAAATAATTTTAAGCAATTTTTGTCATATCACCCCTACTAAGACTTCCTCTATAATATTTAATTTAATAACACGCTTATATTTGTGAGTGATTCTACTTTCTTTTTTTTTATTTTTAAATAAAATAATTTTAAGATTTATTTAAAAATATTTTCTTGTAACTATCTAGATTGATTTTTTCCCTAAAAATAACGTAATAAAATATTACTTTCATTATCTTTTCTTCATGGCTTAAAAAAAATAAGCTTGCATTTGTATTATGACAAAAAAAAAAAAAAAAAAAAAAAAAAAATGCTATGGTTTAGCTTGGCAAACATACAATGTTTTGTTTCGTGTTTAGCTTGGCAGATATGGTTTAGCTTGAAATTGTTTACCATATTTCTCTGAGGCTAATGTGTTCATCAAATATTTTTATGGAGCAATATTTGTCTTTATGACGGTATTTTACATTGAGGCCAGAATGTTGATAGAATTTGTTTCAAGGGATGTTGTGGGTAGGAGTGGACAGTGGCCAGTTGCGGGATCAAGAGAACTTGGAATCTGGTAGATGTTTCTCAGAATATATATTTCATAATAGAGAACCAACAATTTGCTTTACGAAGATTGAAGCCAAATGAGAATCAACTCCAGGTCTCACCCTCTTGATCTTTTCCCCAATCAACATTTATGCATGAGGTTAATTCTTAGTGAACTATAATATACATGCTTCCCATGAAAAACCCAATAAATGCATGAGATTAATTCTTCATAGTTGCGAATTGATTAAATGGAATGATTAGATGCCTTTACTGTGGAAAATCTAGAGCAAATGGCAAATTCATAACTAACAAATTTTAACTTTTTGACATTTGTCCTTGTTTTTGCAGGGTGTGAAGTGCTGATATTTGAAAATCTCATGTTTCATATATTTAGATAATATCACTCAAGTTGTGGAATTTATTCATTTGGCACATCATCAGTTTTGTAATCTTAGGAGTGTTATTTACATGCTATGATCATCTATTTTTGTTCTTTTCCCTCTTTTTTTTTTAATTAATGTTTACTTCTGGAACACTGTAATGACTTCTGATATAGTGGAATTTTTCGGAGTTGGTCCCGTGGTTTTTTCCCCTCAGTATTAGAGGATTTTCCACGTTAAATCTGGTGTCATTTTTACTTTGTCTTATATATTGTTGAATAAAAGTAGAGAAGCATGCTTCACTACATTTCAAAATATTACTAAAAGCTTAAAGAAATAGATACACTAAAAGTGAACACCACTTATGGAACCAGGAGAAATAGATTCAACACTAGTTATCGACACATTTTTTTATGTCCAATAACTGCATGTCACAAATCAAATTTTAGTTTTAAAATTTTCTTAAAAAAATTATAAGGAAGAAACTAGTAACTACGTGCTTTTGGAGCTATATGCATCTATTTACAGGTACCCTTAGCTACTAATTAATCTCAATGTTTTTTTTCACTTCCCAGGCGTGTTCTTTACGAAGCAGATGACTCGCTTGATGAATTGTACAGTCATAGTTTTAAGAAATTTTTCTTTAAACATTGTAAATTTGGGCTTCATCACATTTTGGGCTCATGAATTTCTTCTTTTTGGTTTCCCTTAAAGTTGATCTAAGTGAAAGGGGTTCGATCATTTAAGTAAGAGGTCTTAGTTTTGAGCTCTTGTGAATGTAAAAAAAATTCCTTAGGAGAGGTCCCATTTTGACGCTGACGTGAATTTCGAAATGGTTATGACACTTTGCCACCATTTTTATATCAAAAAAAAAAAAAAAAAAAATCACTTGTGGGCTGATGTATTATTGGGCCAAGCCTTGCATTGTTTTTGTTTACTATAATATTGTTTTATTTTGTCATTTATAACGTCTAGGCCGAAGGAATAATATTGGGATTTTGGACATATTTATTTTATAATCTGCTGATACAACTGGGTCTGTTTGAATCTAACTCCTTCATTTCGGGAATTGTTTTTGTACAATGGCGTTTTCTTGAACTTGTTTTAGGCTTGTGAATTGTGGGCCTTTTGGTTTAACTTCATCATTAATATTTTTGTTGCAATTTATTTTCCCGTCGTCTGGGCCTTGGGAATTTTCTGAATTACTCGTATATGAATTATTTCTTTTTCCTTTTCAGGCCTACATTATCTGTGTTTTATTTTCTGAGATAAAATCCTATATAATTGTTTAATTTTCTGAAATTTAATTATGGGAAAATCTCATATAAATACCAGTTGAATTTGTAAAACCCCCAGAAACCCACCAAATTTGTAAAAAGACTGAGAAGTGACAAGGGCCTATGAGGAATATGCAAATTTAGGTAAAAAAGTCCACATTGCCCTTAAGTAACTTTATGAAGACAATGGAGGGAGTAAGGTCACTCCATTCTCATTCGAAATCCATTTCTCATTCGACCGCCCTAGCGCGTTCTTCATCGCCTTCATCGCGACACCATGAATCCTTGAAGAAAAATTAGGTTTCATTTTCTAAAATTTTAATCGTTTGGGATGCGGTGGTTGTTGGGGCTGGACTCGATCCATTGTTGGAAGGTGAAGGAAGGAGAGATAAAGAAAAAGGTGAATAGTAAAACGAGCTCAGAAGGTTGAAAAATCAAGGAATGAACAGTAAATGCGTTTGAGGAAGAAGGTGAACAATAAATATGGACTTGTAACAAAATTCATAATGGAATTAACAAGTTCTGTTGTGGCTTAACTTTCAACGACTATTTTCGTATAAACTATCATTGAAAGTTAACCAAAAAAGAAAAAAGAAGTTACAACAACTGTTTTTAAGAAAACAGTGGTTAAAAGTATTTTCAACGATTGTTTTTTTTATAAAAAAAAAGTCGTCAACAAAAGTACTTTTAATTTTGTTTTTTCAAAAAAGGTTGTCAAAAGCTTTTGATGACCGTTTTTAAGAAGAAAAAAATAGTCATTGTAACTTTTAATGACTGTTTTCTTAAAAAACGTCAAAAGTTTTTGATTTGTTTTTTAAAAAACAGCCATTAAAAAAGTACTTTCAACGATTGTTTTCTTAAAACGATCGTTGTAACTTTTTTTTTTTTTTTTTGCTTAACTTTCAATGACCATTTATATGAAAATAGTCGTTAAAAGTTAAACCATTACTAAACTTATTAATCCCATTACGAATTTTGTTAAAAGTCTACATTTACTGTTCACCTTCTTCCTCAAACGCATTTACTGTTTATTATTGGATTTTTCAGCCTTCTGAACTCGTTTTACTGTTTGCCTTTTTCTTTATCTCTCCTTCCTTCACCTTCCAACAATTGATCGAGTCTAGCCTCAACAACCACCACATCTCAAACAATTAAAATTTCAGAAAATCAAACCTGATTTTTCTTAAGGGATTCATGGCATCGTGAGGAAGACGATGAAGAACGAGCGTCACGATGAAGAACACGCTAGGGCAGTCGAATGAGAAATAGATTTCGAATGAGAATGGAGTGGCCTTACTTCCTCTAGTGTCTTCATAAAGTAACTTAAGGGAAGTATGGACCTTTCACCTGAATTTGCATATCTCTCATAGGTCCTTGTCACTTCTCAGTCTTTTTACAAATTCGGTGGGCTTCAGAGGGTTTTACAAATTCAACTGGTATTTATATGGGTTTTTCCCTTTAATTATGGGCTTTATTTATGTTATTTAAGCCATTTGCTTAGAAAAATTGTTGGAGCTAAACAAACGCTTGTTTCTAAGTTATGATTCTCATCACTCATTTAGCATTTTTGTTTATTCATATATAATATGGGAAAAACACTTCTCATGTTGTAGGAGAAGTGTATTCTCATGTCACACACACATGAAATGGTGGGACCCACATATATATATATAATTATATATATATATGTGGGTCTTACCATTTCATGTGTGTGTAAAATCTTCTTCTTCTCATGCAAGATGAGAAGTTTAAATCCCATGTAATATTTTATATGTGCATTATTTTTTTTATACAACATTTTTAGAAAAGGGTTCACCTACGATCCAAGGGCAGAGCAAAATCTCTCCTTCCTAGGTGATACCAATGTTGGACAAAACGAGCCGTTTATTACACTCAGGCATTTACCTCGACATCGAGGAGTTAGGATTCCTCTCTCAATGCTTTAAACAGCTCCAGGATCAAACCCTTCCTTTTAGTGAAAGTGTCTAACCCCTATACCTGTTGAACCCAAGTGCTTAAATATGTTTACATTTTCAGCGGACAGATTTTGGGCTTAGGCATTTTATTTTCGTGGATTTTATTTAATCTATTAATGTTATGGGCTGGACGAATTGGTGAGTTCCTTTTGGGTTGCGGAGTTTTGTTTTTTCTGCCTTTAATTTAATAAACCATCGGCCTATTCTGTTCACAATTTCTTTTTGGGCCATTAAGTATACAAAAAGAAGGGAGAATATATTCTCCTAAGTCCTGGTCATGTTTTTTAGAGCAAGTGGTAAGGGACTTGCTCTCCCACCTCCATGTCCTTGGTTCAAGGCTTGGGAGTGGCAAAAAGGATGTTGGGAGCTCTTCCTCCACGACTGTGAACCCAACACGGATAAATCCGGATTAGTCGGAACCGGGTGGGATTAAAAAAAAAAGTCCTAGTCACGTTTTCATTTAAATTTTGGTGGGTATGTATCTACTTTAATTCTAGACCATCGTTGTTGTTCCTATTTAGACCTTTGAGTTTGATTTTCAGATATTATTTTGGTCCAATAAAGTCCCCTCAGCTCCACCATGTGCTCAATTCTTTGACAATTTCCCTTCTTTTCAATAAATTAAACACTTGATTAATTGTTTGAGTTTAATTTCTATTTCATCTCATAAACCGTTTATTTGATCAAAATATTTGAATGCTGGTTTTTTTTATGTGCCATTTTAATTGTTTCAATATGGGAAAAATTAATTTTAGATATTTTCGCATTATGGTAATTTGCAAAATTTTGTTTTGGTATATCATTTAACTACCTTAATATTTATGTAATTAATTTTGGACATTTTTTCAACTATTTGAATTTCGCAAAATTATATTTGAGTTGAAATATGCTGAAATTGATTTCTTAAACAATTTTTGGATACATAAAACTCCCGGAGAGGATTATTAATTTAATTATTTGACATTAATCCCTCCATTAATATGTGCATATATTATATTTAATTTGGATGCACAAAATAGTGGGAGAATTTATCTATTGTTGATAATTTGGTCACATTTTGTTGATTAAATTCGTCAATTAAATTTTCATTAAAGATTTGTGCATATTTAGAATTTAGATACACATAGTTGATATTTGCGATTAGTATGCATCTTGGGGAGTAGCTACAACATCCTCAATGTTTATATTGTGTAAATAATTGCATATGAATTTTTTAAACATCAACTCCAATCATTGATTAATTAATTTAATCAAAAAGAGAGAATTTCAATTATTTAGTCACTTTTGCTGATTAAATTAATTGTTTAAATTCTTATTAGGTTATGGATGCATATTTATGCTTTAAATACACATGATATTCGTGGTTAGGATGCTTGTTTCATGGGGAGTAGCCATATTATCCTCAATTTTGTTGCTTGCACATTTTTATTCACATATGGCATTATAGAATATCAATTGTAATTAAATATATCATTATAATTAATCTTTACTCACATGTAAATAATTATAATTGCATATTTAATTATGGTGGAATAGAATGTCATTGTATTTTCTAAGTAGACCACATAGAATTAGAAAATATAATTGCATTCTAGATTCATCAATTTGAGATAAATTCATGCTAAGCTAATGTCTTTGCCTACAAGTAGACCTTAGTGATACAAATTTATAATTGTATGATCTATAATGGTAAACATACACATTTTTTTATGATGTTTTTTGCTCTTGCCTCTTATATTTATTTTGTAAGCATGATCAAATTTTTATTTTGACTTTGTAGCATATGATTGTTATCTATTTAATTAGTTTAATAAAATTTATTAGAAATAATTGTTGAGCCTATAAGGAGATAAATGTTTCTCCTTCCATTAGGATAAAATGGGCATAAGGAAAGTTTTAGTACTTAATGATACTGGCATAAGAGGTGAGATAGTATTATGAGATATATTTGTCTCATTAAATTAATCTCAATCAAGAGCTGGTCATCAAGGGTACATAAGGATAGAGCAAAGTCAAGAATTGTTTATAGGCTAAAAGACGAATTTAAAATTCTCATAATTGTTATTACAATCTTTTGTTGACTATAAAGTGATTCTCCATAATAAGTAACGTGTCTCCATTAATTTTGGTGGAAGACAGCCTTAGTTCTCTATCTCATGAGCCATTACTCCTTTGCATGAGTACATGCATGTATATTAGGTATTCATTGAAAAAGTGCACACATAAGTCTTGTTCATGCTTGGCAAATAATGAGATTTTAAACTTGGGCTATCAAGCCACTAGCTCCAAAGCCATAAAGTAATAGGCATATAGAGAACAATGTGCTTAAAGTAAAAAGGCTTGATTAGAGGCTACATTTTCCATTGATTATATTCTAATTGGTGAAATAATTCATCTCTCCTTATAGTTGACCTTTCACAATACCCAAATGCTATGTGCTTTATATTATTGAGTAGTGTCATTTGACGCATTTAGAGTATATAAAGCAAAAATTGGATGGTTAATCTGGTAAACAGATTAAAATAGTGAAATTAGTTGGAAGAGATGGGTGTCATGATAAGTACATCATTAGTTAACTGGAACTTAGTCTATTTGTAAAGTTTCTTCATACTTGAACTATATTGTTGCAAGAAGAAACATTATGTTAATAGACATTTTGCATGATATGGTGGAAGGAAAATTTATGTATATTTTAAATGAGATTTCAACAAAATTTATGTTTATTTCCTCTTGAAACCTTAAAGGTTGGAAGCCCGGTTTAAAATATACTCTTGCATAGACTTGTCTTATAAAAGAAAGATTGTGGAAGGAGAATATTTTGAAAGACTGAAAAATGCATATTTTTGGTGAAAATGTAAAGATGTCTTAGGAATTCAAGTGATCTATTTATTTCATTTTGCAATTTGTGCAATATTTTGAATTGCCAAATTATTTAGGAATGCCAAAATTAGTGGGAGTGATCAAACTCATCAAGAGTGCTCATATATGGAGGCTTGCCACCTTTAATTGTGATAAAACATTGGTTTTGCATGGCACTTACCTTGTTGATCTTCAATTTATCAACAGATTGAGTTGAGACCATTGGCGATTAAAATTTGGCAATCTATAGTGAGTACGTGATGTATTTAAGGAAATTAGACTAAAACATTAGTATTGAGAGTGGTAGTAAATTTCAAATGAAGGCATTATTAAGTGATAGATGAAAGGTAAGCAACAACATAAGTTTATTTGCAAAGTTGCTAGTGTGCAACATTAAATAACATAAATAAAGTTGTTTGTTGTAACTTCTCCATGAAGAATGAATTGATTTAGTGAGGTATTTCCTCCAATATTTATGTATAATTCCATTCATATTTTCATGGTAGTTAAATGTCTATATTGAATTGGGATGTCATTGGTATCTTTCCATTTTGGACATTAGGAGAGATATATATGTGAATTGGTAGATATGGTCACATAAATAGTAAAGAGGATTTAGTCAACAAAATTAGGAGTTCATTTTTTTGTCATGAACAAGTCTCACAATAGTAATAGTTAAGGTATCATGATGTGATTACATACAGTACTATGTTGAGAACATCATAAGTTTCATTATATCATTGGATTAGTGGGAGTTAAGTCATCTATATTGTTCGATTTGATGATTCATTTATAGTTTGTGCATTTTCAGTTAAGGTGTTACAAATGAATAAGACAACATTTTTCAAAGTTGTGATGTGACTAGGTTAAGTATGGTATTCCTTTAAAATACATAAATATATTATTCTCAAAATTTTGGAGGATATAATAAGTAACCTATGATCACAAACATTTGAATCATGGATAATGGTAGTTATTGTGAGTAACGTCTATTACGAGAATGTGATTAGAATGTCCATATGTCTCTAATATCATCTTGTTCCTTCTAATTTAATTTCCAAGGCATAGGCTTGCTTAAGTGTTCGCACAAATGAACAATGCCATTGCAAAGGAGTTTTAGGAGGATTGTTAAGCATATTCTTGCTTGAATAATAACTGAAAAACTACAAATCATGGGATACATTACCAAATGTACATTAAATTTCATACTTTATATATAGAGGAATGATTAGCTTTTTTAGTTTGGTAAGAGAAGTTAATTATAGAAGAGTTACATTTATGATACATCTTTACACTTGTTGAACAAGTTGCATCATGGAGGGGTATACAATTGTTGAGAAGTCATTGATTGCTTACTTCTACCCTAGATCGCTTGACCAAGTCATTCTTGGAGGCAAGTTACAAGATTTCCAATTAAAGAATTTTGTCGAGGGTTTTTAGAATTATTAAATTAATGTAAACCAATTAAGGGTGTTATATGACCATAGAGCCAATGGGTCATAAACACATAAAGCTTAGATCCTTCAATGAAGAGCATACTTTTAAAGAAATCAAAAGGATCAAATATCTCATAAGGGATATATCACATTCGGTGATCTAAATAAGGCATTATTTAAGTGATGAAATTCAAGTTGAAGTTTCTTGTGTCAATTTTTGGTGCCTAAATTATGAATTTTAGCAAACTATTAAGTTGGATCTGAATAAACATTCTGGGTTTATTCATTAAATTTTGACCCATTAAGTAAGGGTACTACTTGTGATTCATGAAAGATAATACTCAATTAAAGAGGACTTATCGTTATGATTCTTATAGTATTGCTTAAATAAACCTTTACTCACCAAATAACAGTAGGTTGGGGGCCAAGAGGGATCTTGTTAGATATTTTATTATTTATGATTACATATTTTATTATTTAATATAGACTATATCTAGATATTATCTCATCATTGTTTTGAATAAAATATTTTCTTATTGTGGCCCGCACGTGATTTAGATAGAGATTTGGTTTAAGGTTACGCTGGCCGGTAAGCTATTACAAGCCTTGATAAGAGGTTATTTTTAGCATAGGTCGAGTCTTAAAGTAGTAACGATGAAACACTTTAGAATGCATGATTTGATGCATGACTTGTCTTAGTCAATTGCTAGCTTTGATTATGGCATATACGTTAAGGGAAGAAAAAATGTTGTGTAGTGTCCTTTGCCTGCCTCTTTTGAAAAATACAACTCTGATAGTGTACTAAATATGTTGGATCAAGGTCGATTAAGAACCTTTCCTAAAGTAAAGAAAATATATGCAATAATTCCATCAGATTGATTTGTCTTCAAACTTACGCAGTCTAGATTTATATGAATGAATTGAAACAACTTAACCTTAGAGGTAGATTAACCATTCAAATTTGGTTTAGTAAGGGATGTGGGATGTTAATTTGAGAACAAAGAAAAACCTCACTTCCTTGACCTTGGAATGCTTACCAGTTGCTAAACTCTACTAATTAACTTTTGGTTGCAAATGAACATTTTTTCCAAGAGAAGAAGGCCTCACAGAGCATGCTTTGCTCCTTGAATCTTTAAAACAAGGCACTCTACGGCCCTATTATATTTAAATTGATGACTACTATAGTGTTTGCCAACTAACTTGTGCACTCTTTAAATTTCAAACTAGTTATTTCCAGCTACTACTTGGATTATAAAACTATGGAAACATTCAAAGAGGTCACGGATTATTTGATGATTACTTGTATTTGCTCTGTTTTTATGAAAACTATAGAACAAATAAAGGGTTCTCAAGCCTACTCCAAATTCGACGCTTCCTCTGATACATTAGTTAATTTTGATCCATTGTTTTTTACTCAATCATCATGATTTCATGGTTTTAATTTACATTCAAAAGTCTGGGGAATATTTTTTTGCTATGGAAGGAATTATGATATTTTCATCATTATATAACATGGCAGGTATTCAATTTGGGGTGAAGGGAAAAAGTTGCTAGGCCACCAAGGCTTATTCATACCAGCATACATGATGCTTTCTATGAAGGCAAGGCTTCTTCAAATCTATTGAATGCTGTAGGAGAGAATTAAAATCTCAGGCAAGTAAGAAAGGATTCTAGTTTTCCAACAAATATGTTAAGCTTATGCTGCAATAATAGTTTGTTGTGTTACTTATATATTATTAATTTAAAACTAACTACTATCTCTCATCAATGAAAATAGCAGGTCAGGATGGCTTTGTTGAGGTCGATCCTTTGAGTTATAGTTACTACAATGTTCAAATCTGATGGATTTTTCTCTCAATATATATTACTGTAATACAAGAGAACCAACAATTTGCTTTCAGAAGATTGAAGCCAAATGAGACTCAACTCCAGGTCTCACCCTCTTGATCTTTTCATAAAGATGCTTCCTTTAGTTACTGAACTATAATAAACATGCTTCCTATGGAAGCCTAATGTATGCATGAGGTTAATTCTTTGGAGTTATGAATTAATTAAGTGGAATGATTTGATGCTAAGTTCTTATTTTCCTATAATTAGTTGGGAGGTTTTAGGGAAAATGGCAAATTCATTCGATTTTTCTTTCTTTCTTTCTTTTTTGCAGGGTGAGGTGCTGATATATGTAAATGTCAGATTTCATATGCATTTGGCAAAGAATTGAAAAGAGTAACATCACTCTCAAGTTGTGAAATCACCATAAATATGGTTAAGTTTTTAATTCATTTGGAACTATGAAAAACAACTCATTTTATCCAATTATCACATACTAAGAAAAGCTAGTTAATTTATTAAATATATCCTAAATTGATGAATTTTCCCAATTTGATCCTTATTTATAAATGGGTATAAAAAATATTTTATACATTGTGATTCACATCTTCCTTCTCTCTCTACATTTAATAGGGCAAAATTGTAATATTGTTATAAATTACTCTCTGGGGAGACTTACAAAAAGGACAAAAAAAATTTCCAAACTGAATTTATAAAAAGGACTAAAATAGTACTATTATTTTAGGAGTGTTTAATTACAAGCTATATTTAAGGATTTGTATAAGTGCTTACTCCTGAAAACATTCCATTGACTTTTTGATATGGAGGAAGTTTATGGAATTGGTCCAATGGTTTTTTCTCTCAAAGTATTAGAGGGTTTTTCATGTTAAATATACTTATATAGTATCATTTTTATGGGTCAGGTCATCCATCATCACTACAAAAAAACTGTTTTTTTCCCTCGCAAAGCGGCCCCTTTGCGAGGGAAATTTTTTCCCTCGCAAAAATGTGAATTTTGCGAGGGAAAATTTTTTCCCTCGCAAATTTTGGCAAATTTGCGACGGAATTTGTTTCTCTCGCAAATTCCGTCGTAAATATGACATTTTCTAGTAGTGCATTTTCTCATCATCTCTGAATCACGTCCATCAAATCAATATGAAAAGTCACAATACTATTTTAACTTTTTTCTCCTCTTCCCAATCAACGGCCCAGATGGGCTCATGAGATATAATAAGAAAAATATATCATGAGAGGATTTGCTTCCCATTTTTACTTTGTTTTATGCATTATTGAATAGAGGTAGAGATGCGGAACCAGATTCTCTCAAGATCCCTCCTCTCGTATCCTCATGATTCGTGCATCCTGATCGTCCAAAAATTAATCTAAAGGTCCAGAGATAGACATCATATCTACTTTTTAAATTTTCATTTTTACCGTGTGCGGTAATTTTTACCACATGTGGTAATTTGAAATAACTGGGGTGTCTCTCCCTGCACTCTTAGATCAATTTTTGGACGGTTAGGATGCACAGATACTGAGGGGAGGGATCTGAGAGAATCTAGATCCATAGAGATGCATGATGCATGCTTCACTATGCCTTTTTTTTTCATGTTGATTAATCGATACATTAAAAGTGAACACTACTCATGGGACCTTCCATTTAAGAAAATACCTATGATATCTTTTTTTAAAAAAAAAAAAAAATTATCACGGGTGTCCGATTTGAGGTTTGTCGCTGCCCTTCGAACACAAATATATCCTCTAAGACTCGAACTTGAGTCTTAGAGAGATCTAACGGGGCCTCCGGTTTGGTGTTCGTGGATGCCCCTCCCAACACAAGTGTTTCCTCTAGGACTCAAATTCGAGACCTAGAAGGGTCTAGCGAGGCCTTACACTGTTAGATCAACTTTATGTTGGTAGAAAATACTTATGATACCTATAGCTACTTTATTTATTTATTTTTTAAAAAAACCGCTCCAGTTGTTTTCACCTTAATATAAGAATTCGTTACTAGGATGCTTCAAAGTTGTTAAACTCCACTTCTCATACTAATTAATGTTTGATTGCAGCTAAAAAATTTTCCCAATAGAATAAGGCCTCACAGAATATACTCTGATCAATCTTTAAAACGAGGTACTCCATCCTACTTAATTTTATGATTACTATATAGTATTCACCAACAAACTAAATTTTGCACCCTTTATGTTCAGCTAATGGACTATAAAGCTTTGAAAACATTCAAAGAGGTAATGGATTACTTGACGATTACTTATAGTTGCTCTGTTTTTACAAAATCCCTACTTCAAATTTGATGCTTCCATAGCTACTTTAGTTAATTTCCATTATTTACTTACTCAGTGATCATCATTTCATGGTTTTAATTGAAATTAAAATTTATTTGCAAGTTGAAGGAATTATGATCTGTTAATTATTTTATAACTTGGCAGCAATTCAATTTGGTATGAAGTAAGAGGAAAACTTGTTAGACATCTAAGTTTACTCATACCAGCACATACTTCATCTTTTAGTGAAGGCAAGGCTTCTTCAAATCAATTGAATGTTGTTGGACAAAATTAAAATCTCAGACAAGTAACAAAGAATCTAGTTTTTCAACAAATATTGTTATCAATTTAACACTAATAACTATCTCTTATCAATGAAAATATTCCAGGTCAAGATAGCTATATGTTCATGTTGATCCCTTGAGCTATGGACTTCATTGCAAGCAAGTTGTTTTCTTATTGAGTTTAAATATGAAAAAGGTAATATGTATATACTTATGATGAAAACCTATTCTGAAGAATAGTATCTAGATTTTTTTTTAAAAAAAAAAGGGTTACAATTGATTTTGGTTTACTGCTCAATGTCAGAAATGGATGAATGTGATGGAAACTACATTCCTATACTAAATTTGAATTCAACTGCAATGATCATTTATATCGCTGGTTGTTCAAACTTGAAAACTTACATATTTTGAACTCCAAACAAACAAACAAAAAGTCTAATTTATTGAGTTTTTCTGTGTGGTCCTATATACTTATTTTAAGATCTACAGTTTCGATGTGTCCGATTACAATATCCTTTCCCAACTTTCATTTCCTTTTCCATTTATCCCTTTTCCTATAAATAGAATGATTAGATGCTTAAGTTCTTATTTACCTATAATTAGTGGGGAAGATTTAGAGAAAATGGAAAATTCATAACTAAGAAATTTGAACTTTTTGACATTAATTTGTGGTTGTTTGCAGGGTGAAGAGCTGATGTTTGTAAATCTCAGGTTTCATATATTTGGCAAAGAAGAAATGAGAAGAGTAATATCACTCAGGTTATAGAATCACCATAAATAAGGTTGAGTTTTTAAGATCATTGGTGAAGGTGGAGCTAAATCACCAAGGGGGTGAAATGGGGATTTTGAAAACTTTTTGTGATTGCTCTGTTTTCCGACAGTGAAAACAGAGATGAACAGAGTAGAAAGAAGAAGAGCAAGACACAAAGATTTATCTTGGTTCGGTCCAACCTCTTGACCTACGTCCAAAGTCCCGGACTCTGGGATTTCCATTATCTCAATTGATTACACACTCGTACTCAAGAGTAATTCTCTCACTAGAACTTACTCCCCTTATAAGTTGCAATCAATAAACACAATCACTAAGTCCCCCGACTTGTGATTCTTTACAATAAATGATTTACAATCGAAACTCTCTCTAAGATTGGATAATGATAAACACCGAAGCTTAATGTATCGAGAAGATACTTTACAAGTGAAAACGAAGAAATAAGTGTAGACTTGAATGCAATTCGTTTTCAGCAGATGTGTTAGTTGAGAAGACTTGAATGCAGCTCTATTTATACCAAGAGAGCATTAAATGACCGTTGTAATCTTCAATATAACCGTTGCCTTCATTAGACAAGGTTTAGATTAAGCTTTGGTCTTCTTCTCTCTCTAATCTTCACTTAATCCACGTGCGAAGTTGAGTTGACTTCTTGAAAATAAATCCGTTGGAATAGCATTCTGGATGTAGAAAGAAATCTTTAATCCTTTGTTAACGTGTGCGAAAGGATTATCCAAAAGTATGCGACTTTCTAGGTTTTGCATTTAATGTCGACATCACTTTTTGCTTTAGCTTTTAACCTTCAATAAACATCTTCTAAATCATCGAAACTCACTAACAAAGTGGTTAAACATAGCTAGGAACATAGAAGAATGATGATAGAAAGTATTAAAATCAAACAAGAAGGTTTCACAAATTCGTCGATTCGATTTTCAAACTGCGATGAAAACTCGAGTTTATTTATCAAAACTCGAGTTTTGGACTTTTGACATGTTAAATCGATTTTAGTCCAATACATCAAAACTAGAGTTTTTGTCCAAAAGCTGGCGGTTTTCAAAACGTTGAAAACTAGCAAAGCTCTCGGCTTGGCCAAAACTCGAGTTTCCATATCAAAACTCGAGTTTTCACTTAAGTATGAAAACTTGAAAAATTTGCGCCAAGTCGGCGGAGGTTTTCATGGTAGCTGCGGTTTTCAAAACTGAGTAAAGCATGAATGCTCTCTGCCCAGTCGAAACTCGAGTTTTCAAATTAAAACTCGAGTTTTCATTTAATCATGAAAACTTTGAGAAAAAACTGTGCTAAGTCAAAACTGGAGATTTTCACGAAAAACCGGTGGTTTCAAAATCGGCTAAAACATGAATGCTCTCGGCCAAGTCAAAACTCGAGTTTCCAAACCAAAACTTGAGTTTTCACAAATCTTAGGAAAACTTAGAAAATTGAAAACTGACAGTTTGGAAACAAAACTGGAAGTTTTCACAAGTTCAAACTTTGGAGACTCTCTCGTATGACCGAAACTCGAGTTTTCAGATGCAAACTCAAGTTTTGTACATTTTTAGAAAATATTGAGAAGTCTCTGTATAGTGAAAAACTGGAGTTTTCTCTGAAAACCGGTGGTTTTGCTTAGTTCAGAAAACTTGAGCTTTTTTTTTGTAAAGTCAAAACTCGATTTTCATTTGACAGTAAGTTTTTCAACTTACCAAAGAAAAACTTCATACCTTGTTTACAATTGTCGTTATCATCAAAACCCATAGAGAACTAACAATTGGCACTATGCAAGACCATCACATCTGATTGTAATTATGTATATAGGAGTGTTTTACTTGCTATATTTATCTTTTTGTTTGCATGTTTGCTCCCAAGAACATTGTTTTGATAAAGTGAAATTTTTCAGTTTGGTCCCGTGGTTTTTTTCCCTCAATGTTAGAGGGTTTTCCACGTTAAATATTGTGTCATTTTACTTTATTTTCTACATTATAGTAGAATATAGCTAGAGAAGCATGCTTTACTATATATATATATATATGTATGTATGTATGTATGTATGTATGTATGTATGTATGTATGTATGTATGTATGTATGTATGTATGTATGTATGTATGTATATGTATATGTATATGCTTTTATTCACTTTGATATGTGACAAACCTAATTAAGACTCTTTAATTCTGTTGATAGACTCTGAAGATGATGAAAAATAATGTCAGGAAGATGTTAGCGAAGAGTATATTCATATTTTGTTAATAAAGTCATTATTTCAAGACGTTTGAGATGAATGAATTTGGGGAACACAATATTTTAAATGGATGACTCATAGATCACAATCAGTTGCTGGCTCAAATTTTGAGGATAGAAAAATTGTTGCAATTCGCCTTAAGCATGTTTCTTTTGAACAGTATATAACTCCAGTTGTTTATTAGAGATATGATGGATGTACAAGTAGACTGCGAAGCATTCTTAATTAAGGTGATCCAAGAACAACGTATGTGATGGAGATATAGAAAAGGGCAGAAGAAATGAATAATTGAATATTCTATAAGATTTGAAGATAATCAAAGACATTTGTCTATTAATGAGATGATTTAGCAATAATTTGTTTTAATTTTGATTTGATTGTTATCTTCTATCAATTGTTACATTATTTGCATTTAATTTTAGTTTTTTAGAATGTTCTCTCATTAACTTTTAGGATTAATTTGAGGCATCAAGCATATACTAGTACTTCAAAGCATTTGCTTTATATGTCATTTATGAGTTATCCATGTCCTGCATTGCATTAGTATGTAAAATGAACGGAGAGGAATGTCTCTACTATTGGATTAAGTTTGAATAATTGAGATTTAGTGCTAAATAAAAATATTAATATAACATTAAATCTCAACTATTGAAACTTGAACCAACGGTGGAGACACTCAATGCAAAGAAAATGAAGAGAAGAATTAATAGAGATATTTTTTTCTAGTGAATGAGATATCCATGTAATTTACTAAGAAGAGAGGGATAAAGACAAGTATCCAAGAACAAATCATAGACCTTCAAAAAAAAAAAAAAAATCTTAAGCTCTTATTATTATTAATTTAAAATTAATTAATTACTATCGTTCTCTTATCAATTAATAGAAATTTCACTTTCATATGAAAATACATCGATTTTCACTTCAATTATATACACTACCAATGTTAGTAGATCAGGATTATTATTGACACATAAATTGAAGAATATAGGCATATAATCAAATAATTAGAGGTACCGACACTTACAGTCTAAAATTACAAGCAGGAACAATTTCATGGAAAGAGCCTATTTTGAATTAAAACCTATAGTTTTTTTTTTTATTAGATCCTTATACAATTTCACCTAGTTTTTCCTTATAATTTCAAGAGACTGGTTAAAAAACGTTACAAGAACTTAATTGAAAATCAGGTAAAACCATATAAACCTGATAAGAAAGACTGTAGGACCTAAGTAACAAGTACATAATTTTAAAAAAAAAAAAAAACGAAAAAATAATAATAAAAAACTACAAGATTATGATTAAAAATTAGATAAAACCATAATTCCTTTTTTTTTTTTTTTTTCTTTTTTGATGAATAGAAGACTATCCACTGGATTTTGGAAATCATATATGGAGAAGATGAGTCAAATCACGTGGATGTAAAAGCTTGTCCGATGATAATTTTTTAACAAATTATTCAGACATATTAACTAAAGTTACTTTGACAAAATTAAACATCGGGTGTTAATAATGTTAGTACACTTGTAAAATAAGTCATGATCTTTCTCAACAAGTTCTTACTATAATCATAATTAACATGTATAACTTCGAACAACTGTATTCTATACTAATAGAATGCATGATTTGAAATTATTTTGCTTCATTAGGTGAATGAACAAGTTGTTATGAATCTATCTATTTATTTATTTATCTATAGTTATGTGCCCTTTCATTGATAAGATTATTTGACCCATTACCTTAATAATTGGATAGATTTTTTGTTTTTATTCAAGGTTGACTTGGTAAACCAATTGGAGTATTTTAGCTACCGAAGGAACCTATATGATTTTATTTTATTTATGTATGGGAGGAATAAATTTAAATTCATTTTTCTTACCAATTTATTAGTTAATTCTTCATCAGAATTTTTATACTCCCTCTAATCCTAATTATAGGATATATTTACCAGATTTTGGAGAGATTAAAGATAAAAAGTTAAATTAGTTAATTATATTTATTTTTTTAAAAATACCCTTATTTAATTATTGAATCAACAACCCCTGCCTCTCAGCATGTATTGTATATATCAGCAGATGGGCCTAAATGTATGAATAGATAGTCAAATAGGACGTTAGACGTCACGTATATAGTTGCCGTTAATGAGAAAATGAAGGGTTGGACTGAAATGAAATTATGGGATTAATCATATTAACCATAGGGAAAAAAATCAATCAAGGAAAAAATTTTAAAAGAAATCTTAAACTTATTTTATTTAAAAATAAAAAAAAAAAGTAAAATCTCTCCTCGAAAGAATATAAAGCGTGTTATTAAATTAATTATTGTGGAGAAAGTGTTAGTGGGAATGATGGGAAAAATATGATAAAAATTGTTCAAAATTATTTTACAAAAAAAATAGTAGAATTGAGGTGTATGTGTTATTAATGAGTTGCAAGCATTATTTACTTTAGAGAATATATAGTTGTATTATTAAATTATCATTGAGAAAGTATCAATATGAGTATTTTATGATGAAATTGACAAAAATTAGAATTTTATCCTATAATTAAGATCAAGATCAACTTCTAAATATTGTCCTAAAATTAGGACCGGAGAGAATAATAAATTTATCCTCTTCAAGCTAGATCAGTTCTTTTATCTAGTTTATAAATTAATTAATTTCGACGTCGAACCAAATATTCCTTGATAATATTAATAATTTAATTTTGAAGGAGTTTTTTTATGGATTTTGCAGGCCAAAATTTCCATCTAAATAATTCTTACTCGCTGAATTGTAAATTATGTATTGCATAACTTCCTAACGTTCAAAATTTGGCAGTGAACCTACACTAAAACTATTTGGGCAAAAAAAAAAACAAAACAAAAAAAAAAAAAACCCTACACTTAAACTACATGAAAATATTTGAGATTGTCAAGAAAATTATTTACTAGTGATCGGGAATTTAGAAGCAATGTTGTCAAAATTGAGTTTCTACGTAGATACGGAAGGGGTGGTAGAAACATAAATCGTAGAAATGACACAAAACGTGAAGTTTCTACTTTTTACTACTTAAGGTCGAGTTCAAAATTATATATATGGGGGGAGAAAATCATAAAGCCCTACTCAAAATTCAATAAACAACTTTATATTTAAAATATATAAGTCATATAACTATATAAAACATAAAAATAAAAACTTATGTTAAAAAAAGTTATGTTTATAACTATGGAAATGCGTCAAAAACTATATATAACTATCTAGTTTCCACTCTCAGTCTCGAATTCAAGATACACGATGGAAATAGGGTTTTCAACTTTTCGTCCTTTTTTCGGGGCAAAAAAAAATATCATCTTTTTTTTTTTTTTTTTTTTGTTAAAGTAAATAAGTTTTTACATGTTTGAGCGGCGTTTCTACCAGTTTCTGCTCATAACAGTTTTTACTTGCGTTTCAACACATATGATCCTAATAAATACGTAAAAACGTAAGTTTGTACATTAGTTTTTGACAACACTTGTTTAAAAAGCTAACAATATATATTTTAAACATATTAATTGCTCATCAATATAAAATATAAAATTTTAAGTAGATAATATTTCGTCCATATCTGGTTATAATTTATAAAATCCATTTGTAAGGGGGTTAGTAATCCTAATTATAACCCTTTACAAAGTTCTGGAAATAATTAAAAAATATTTTCATATATCCCAATAAGATATTAAAATCTCATGGCTAACTTTCTAGTAAAAGTTTGGATTAAAAAGCATTTGAGGATATGAAAATCATAACATCTAATTGAGGACAGAACTGAAAGAAATAAAAATATTTTAGACCTGAATAATCTAACATATTTTCTTAATTTTAAAAAAGAAAAATGGCTCTTATAATTAAGGATGGCAGGAGTATGACTTTTTATTTTATACATGTAGTTTACAAAAAACATTAATACATTAATCATTGAAATTATCTACCTATATTTTAAAGTTGAAATGTGTAATATCAAATTTTGAAATAAGCTGCACAAAGATGCGAAGTTTAAGTAAATTCTATACATTTTAGCTTGCTTTTCCCTCTTTTGAGGTCTTGAAAATTATTATAGCATGATTTTTTTTTTAATCATTTTTTACGTAAAGTGTTAAGTAAAAATAAGATAGTATTAAATAAATTAACTGAAAATAATATAAGTCATACTATTTAATTAAAAATCAAGTATGAATAATAAAGCTTACTATATATCTTTGACATATAATTAGAGATTCTCATTAAGAAATTTTGCTTAGCAAGATTTTTTAGATTAAGAGTAAATTATATTATTAACAAAAAAGTGTAAATCATAGTTTCTTAGTTGGGTAAAGGAGCAATTTTACACATGAGCTTTGCCTCAGGGAGCGCCCAGCACCATGAGCTTTTTTCTGGAGCAAAAGTACACACGTGGTTACGTTTTGGGAGCAAAAATACCACGGGGCATTAGTTGATGGGGACGTTGACGTCAACTTGGATGAAGTGAACGAGTAACACTTACGTGGAATAAAAAAAATAAATTAAAATACCCCTTGCCGAGTGGGCTCCACTACACCCACCACCGTCGGTCGGCGGGCGGCGTCACGCGGTGGGGCCCCGTGGGGTATTTTAATTTTTTTATTCCACGTCGTTACTATTCACTCTATCCAAGTTGACGGCCAACGTCTCTGGTCAACAAACGCCCGTGTATTTTTGCTCCCAAAATATAACCACGCGTGTGTACTTTTACCAAAAAAAGCCCGTGGTGTTGAGCACTCTCTCGAGGTAAAGCTCATGTGTAAAATTGCTCCTTTACCCTTCTTAATTTTATTAGGATTATACTTGTTTTCTATTAAAAAAATATAAATATATTTTATTGAATTTTAAAATTATATATCTTTCGTCACTTCACATCTAATAAGTAGTAGTAATAATTATGAGTTTTGTACTAAAATACTTCATTGACGTAAATTGATCATTTCAACTAAAATACCCCCATCATATGTAATAATTCAACAGAGTGTAAATTCAATGATAAGACAGCGAAGTTATTAATATCTATTATGCCATCTCTAATAATAATAATTACGTGTTCTATGCATGTTTGAAATATTACTACTCCCAGTCCTAATTATAAGACCTAGTTAACTTTTTTAGAGAGTTTAAAGAAGCTAATTAAATTACTTTAGAGTATTTGTATTTGTATTTTTTTTCTTCAAACTAATTAGTTTGACTAATAAAATAATATATAATTTAAGGATACACAACATATAAAATGATTAAGTGACTTATTTATTTTCCTTAATCTCTTCAAAAAAAATCAACTAAGTCTTATAATTATGACCGGAGGTAGTACTATGTAATTATAAATTACCATGAAATAAAAAAAACACATGTCTATATGTTATGAAAAAATTTGACATACTAGATATAAAAAACGTGACCTAACTTTTTTTTCATAAGAAAATTTACTCCTCCAGACATCTTTATACTCCCTCCGGTCCTAATTATAGGACATATTTAACTAATTTTGAAGAGATTAAAAAGAGAACTCCCTCCGGTCCTAATTATAGGACATATTTAACTAATTTTGGAGAGATTAAAAAGAGAAGTTAAATGAGGACCGGAGGGAGTATAAAACAATTGAGAATATTTTTTCATATCTAGATACAGGAAAGGTTTTGGTGCATTATGAAGCAAAATGGCCCTCATTTTATTAAATTATAAAGACCAATATCTTGAGCGGAATAAAACTTTAGAGACCAAAGCATCTGATTTGAAGCTTAAAGAATCAAAACTAAAACTAAAATGATAACAAATTTGAGAAATTAGATATTATATTGACCCTACAAGGAATAATTACGCTTTTTTCCATTTATTAAATTTTTACCCTCATAATTAATTCAGCATCGTTAAATAAATAGTCAACGATGTCAAAGAATCAATATAATTATTTTAAAAAAGTAAAATTCAAGCACATTTATTGATCTTAAATATATGTTTTACCCCGTGTAATTTAGTTTTTGGTTTTTCTAAACACATGCATGGAGGAACTATATCAATAAATAATAGGTTAAAGTATACTTTTAATCCTTTAAATTTTCACCATGTATACTTTTGGTCCTTTAGCTTTACAAAGTATTCTTTTGATTCTATAATTCTAACACCGTTAATTTTACTAACGGAAAATGTAAACTCAAGTGACAATAGTGTAAAGTTAAGTAATGATTTGTATAATTAAAAGCTATTAAGTTTAAATTTAAAATATGAATAAATTGAAGTATATATAAAATTTGTGTTATTAAATGTTATTAGTCATTTCTTGAGTTCGTTGTATCAACGTTTTTCATTAGTAACATTAACAATGTTAGAATTTTAGGACCAAAAATATATTTTATAAAATTAAGAAACTACAAGTATGTCTTATGTAAAACATAAAGGACTAAAAATATAATTTAGTCTAAATAATGATATGTTACAAATTTGGAAAAATCTCATTTAACTGTATCTGAAATACCTAAATCCATATTAAAGCTTGCACTTTTAACATATTCATAATCAAACCATGAGACTTTATTACGGATTTCTGAACATTGTTAAAAGGTCATATATCCCTTTAATTAAAATTATGATTGAGCATTCACATCCTATCATGAATCATCTGTGGGGGGGGGGGGGGGGGAAGGAAATTTGGTAAGGGTGAACCAAGGCTTTTGAGCACAGAACTAGAGAAGAGAAGAGTGTTATCGGCCAATATTAATGCAGATAATCAAAGGGTGAGTTCTAACAATTTCTCTTTAACCCTAATGTTTAGTTAGTGCCGCATAATTATATGGAATGATATTGAAAGCATAAACACATTCAATCAATAAAATCCGCATCCGCATAAGCTAACATGGTACCACACCATGTTTTTTTTTTTTTTTTGCTCGTAGTACCACACCATGTTACTTTCGGATTCGGTTTTCTCTCCTTATCACCTTCTCTACCCATCCTTCATCATCTCTCAATCTCGACCGTCGAAATCTTGATCTAAGGGACGAGAACATTTTTTTAAAAAAACCACTTGCGGTAACATTTTTTTTTTTTTTTTTTTTTTTGTTTTTGAAAAAAATGTTCGGGACTTTAAATTAAGATTTCAAGGTCAAGATTTGACTATGAGAGATGATGAAGGAGTCTGATAATAAGAGAATCCTCTCTTGTTACTTTCTTGTTTTGGTCGTGCTACTTATATGAGTCTTGAGACAGTAGTGATAGGTCGGGATACAAGTTTTTTGAATAATAGAGGTTATTTATCTTCCGCTCCTTGCCAAAAAAATAAATAAATAATTATAATAATAATAATAATAATTATTATTATTATTATTATAAAATAACTAAAATGCGCATATATAGTGCAAGGGCACACGAGTAAAATCAACATATTCAAAAATCCGTGATGAGGCCTCTTTACCTAATTAGGGGTTTGTTAAAAGTGTAAACCTGAATCTAAATTTTGGTATTTAAAGTGGATTTAAATAGGATTTTTCCTAAAAAAATATATTAAATACTTTGAAGGAAATATTAATCTATAAAACTTTATAAGTTCACTTGGTTTTTAATGAAAACCTATAATTTTTTTAAAAAAACTAAATCTTTATAATTTTACCTTACTTTTATTCATATCCCTTTAGTTTCGCTTGACTAAAAATACAGCGTTTAAGGTTTAACTAATGAAATTTTATATTAAATATCCTCAATTGAGATATACTTCTATGCTCTTATTTATAGGATAGAGAGAAAAGGAATTTTTTTGTCATATTTATAAACACTCCATTAAATTTTTCATACAAATATACAATTCTACCATTCATTTATTATTAAGTTAATTTTGTTCGTATGAGGTATAATATATATTAAATAGATATAAAACTGGAAAGTTGTTAAATGTTATTATAGAATTAATGAGATATAAGGTTTTCTGTGATCTGTGTAAAATTTGTTGGAAGTGACTTATAAATAGATTAGAAAAGTAATTACTACTCCTTCTGGTCCTTAATAGAGAATATATTTGAGGAGTTGATCAATCTTGGCCATAATATATATATATATATATATATATATATATATATATAAAAGACATTTTCCATATTTATCTATTTTTTTTTTTTTTTCTTCTAATTTACCTCTATTGATGCTTCCTCGACAATAATCAAGGAAGCCAGGAGAATAAAGGAGAGAATTAAGGAAGATGATAAAGATGTTTTAGAAAATACATATCATATCAACTAACTTAGCTTACTTCTTTAATCTAATCAAAGCGGTAAATATGCATGTCTTATATTAAAGACCGAAATGAGTGCTAAGATTTTATTTTATTTTTTTGCTAACTTTAAATTAAGATGTCTGGTTAAATGAGTATTTTTCTAATTCTATCTAAAAGTCACACTTCCAGCTTGCAATATGTTTTACCGAAATCAAGACCAACTTTTAAATCTCATTACACTACTTTAGATTTACGCATTTATAACAACTAATATATAATTATTATAACTAATAAACATCATATATATCGAAGCGGAGGTTGCGAAATGATGTATAACACTTAAAAGTAACAGTTAATTATGCGTATTGTCATGAATTGTGAGGCAGAATTCGCCCGAAAATACAAAAATAATGGTTGTAATTGATAACCATCATTTATTTAGTAATGAAAGTGCCGGTACTTTTGAAATAACAGATCATGTAACAATTATAAACGATTCATCTTCGACTCTTATATTAGCAAAGACAAAACATAACGGTCTTAAAAAACAACAATTATCTAACACTCCACCACCACCTCATAAGTCATAACTTATAACCTTTTATAATCCGTTAGACCTTCATAAGTTATAAGTCATAACCCTTCGTAATCCATTAGACCTTTGTTTAGACTCACATATTTCTTATGATTTTTAATACTTTTATTTATCAGCTTCCTCCTTCTTCTTCATGTTAAGTTTCTAGGTAGCTCCTCCATTGCCGCCGCCGCCCCCTCTTCCACCACCAGCACCTCTTCCTCCTCTTGAAATGAAGGCTCTGACACAAATGTTGACAAGCTTTGACCGTGACACAAGGCATCTCACGACAGACGCCAATATCTTGAATAGGAAGTTGAACCACATACTTCATGACAATGATATTGAATATGACTTGTCCCTTCATCTCCCTCCTCCGATGATGAGAATGAGGATGAGGACAAAAGTGGTGGCAATGACTGAACATCAACATTGTTTTCTTGTCTGCCATCCTTATCCTCCTCCTCGTCCTCCTCTTCCTCGTCCTCTACCTCATCCTCATCATCAGAAGAGGGAGATGAAGTTTAAAAAACAACTTAATAATTCACTGTTATTAATTAAAAACCGTAAATTATTCTTGCCAATATACTTAACAATTCTAACTTAATAAACATTAAGTTATTGATAAAGTTAAAAAACAACTTAATAATTCATAGTTATTAATTAAGAACCGTAAAGTATTCTTGCCAACATACTTAATAGTTCTAACTTAATAAATGTTAGTTAAAGCTTTTTAAACATTTCATTTTCCCCTTGCTGACTATAGTGCCTCCTCATCATCATGAGAATGAACCAGGTATCCTTCCCTTATGCGTTGCTATTCAACTTCCAATGCGTACAATGATAGTTTTTTCACGTCCCTTCCAAATTTCTATTACTTAAACTCCACATTTTTAGTTGTTTTTCCTATGTTTTCTTCATCGTCCTCCTCCTTGTTCTTTATAGCTCAATTGCCAAGATGAAACGCTATGCGAAAGACATGCCAAAAAACTCTCGACATCATCCTTCACCTCCTCCTTAACCTCCACTGCCACCTCTGCCTCCACATCATATGCTTCCTCAATTGGAGGAAACGTTGTCGCATGCACAACCGACTGACCATTGCCATGAGGAGGCTTTCTGGATACCTCTCCTATATGAACCAGAAGGACAATCTCATACTTGATGAGTATGAGATTGGCCATGATCTTAACTATGATCCTAGCCAATCATCTGGTGACGAGTAGGCGGGTGATCTCATCGGTTCATCGCTACTTGCCACTATTCTTTTTTGTTTTATTTTATCATTTTGTCTTTTTAAATATTTTGTAAAAAAGAATATATCCAACAGTTCTTAGAAATATATCACCATGAAATAAAATAAATAACGGTTCTTATATTGTTCATTCTCAATTGCCATCATAAAAGAACAACTGTTAGTAACACTTACAAACGATCAGTCTTAGACAAATTGATAGTAGTTATTAAAAACTAACCGTTATAAACTATAATGATCTGATTAGTAAATCTAAAGGACATGATGGCTCGTAATCCACAAAACCTTTTCTATATAAACGTCCGAAAATTAAACTTCACTTCTCTACTTCTATTTTAACTTCTCATAGCCAACATTTTCACCAAACTTATGGACAAATACAAGAGAACTGTTGGCTCGGTATCTCAGACAAACCGAAAGGTGAACTTCCTCGACCAACAAGCATTGAAGGGCTTGTCCATACGACCTACAAGCTCCATCATATGGTTCAGATTTACCTATGAGACCAAGGATGTATGGATCAATGCTTGAAGAAACTTACCACTCTCCTTCTCTTTTTGAATGAGAAAGTGGACAAGTTATTGAAGAATGAAGAATCGATGATGCATCAGATTCTTAAAACATCACCATAACTTTTTATTTTTAGTTTGTTTATAAACGTCGTCTTTTTTTTTTTTAAAAGGTGGTTGCATAATCAGCCACCAAACCTTTTTTTTTAAAAAAAAAAACAAGTGAAACACATAATGGTTATTAAATAAAACATGTCACTTATTAGAATAATATATCAAAAAAAATGAATTACATAATAGTTATTAACAAAGAAGCGTGATAAATGTAAACAAATAAATAACTTGAGTTCTTTTGGAAGAACTGTGATGTAAAGTCTTAAGCATGATAACCTAAAAAACTTATCATTCTTTTTCTATTTAAATGTCTGAAACATAATACAATTGACACTTAATTTGTTAGAAAAGATACCCACCAACATCTTAAACCTATGACTCTTGTTCTCTTTTCTGGCCATCAAGAGTTGTTTTTAGTTGAATCCCACCATAAAAGCTTTCATTTGACTTCTCAGCAACAACAACGCTAATGAATATTCTTGAGTCTTGACCCTTGTATCGACTACCACGTGAGTTGTTTTTGTTTGTGAGCCCTAGCCGATTGGGCTACCTTTGTGAAGTCACAAAGTGATAAAGCATCCAAGATGACGTTAAATTGCTTTTGTGAAGTTATGTTTTTCTAGAAAACCTCATTATTGCTCTGATCGAAGGTTCCTTAAATTGCTTTTGTGAAATTCTTTTTTTTTTTTTAAAAAAAAAAACCTATTATTGTTCAAATAGAAGGTTCCTTAAATTGTCTCTATGAAGTTTTTTTTTTTTTAAAAAAATAGAAATACCATTATTGCTTTAATTGAAGGTTTCTTTTTTTTTTTTTGGAAGACCTTAGTATTGCTTTGATCGAAGGTTTCTTTCTGTTATAGGAAGTTGTCCACCCATTGCTTTGATTCACGGTTCCTACTATGTTGATCTCTTTCGAAATCACTCCAGGAGATATGGATTCCTAAGGAAATACCTCCTTTCTTGGAAGTATCTATTTCTTTGCAAATTACTTCAAAAAGATCAATAGGGATGTGATAAATAAAATAGTTGATTGTACCAAGATGCGATAAAACATTTAAGGTGACATTAAATTGCTTTTGTGAAGTTATGTTTTTATTTTCTTAAAAAAAAAATCCTAGTATTTATTTGATCAAAGGTTCCTTTTATTTTATAGGAAGTTGTCAACCTATTGCTTTAATTTACGGTTCCTACTTTATTGATTTTTCTGAAGTTACTTTAGAAGATATGAATTCCTAAAATAATACCTCCTTTCTTGGGAGTATTGATATCTCTAGAAGTTACTTTGACAAAATTAACAGGGATGTGATGAATAATGTAGTTTAGTCATAGGAAGACACAATAAAACATTCAATATGACATTAAATTGCTTTTGTGAAGTTATGTTTTTTTTTGGAAAACTCATTATTTCTCTTATCGAAGATTCCTCTCATGTTTTTCTATTGAGCAGGTCGCACCAAGTTAAGAGCTATGAAATTCAACATTGTGATCGGTCATAGACTCTTCAACGTGAGAGTTTCTGAGCTACTTGGTCTCAATTCTATCTAATAGAGTAATACTTCCCACATCAAGTGGCCATACAATATGGGATGGATCAAGATTTTCTAGGCTTTGTGGGTTGAATCATGCGTACTCTTGACCTATAAATCTCATAATGTAAGTGTTCATCACCTTTATCTTGTGCCTCATTAGCAATTAAACTAAGAAAATAATGGGTTGATGAAAAAACACAAATATCGATATAGATATATATAGGAAAGGCCGTAAAGGGTAAGCAAATCCTTGAGCAGCTCAAGGGTTTGCTTATCCTTTTGCTTTGCTCAAGGGTTCGCATATCCCATGTGGACTTTCTAATATAGATATTTGTAAGTTTTTCCAACATCTATAATTTATCATAAAACTTCATGGTTCTTATTCAAGAACCGTTATTTATGTACTAGATACATAACAATTGTCTACGTGAGACCGTTATTTATGTTTTTCAATAAATTATAATTGTCGAAACGAGACCATTATGTATCATATAAGCATTACCATATATTATGATTGTTGTTCATGTGTGTCCCTCAATTATTATCATAGCAATGTACATATCATGACCTCACCAAGCCTCAATACATAACATGTGTTATCTTATAACTGTTATAATAAATCAAGAATAAATAACGATTATGAATCATAATTTATCTGCACAGAAAGCAAATATAGCACATGCATATATAACCGTTGAAACTATGAAATATGCAATTAATAACCGTCGTATATCACGATATCTATATTAGTGTTAATTGTACCCTTATTTAATATACATTATATCTTGTAGTAATAAAGTTTACGTCATAATAAATAATAAAGAGTGACATTATATATTCATATAAAAAAATTTAATGATTTTACTTATACATGAGAGAAAAGAAAAAATTCTCTCATCCTTATAAATTGATCAAAGCAGTAAGAATATTAATAAAAAAATGTATAAATTAATTTTCAACTAAAGGAGTAAATCGTAACATGATCATTCTACATAATTGTGTATTAACTCAGACAAGACAAAACTATAATGATTGTGTACTCCATCAAATTACAATCATTGTCACGCCATACCTATCTTGTCTATTGCGTGGACTTAGGTAAAAAATTATTATTCCTAAAATTGATTCTTTCTTTTCCGTTTAAAATTAGGAAAATAAATTAGGGCAATAATTGTAAACCCATGTTTGGCACCGTGGTCAAAATTCGCCCACATGTGGCAATTTAATCGGACTCCTGGCAGTTCCACCTTTTAGATGGCCAAACGCAGCCTTTTCAAACAGTCACGCGTTCCTTGCCTCCATTGACATCAGTATATTCTTTCCCCTTGGGGCTCAACCTCTGAGCAAAAGTCCAAACGACGTCGCTTTCGTGGTTCCGGTCAGGCATCTTCACGATTCTGATTCGTTGGCTTACGATCCTCTATTACGCATGTAGTCATCATTGCCGTCTTTGCTATGTCTGAACTCCATGTTACAGATTTACACCTCCTTTCTTATGTCTTGTTTGGTGGCTTATTTTTAAGAATCATATTTTTTCTTTTTATTCAAATAAGAGACTATGAGAAAACGCATAGAGAATAGATCGTTAAAAGAAATCTTAAACTGAAATTTTTAAAGAGAACGACTCAATATATCTTGACGATTAAATATAACCATCTAGTCATATCATTTTGGTCTTATTTATAAATTCAGTTTGACCAAATCTCACATACCAAGGAAAGGTAAGTATCTCAATGATTATGGAACAAATTTTCAACTTTACCCTCATTTATGAATGAGTACCTTTTAAAATTTATTATCAAATTTCTCTCATCTTTTTCTCTTTCTAATGGCTAGCCAATCTCTCTCATCATCATTATTATGGGTAAAATTGTCACAATTTCATTTATTTAGTTAAAATGGACTTATAAAAAGGACCAAATTTTTTGGTCAAAGTGAACTTATAAATAGGATCAGAGTGATATATTAGAAGGTTGTGAATTTGCCTAATCCCGCTGTTAAAGAGGATGATTTTGAATTAGGTTGTTGAATACTTCTAAATTAAATTGGAGTATTTAATTATTTAGAATAAGTAATCCATAAGTCTCTATAATTTCATCTTGTTTTTAATCAATTCTTTATAATTTGTATCAAGTCTTACAGCTTCACCTTATTTTTAATTAACTCATTAGAGTTTAGTGCAAGGTTATTAAATCCGGATCTAAGATTCAAATAGTTGAGGCAATGAGTCAAAGGTCATTGGGTCAACTCAAAATTAACCCGAAGCTAGATCTTGGTGTGAGAATAAAAAATTTAAAATTAATTTAAATTCTCCTGATAGTAGCATACTATCTAAAATCAATTCAATACCTTCAATCACAAATAATAATAATAATAATAATTACTATTTTTATTATATACTTATTTTTTCCAATTTCTTTAACATATTGACATCTAATGTCATTTGACCATCTAATCACACTCTAATCAACAATCATAAATATTGTTTCTACCAAATTATCAAAATAGATAGATGATAATAAAATATTCATACCTACAATTCTTTAATCATTAAACTAATAATCATTAACATAAAAATTATCATTAACTTTGATTTATATTGCCATTTACCCCTATATATATATATATATTAAAAAAAACGATAACGGATCAACCCACCAATCTGTCAAGGGTGACTAGGTTGGGCCCGGATTGGTTACACAAAAATCCAGTTAAGTAACCTGTCTAGATTGGTTTCATGGCTAGGTTGCGGGTTTCGAGGTCTGACAAGCGTCGGGTCGTGTTTGATAACCCAAGTTTCATGTGGCTAATTAGAAACTACATGAAAATAATTAAAAATTAGTAAAACTATATAAGGACTTGTTATAAAAATCATAAAGATCTCATCAAAAATCAATTGAAACTATAATAATTTGTAGATTAATTTTTGTTCTCGTTATTTTATAGCACGAGGTTGAAACCTTAACCTACCTTATTTCAAGGAAAGCGAGCACATGATTCATGAGCATTCTAATGTAATGTAATGTATGTGTGTCTATATATATATATATTGTATTTAAAGAAGAAATTACACATTTGAGATATACGAGGCTCAAAATCTTATTTGATGTTTTATACCGCAAAAAAATATATTGCCCTAGTTCTAAATATAGAATATAGTTTGTAGTGCAATTTGCACTACAAATCATATCCTATATTTATGACCAGAAAGGTAGCATGTATTATGATGCATTTGAAAATTAATATATAAAAGAAAATATGTGAGTGAAGTTGCATTATACATTTGCATTATTTTATGCGATTTTTTTTTTTTAAAATTCGTATGTATGGATGATTTAATTCTCTGTTGACACTCATAATTTGTTTTTTACACTCTACGGTTCGAACCTGCAATATCACTGGGAGAGCCTTTAATGGGAATATTTGGTGTCAATTGGGCTCTAAGCCCCCAACTTGACACTCATCATGTGTTGTCAATTATTATTGTAAGTACCACCGAGGACAAGCAGTAAATGAAAGACAACCTACAGATTGAGACGCTTATATCTCCCTCAGGTCCCGTGTTCAATCCCCCTCGCCTTGTACCAAAAAAAAAAAAAAAAATTATTATTATTGTAAGTGCTCAAATATAAATGATTTAATTATTTCAATTTAATATTTATTTTCAAAATATTAAAATTAGAACAAAAAATACAATCTGAATCGTATTGATCAAATGAATAATAGGCATGCCAGTTGTATTAATAATCATTTCATATTTTAGTGAAAAATTCTCACTTTCCTTTTGAATCAAATAATACTAGAGTATATTAATTTTTTTAAATAAAATATTCGAATACATTTGGTGATTACTTGTAAATGTTGATTAAAATAGTTACACTATTTTTTGGCTTCATTAAATTAGAATATATATTTTTAGTTTTTTGCTTTTTACATTAGTTTGTGTTGAATAGTATTTATACATTTATGGCATGAAAAATGGCAATAAGTTTCCTTCATAAAATAATTGTTTTTTAATTTTATTTTTCAATTTATGGACTTCATGTATCTTGATCCTGACATAACTGTCCGTATAATCATGCAACCAAAAGTGTAAGGTTTTTAAGAAAATGATTATATCTAATATAAATTATATAAAATGGAAAGACAAAATTAGTAAATACTAAATATTTCTACCATTTTAGAGACTTATTAAAAATTAAACTTAAAAAATTGAGGTAAAATCTTCCATAAGAAGCTGTAAAACAGAAAGTACCGGATACTAACTAAAAGTGGCATGTCTGCTTTGGTTTCAATTTTCCCATCATAAACCATTTGTCAAAACCACTTGTGAAACAAAATTTCACCCCTTTTCTTATTTTAAAAATAATATAAGGTATTTATTTAAATTTTTTCTTAATACTTGGTTTATTTCCATCTTCTGCGTATGATTTGTGGAAACATTAAGAAATTTTTTATGTTAATCTTAATAGTAATATAATAAATTAAATCAGTTTGCAAAAATACACAAAACAATACCTTGTTTACATTTTTTCAAAAAACTCACGTTAAAAATATTTTTTAAAATAAAGTAAAAGTGCCCTTTTTGGCCATAGTTAGGTTTTGCCGTTTTACTTTAAATTGGCTTTAGTGAATCTACACTATTTAAAGTTATTTATTGATATTTTTGACCCTTCTGAAATTTATGTGTGTTAGACACTACTTTAAAAAAAAAATATTATTAAAATTGCACTTTAACTCTTATTGTTTTTAGGAAAATAAAGAGATAAAGAAATATAAATAAATTACATTAAATTATTTATATTTATTATTTTTATCCAAAATAATTTTCCTAACTTATAAACATATAAAATCTAATGATATATAATATATATACTCATAGGAAAAAAAATGATACGCAATATATACTCTAATTAATTAATTTATTTAAATTTCTTAGTCTGTAAAAATCTATGGACTCACAGGATAGATTGTCTTAAAAAAAAATAGAAACTCTTTTTGGTCAACAAAAACAAAATTTAAAATAGAAATGAAGCCAAACAAGTTATTAGGATTCTAATCTCGCATGAGTTGAACTGGCAGAAGATTGTAAAAATCCAAGGACCCCACACACATCACCAATAATTGATCATTCTCCTAATCCTCCCTGTATTCAAGCTGGCACCATTGTCTCCCTCTTCTTCCTCCTCCTTCACATCTCTCTCTGCCTCTCGCTCTGCTCTTCATCTTTCTTCTTTCCTTCTCTCAGATCCTAAAACCCCCCAATAAGTATCCATTTTTCTTAGCTCTCTACCCTCCAAATTCTCAATTCCAATGCTTTAACAAGCTTTAATCTTCAAACAATGGCTATTTTCTCTCCCATTCGTTTTCTTTCTCTTTTTCTGCTACTTTCAATATGTTTCTCATTCTTTCTCACATTCGCAGCAGCTTCGAGCTCTGCAAAGTTGTCTATCTATGAAGTTCTTCGCGCTCACGGACTCCCTATGGGTCTGCTTCCAAAGGGTGTGAAGGAATTCGACATTGACAATGAAGGTCGGTTCTGGGTTCATCTGGATCAAGCTTGCAATGCCAAATTCGAGAGCCAATTACATTTCGAACAAAACGTTACAGGGACTTTGAGTTATGGACAGATGGGGGCCTTGTCGGGGATAACGGCACAGGAGCTATTTCTTTGGTTTCCGGTGAAGGGTATTCGCGTGGACATACCCAGTTCTGGGTTGATTTATTTCGATGTAGGTGTTGTTCGCAAGCAATTCTCTTTGTCCCTTTTTGAGACCCCGCCGGATTGTTTAGCGGCTCCGTCGTCAACAGAGGCAAATGGTTTCTCAGATGGGTCGATTATGTCGGAATCTGTTTCTGAGGTTTGATTAATCTGATTCTTTCATTTTCTTTGTCTTACGTTTGATTTCTTATTATTTGGGGTATTTATATGTGGATGTGATCCTCATGGAGGTAATCATGTATTGAATTGAATATGGGATTCAACAAATACTATGCCTCAACTTGTATTTGAATATGATATATCTTGTGATGGTGATAGTGTTTGTATTGTCTCTTGTGTCTGATATAAGTGATTCTTAACCATGGAGGAGGAACCAGGAAAGAAGCTCTCTGATTAGCCAAATTCAGCAGTTGATTTTTTGGTTTGGTGGAGGGTCATGTTCCCAACTATTCCTTCATGTGATCTTTTTTCCTTTTCTTTTGGTGGTTAAGTAGAGCCCGTTGAAAACACTGAATAATTGGTTAGGGATGCTTTTGTTGCCTTCCTTTTCCTCCTATATTGTCAAGGGAGAGTTACTTTTTGACTTTACAAACGGAAGAAAGGGCTTTCCACTTCACTTACTGCTTCATGCATTTTTAACGTTTTCTCCATGTGATCATAATGTTGGGGTCAAGTATGAGTAAAGAGTGATAAAACAAAAGGTCTTGTAATGGATAGAATTAGTCAGGTTGAAGAGGTGTATAAGTAGGAAAAAAATCATAAATTTTATGTCTTAAGGATAGGGGTCACAAATTGATATCAAGTTCATTTATAAATTTCCTCTTAGGGTGTGTCTTGGCATAGCTGTAAGGTTGTTGCCATGTGACCTAAAGGTCACGGTTTCAAATCTTGGAAATAGCCTCTCCGTTTACGTGGGTAAGGCTGCATACATTAGGCCACCCTTTTTATAGAATTCCTCTTAAACTTAAATGAAGAACAAGATCTGGTGAATCTTTCTAGTATATGAGGTTCTCTCAAGTGCTAACACTTAAAGTGTGTCTCCCTTCTCTTTCTTCTGTAATAGGAATGATACTCTTTAGTTGGAATAATGATCTCTGGTATTTTATGCAACTTAATAGTTTCATACAACTGATACAATTTCTGAAGTCCATATCTTGCTGTTTAAATTACTTAATTACAATGGAAGCGATTGAGTTGAAGATTTATGCTGCAATCTATTCCATATGCAGGGTCAATCTGAAAAGCTTCGATATCAGACTGATCAAGAAAATTTTGGGAGAGATGTTCTGTAGATGATGCAAGAGAAGGAAGTGAATGGGAAGTTATGCTGTAGTTGGATCATCATGGTTCTCCAATCATATAGTATATATATCTTTGGAGAGTATAAATTAACAGGCTCAATGTTCTACTTGTTTGTCTTTTTCTTTCCTCATATAGTGCAGAGTTAGTGTAGTAGAGGCAGCCCCTGCATGCATCTCAGTGATTTATTGAGAAGATACTGAAAAATTGCAGCAACATAATAATTTTGCAGAATCGAAAGTTGATAAGGCTAGACCTGAGCATTTGGTTGAGAGGAATTCAGGTGATAAGTCTGAAAAAATTTCTTGCTTTTTAATAATATAGACATATTTTGAGATTATGTATTGACTGGTCATTGTCAAGAACTTTAAAATACACAGAAATGATTTACATTTGTGATGAAGTTTTATGAATAAAATTTTGTTTTTCATCTCCAAGAATGGAATTCACTGATACAATATATTTCTTTTGTTACCATTTCTGAACCATTGTTTCAAATTTGAGTACCTTCTTAGGATTCAAATATTGAAACTCAGTAACCTGAATAAAATCTGACGTCTGATTAGGAAGAGCCAATTTCTCCAAGGAACTTATGTTTCAACTTCTTGTGCTCAGGTACATTCATGGTGGACACAATTCAAGGCAGAGGGGCTTGAGTAATTTTGGTCGTCTTTGTATATTCTGATGTGGGTGTCTCTGTATATGGATACTTTTTTTTCTGAGAAACAAATAAAAAAATTTATATTTTGGAATTTTCATTTCTAGTCTCTACTTTCAGTGTTGCTGCAATAATTCAAGATTACTATTGTGTTGATGGAAATTTAACAATTGGTCTCTTCATTATGCTTTTGCTTCTCTTGGTCTCAAAATGCTCTGATTCATGAAGATCTTCATAATTGCATGCTTTTTCTTCTCCACATTAAAAAATTCCATGCTTGTAGTCTCTGACTGGTATTGACTGTCACTTAAAATTGATCATGCATGTGGGGACTTCACTTTGCATTTGTATCTATTTCCATAGAAGAAAACTAGAGCCTTCTATGTACATTGCATGGTGATGTAACATTTGGATCCATTGCACGGAAATTTATTTTTAAAAAGATAAAGTTAATGTAGTATATCATAGTTGTCAATATCAAAGAGATTATATGTTGGGTTAAGGTGTAAAAATGTATATGTGTTTTATTTAGGGGCACCCAACATTAAGTGTTTTTTTTTTATGTGCAAAAACGACTAAGTGGTTACGAATTACGTGTAAAAATACCGTTTCAATCGTTAAGTTTGACTTTTTTTGCTAATTGGATGATGATGTGGCTTTCAAAAATGTAAAAATATACATATGGTTTGATCAAAAGAGCGCTCAACACTAAGTGTTTTTTCTTTAATTTAATAATTTTATTTCAATTAAAGAAAAATTATTATTTCTTTAAGTATAATTCCCTGGGAGACCAAATTTTTTCTCCTCATTTATCACTTCGGGAAGAAGGATTTATTCAATGGGTAAAAACAGTAAAATTTTTATTTCCATACTTTATTTTTTTTTTTAAAAAAATATTTATGAAATTTTCTAATTAGTAATTAATAAATGAGTATTTATGCATTTGAAATTTGATATTATAAATTATATATTTACTTAAAAATAATTTTAAATTTTTGAAAAATAAATAGTTAAAGAAATAATTCAATTATTCTATCAAAAAATAATAATTCATTTATTTTAAAAGAGTCAATTTTATGATTATAAGCCTATAACATTCATTGATTTACTTTCATTAATCATATAAATAGAAATAATTCTTTCGAAGTGCAAACGTCTATATTGCAAATTTTTTAATGCAATAAAAATTAAATAATATTGTTTGGTTTTGATTGAAAAATTATTTAAATAATTTCTGGTTCAATTTGTTAGATAAAAAAATTAAAATTATTTTTAAGTAAATATATTAATTATAATATCAAATTTTAAATGCATAAATACTCATTTATTAATTATTAATTGGAAAATTTCATAGGTGGCTTTTTTTTTTAGAAAAAAAGAAAATAAATTATAGAAATAAAAATTTTATCATTTTTACCCATTGAATAAATCTTCTTTCCTAAAAAATCGGGAGAAAAAATTTGGCCTCCCAAGAATTATATCTAGAGAAATAATAATTTTCCTTTAATTGAAATAAAAGTATTAAATTAAAAAGAAAACAATTGGTGTTGGACGCTTTTTAACCAAACTACATGTGATTTTTGCACTTTTGAAAGTCATGTTATCGCCGGTTCGCAAAAAAAAGTCAAACTTAACGGCCAAACAATATTTTTACACATAATTTATAACCACATAGTTACTTTTGCACTTAGAAAAACACTTGATGTTGGACACTCATCGTGATAAAACACATTTACATTTTTGCACCTTAACCATGTTTAAGAAACTAAAGTGTGAATAATTTCTTTACAAAGAACCCAATGTCATTTTCCCTTTTAAAATATACCACAATGAATAATGAATGAATAACAATAAGTGATATTGGTTTTATATCGTATATTGATTTTTTTTTTTTTAATGGGAAAATAAGTGAAAAGTCCATGTTCGGAAATCTTATTGATTAGAAGGACTTGATATATTTGTGTATACATAAAGCATAGGTACTCTCTAATAAATCATATGCCAAAAATACTATTACTTGAATTGCTAACATCCTTCTTGCCAATAAAATTTTTCAAAAATGATGTTTCATCAATTTTTTTCTTTTTTGATTTTTTTATCCCAAAAACAGAGTGAAAACCTACAGCTTTCTCTTGACATTGGGATGAGTCATGTCTTATGTATTGTCCTGTTAAAACTATCCACTTGTTTAAAAGAATTTTACTCATCCCATTTGCCAATTTGAACAACTCTTGTTAAAATAGTGGATTATGTTTTACATATTGTCCTGTTAAAATTATCCTTTTCTATTTTTTATTAGTGGAACCGCAATTTATTTTGTCTGTATATTGCCGCATTCCAATTAATTAATCTGATCTCATCTCATCTGATTAACTGTTGTAATTAAATTGCGATTCCACTAATTTTAAAAAATAGAAAAGGTGGTTTGCTTTGAGGGTCCATTTGGTATATAAAATGGGAATTTAAAAAGAAACAGAATATGAAAGCTTTCTCCCATAGATATGACGTGTGAGAAGCTACATCAAAAAGGCCACTTTGCCATCTATCAAATATAATAAATATACTTATCCTCACTTTTTCTCATCCTTTATTTCAGTCTTAAACATAAGATAAAATATATGATATAATTTATACTATAAACTTTATCCTATATTTAGGATCTAAGAAAGTATCATTTATTCATATACTCAACATAGCTCAATTTTGGAACAATATAAGGTACGTGATTGGTTAAATTTTAAAGTGATGGCAAGATCAAATCCATGACCTTCCATACCACAAAAAACTGATTATATATGTCACTAGACTACAAAGTCATTAACATTTTTAAATAAGGAAAAGCTCCAATGCAACCGAAAGAAAGTGAAAGATAGGTGAAAAGTAAACATATATTTTGCTACAATGTTTTCATGGTGTTTCAAGCACATGCTCACAAAACTAAGGTTATTAAAATCGGATTGGTTGTTAAACCTATTGCGCAGTACTTAGGTTAAGGGTTAGTTGTCAAAATGGAGTTAAACCGGAGCTAACTCGATGATAAAATAAATATGAAATTATATTAAAAAAATGATTAAAAAAATAGAATAATACCTAAACCGAATTGATTTACCAACCGATTTACTAGTTTTCGACCGAATTGATCGGTCTAGGTTTAATAACCTTCACAAAATTAACATTCTTTTACTAGATTTGGAAATATTGAATGGGGTCATTTGGCACCAAAACGGGATGGAAGACAGAATATATTGTAGTGGGAAATGGAACAAGATAGAGTGGAGGTGGGCCATAGTGAGAATTAAATGTAGAGTTAATTGAGGACATAAGGGTATATATGGAAGATATTTTATGTTAAAGGATCTGCGCATTTATTACAACAGGAATGAAGGGAACAAGGAGAACACAGTGAACGAATCCCACTAATCCTCCACTTTCACAAAATTAATACTTCCTCCAATTATTTTAATAAGAGTATGAAATTTAAATTTGATGGTTCTTTTTTATAAAATTTTACTTGAGGTTGTATGAATATTTAATTTGATCTTACCGCATTGTCCCTAAGTAATTATATTAGCTCTTCTCATCTTTTTCCCATGCTACATTCTCTTATTTCCACTCTATTTCTCTCTTTTCCTTGTTCTTTATAAATAAGGGAATGCTTGAAATATATATATATATATATATATATGCAGGGATGGAATTAGGGGGGTTAAGGGTGGCCCCCCCCCCCCCCCCCCCCCAAAAAAAAAAAAAAAAAAAAAAAAATGCAGAAAAAAACCTAAAACTGAAATTAGGAGGGGAGAAAATTATAGAAAAGAACCCAAAATAGGAAATCACATTTCTGCCTTATAAAAATTTCATTATTTTCACTTTAGTCCCCTTCTAATAGTTTCATGAAGGGACTAAAATAAAAATATTGAAATTTTTATGAGGCTTAAATGTAATTTCCTAAAACTATGGGTTCGTTTCTGTAATTTTCACCCCTCCTAATTTCAACTGCTGGGTTTGTCCCTCTATATATATATATATATATATATCACTCTAGTCTTTATTATAAGATCAGTTGGTCAAAAGTTGTTAGTCCTGAATATAAGTTCGGCTTGAGAGTTATTATCACCGATTGTTTTTCAATTTTACCCCCATTAAATTTTTTTTTTTTTTTTTTTGTATGTGAGATTAAGTCAAACTAGACTTAAAATGAAGAATAAAGTAGTAGTTCATTTCTTACACATAACTTCGTTATCAGGCTTTTATAAAAGAACATCAGAGGGAGTAGCATATAGTGTAGCTAAAATAAATTTAAAAATGAAAGAGGATAATTATAAAATATGATCATATTCTCTTAAGTGTAATTTTTTTATATTAGAGTGATTTTAATTTCTGAGGATGTAACAAATTAAAGTTAGGTATGTCGTTAGTGGGAGTTAGTTGATAAACTTAATGAACTCAATCTTATCCCATGGATCGATGTGCTCAACGGGGTGCTTGCTTGTGTTGTGTTGCTATTTGACACTTACTCACCATCGACGTCAATCAATTGTATGTGTGTTGCTTTGATTGGGGGAGTTGTGTGATTATCAACTTAATGCTTTTATTTATTATGCTTTCTTTCATTAAATGAATTCCATTTGGTGTTGGTGGGATGCCTACTGCCACATGTCAGCGTATGCAATACTAACATGTTTATGTCATTTTTAAGGTAGAATTTCATTTATTACTTCCACAATCCTTAATATAAGATTAGGTATAGAAATTGATCGGTCAGATCAGGCTTTGGCTAAATAGACCTGAGTCTATAATGGGGGCAAAAGGCTTGAATCTTATAAAACCTCATTGAGCTTGAAGCCTTTTTAAAGGCCTCATATTACAAGCTTTGAAGGTCATAAGTAGACTTTATGCACTTTAAATTTAGAATATAAGAATTGAAAAAAATAAATATTGTGTTATTTATATTATATAAATATAATTATATTTATTTATTATTAAATAGGTTAAGCCGAAGATTACAAGTCAGGCCTTAACAAAATAGATCTAGCTTTATTTACACACTTAGGCTTTTAAAAAGGTCTTGATCGACATTTTTAACAAACAGGTCAAGTTGCAGATTGCCCGATAGAGGCCTAACTTATTCCCAACCCTATATAAAATATATCAACCTAATTTAATTAGATTAAAAAAGTTTGTTAATTTAATTAATATAACATGTATTTTCTAAAACACTCTCATTATCTTTTTTTTTTCTTTTTTTAGTGTTCTCATTCGCTCTCCTTCTTAATTATTATTAAAGGCATTGTTTCATACTTACGAATTGACTCTCAAAATTTACTGTTATGTTGTTGTTGTTATGTTTATCAAACGGCCACTCACAAGCGTCCACAACTGTCAAATTTAACCGATTGGAAAGTTCGTGTCATCGACAATTGAAATGTTCTCAAAATGATCAAGGTAGAACTTGAACTTTAAAAAATTTATGACCACTAGACCGCCAATACCTCATAATATTACGTAGTATAATACAATTGTGTGTGTGAATGCGGATAGTAATAAATTTCGCCTCCAAATCATTTAACAAATTTGTAGATTTTATAAAAGTGATATAGTGAATTTTCTATAATTATATTGTCAATTCTAAGGTAATATATTCCCTCCAATCTTTTTTATAAAGAATATTATTTTTATAGGGGGATCCTTAGTATAATGAACAAATTCATTTTGCTTATAATTTTAAACTGATTTTTTTTTAAAGAAAAATTTACCCTCATTAAATAAATGTTACTTATTATCTCTCATACACATTTCTTTCTAAACAAATTTATAATAAGAAAAAAAAAAAGAGCTACAAATTTATTAATATTTTAAATAATATTTTGAACCACATAATTTTGACAATTTTCGCTTAACGGAGGTCTTTCACTTTATAAAAAAAAGATCTTCTTTTTGCAAATTAAATGACTATTTTACTTCAAAAGGTATTGGTCGGTCAACAATAGCTTTACTAGTGGTGGGGGCGCCAGTTCCGGTGGCATTTGATGGTGGTAGAGGGATGTGGCTTTTTTTTTATTAATAATTGAGGGGCATTCATGTAATTGTTGGTAAGTTATTTTCAATTAAAGACATATGAGATTATAGTGAAATTTCATAATTTTAAAAAATTGAAGTGTAAAAAAAACTTCTTTTCAGAGACTTGAATGAAATTCTCCATATTTTTACTCTTAATAAATTATTTTGCACGTTTATTAAAAAATTGAATTGTATGTAGATAAAATATAATTACTATATTTTTAAATTTACAAAAAAAACATATTATATAGGAAAAATCCTTATAAAAGACATATGAATTATTTAAAATCTAACTTGAGTCGGTAAATTGAACTAATTTTAAATACGGTCATATGACCTAAAATAATAACTACCTTTTATTTGAGTTGAGTATGTTAGATATGATTAGTTTTGATGATGTTTTATATAGATGTCATTATTCAGAGAAAAAAGTTTATATCATATACATTGACTAACTACTATATATTTAATGTAGATTAGCCTAAGTTGAATTATAGAGATTAATCAAGAAGGAGATAAAAAGTTACGTAAATAAGAAATTGCAAAGAATGTCCAAAGAAGAAAGAAAGACTTGAATTATGAAGAATGATCAAGAGAAGAGAAGAAAGAAATAAGAACTTGCTAAATGGAATGAGAAAATCATTATACACGTTCTTAGATTGATTCTAGAAGTTTCCGTGATGATATGAAAGTTGAAATAGCTCAATTCGAGTTAAAATAAGCTACAATTGCATTTACGAAGTTATGCTCGAAAGCACAACAAAGTCATACTCGAGCATGGTACATTTCCAGCCCTTATTCATGCCTAAATCCGCTCATGCTCAAGTATAAAAATGACCATGCTCGAGCACAAAAATGGTCATGCTCGAGCAACATCGTTCTTTAGCAAAGCTCAGTTTCGCGTTTCAGCTGGCGACCTCTGGTAATTCGATGATATTTCCCAAACTAGAGATCGATTGAAGTGAAACCAATTTTGAATGAAACTATACTCTCAATGCGTCATTTTGATATAAGATTCAAGCACAAAGGAGCTCAGATGAGAGAGCTATGATTTTTCCAAGCTGCAACAAAAATCAACATCATAATCAGACCCTTCCTTCGGTATTTGAGCATATCTCACAAATGACAAATCCAAATGAGCTGAAACCGGTGCCATTTGAAACTAGACTCAAATACCTTTTCAAAAAAATCACGATCACAGAAAAAAAAGATCAAATGAAGGAGATATGATGTTTTGAAGTTGACAGTTAGTTCATGATGTTGCAAACAACGCTAATTAAGAACAACCTCCATTCATCTGATCATAATGGACGAACTACAATGAGTTTGGAGCTGATTCTTCTTGCATTGGAAAGAAGACTTGAAGATCTTTCTGAGCATGGATGGTTTGCCAAATTTGGAGCAATATTGGAGATGGTTTGCTTGAGCAAAGGTTAATTCACGCCCGAGCATAGTCAAACTGATGGGTTATTCACGTATTTCAGAGAGCTTGCTCGAGCAAGGAATTTGGTTTTCCCGAGCATCATCGGGCTCAGAGAAAAGAAGTACATGATAGGGAGTCATGCTCGAGCATCAGCGTATTAAGCAACAAAATCACATAGTTGGAGACCCTTGCTCGAGTAGAGACGAAGGCTTGCTCGAGCACCATGCTCTAGCAGAGGTAAATACATGCTCGAGCAAAGCATCTTTCAATTACTTATTCTTAGCCTTTGGAAGACTCTTTCCGAGCATGAATAAGTCATGCTTGAGCAAAGCATCACTGAATTGGCAAATCTTCGCCTCTGTTCATTTCTTGCTCAAGCATGAAGATTTTCCTGCTCAAGCATCAACGTGACAATCAACATATTCACTGAGTTGAAGAGTCATGCTTGAGCATCAATGAAGGCTTGCTCGAGCAGCGTCGATTAACTTGAACTTCTCACCTCTGTCTGGCCTTTGCCCGAGCATGCCCTTATAGCTTGCTCGAGCACTGGCAATATGCTTGCTCGAGCATGGAGCCTTTCTTGCTCGAGCAACAGCGATGGAGAACATTTTCCACAAGACTTCTAGAGATGCTTGCCCAAGCATACTTTCAGTATTGCTCGAGCATCAGTGATAGAAACCAATTTATAATTACACTAGGAGAAGTTTGCCCGAGCAAGCATGGTTTTGTTGCTCGAGCACAGGAAGCTACTTCACTCTTTCAAATATTTCTTCAACTGGTTGCCCGAGCACACATTTAGTCATGCTCGAGCATGATCCTTATGTTTTTGTTACACCCCTACCTGCCTTGCCCTCTCGGGTGGCGGTTAGAGGGATCTCTTTAATTTATTACCTTTCCTTAGTCAATTTTCTCATATTATCATACATCAAGCGTTACGCATCAGAGCATTTGATCGGTTTGGACAAAGTACGTAATACTGGTAAAATTAAAGTAAACAGAAAGTGAAAGTCCCCTAAGGGTTAAGGGTACAGACATCCGAAAGTACATTCAGGCCCTGAAAGTACACGTATTTTTACTTATAACCACTTTTACACCTCCTGGTCCAAATTCGACCTGTTGCATCTGTACTAACTTGAGAAATTTTCATCTCCTAGTAGAAAAGTCCACATCATACAAAATTATATATCAAGGTGAACCTTAGGGTGTGTACTTTCCACCTGTAAAATTTCAGAAAAAACCGAATTCGTTTACTATTTTTAAAGCCCAGTTGAATACGCACTGCCAGAAATTCCAGATTTGAAGATAAGCTTAGTTCAAGAGGTTTTTCGGTGTTTTTAATTTCGGAAACTTAAGCTACAACCATACTGTAACATCCCAAATTTTCAAGATTTGAAAATATTGTATGAGAGCTTGTAATGAGAATTTGGAACATTCGCCTTAAATATTTTATTTGATGCGCACACGGAAGTGCTCCTTTTAAAAAAAATACGTGATGGCACTATTCATGTATACAGCACTATTCATGTATACGGTACTATTCACGTATAAAATATGGAATTTGGTCATAATAGATATATGAGTAATTATGGAATTTAAGAATAAATATTGGCTTTGGAATTTTAAAAGTCAATAATTTATTGTCTAAAAGAGCTAATTGAGGAAGAAGTATCCTATATGGAATCAAGAGTTTAATTTCCATTACTCATTCTGAATTTACAGATTAGTATAGAAAAATACCAGGGTTCAAATAAAAGCCTTGCAGAGGTCAAATGAGATTATTTTAGAATGGACCTTTCAACATAATTCAACAGTAACTCTCTTATTTTCACGGTTGCAATGCTTTCTGATGTACGTATGCCACAAAGTCATATGTGCATATGTTTATTCAATGCATGCAACGCATTTTCTCACTTTCCAGCTACGTTCTGAGTCATTTTCTTTTGTCTAAAGCGAGAACACAGAACGGCAATCACGGATGGACGCTCGGAGACGTCTTCTACACTCTCACTCTCTTTTAATAAATATATCTTCAATCCTTTCCTTTCTATTCAGTGAGAATGCAGAAACCATTTACACTCTTACGTCTTCTTTGTTCAGCCAAAACCGTACACGCACAGAGCTCCAAACGCACAGAGGGAAAGTTGAAAAAAAAAACTGAAGAACGTAGATGCAGCTGAGAGGCGTGAAAGGAGTCTGAAGAATTGTAGAACACTTCCTTTTTCCTCAAACTATCATTTCAGGTAGTTTTCTGCTTCATTTCTCATCTCTTCAACCTTATACACTTTCACTATTCATCATCATCTTCGTCGGGCGTAAACATGAACCGGGAACGTGGAAGCTTGAAACTTGAACCCGAGATTATAAAACGTTGGGAAAAGGCGAAACGAAGTAAGAGAAGGAAAAAAGGAGAAAAGTGATCGAAAGCAAGAAAGTTGGAGAAAGCTGAAGGAGAGACGAACGAAGAAGAAGAAGTTTCAAACAAGCATAAAAGCTCCAAAACTGATCAAGGTGAGTCTTCGGACTTCATATCTACTAGTTTCTATAACTCCTAAGCGTTAGTTTCGAGTTTTTGGATCAAAAACGGATGAAAACGCAGAAACGCAGTCGAACAGAGCGGTAGCTACAGTAACATCGCGTTGCTACAGTGAATCCGAGATGCAATAGTGAAATACGGTTTTACTGTTCACGTATACGGGGTACTGTAGCAGTATACGTATTACTGTTCATATATACGGAGTACTGTAGCACCGAAAACATATTTTGCTGGAAAAGGTTTAAATTGATTATGTGATGTAATTGTAACTTTACAACGACACTTTTTGTGTATACGTTGTATTGTAGTAGAGTTACTATTCACATATACGGTGTACAAAAATGAGTTTTGTGAAGAAAAAGAGAGATTTGGATAAGTAATAATTCATAGTCTATAAATGTATATTTATAGGTCTTGACAATGATAAACGTTTATAGGTATACTTTGACACCTCTACCGATCCCAACACTCAGGACAAAATCTAAAGGATTCGAGTTTGAGGTGGGTAGCTCGTTATCTTGTTAGCCTATATGTATGTGCTGATGTATGACTGATCATGTTTGCTAGATGATTTATATGTTTATTTCCTAGCTATGGATTTGAGGCTGCGGTCTCATAGGGCTGCGTGTCCTAAATAAGGGCTGCGTGTCCTTGGCCGATGTCTGCGGTCTCGGTGCGACTATTTACTGTGAATTATTCTATGCTTATACATGTGTTGTCTTGTTATTACATTTCCTATTTGCATATGAGATTAACTTTTACCCCCGGGGTTCATTCATTTGAACTCCATCACGTATAAAAGAGCAGGGTAGTGGTTCGGGATCAAGAGGAAAGATGCATTTGTAAGGGTTACTGTAGAAGGAACTTTTATAAAATAAGTTGTTGGATTGTATTATGTCGTTTATCGTTTGTCTATTTTGGATTAATGTATTAAGGACCCACTATGGGATAGATTTGAATCGTGAATCACTTATCCTTATGTTTCCAGACTAAGTTATTATTAGAAAGTTTTATTCCGCAATTAAGTCGTCCAAACCTTATCGATGCCTGTGCGCTATAACTCTGATGATAATAGGCATTTAAAGGACGGGTGTCATATTTTGGTATCAGAGCAATGGTTTGGACAAAGGTTTTGGAAAAGGAAATCCAACCCAGTACTAGATTAAGAGTAGTAGGCATTTTGTAATTATTAGTACTTAACGTTTTATGAAATGTTTGTAACAAGTATGACGTATGTTTTTAAATGCATATGAAAATCAGGAATGATTATTATACCTCTGTTATTAACAATCAATTTTCTTGACGTGTAGTACTAAAGTATTACAAATGGTTGAAACAAGAGTTAACCGGAGGCCTAGAACTGTATTCGAGCCCCAACAAGAAGTAAATCCACCCGTACGTGGAAGGGGCAGAGGTCGAGGTAGAGGCCGAGGACGAGGCAGAGGAAGGCTTGATCAGCAAGAACCTCCAGTCCAGGATCCCATGCAACAAGCACAAGTGATCTTTGGGGAATATCAAGACTCATTAAGGGAGTTTAGAGAGGAGGTTTACCCTGCGAGGACGAACGAGATGAAGCAAGGCAGCGTGCTGAGGCTGCAGAAGCACAACTAGCTCAGAGGGTAGAGATGGATGAAGAGGATAATCCTCCACCACCAGAACGACAGCGACAGAGATTTGCGAGAGAGTCTCAATTCTATACTATTCAATTCTGTAAACATAATCCGCCGTTGTTTACTGGTGAGCATAATGCGGAAGCTGCGGAGAATTGGCTCATGAGATTAGAGCAAATTTTTGAGGTAATAGATTGTCCTGAAGAGCGAAAGGCTCAACTAGCTATATTCAAACTGGAAGGCGATGCATACCACTGGTGGAAGAGTGTCGTCAGGGCTCTACATACCCAAAACATACCAGTTACTTGGGTGCTATTCCAAGAAAAGTTTAACGAGAAGTATTTTCCTCGTATAGTCCGATTAGAAAAAGAGCATGAGTTCATGATCATCTCACAAAAACCTGGAGAGTCTTTCGACAGGTATCTTGCAAGGTTTATTAATCTGTCCCGCTACTCCTCCTACCTGAAGGATAACATCGAAGAATGGAAAATAGAATGGCTCATCGGGGATTGACGTTTGAGATGAGGGATAGACTAATCTCCCAAGAATTTCTTACATTTCACAAAGCTGAGGAAGAATGTAGGAGAATCGAGCGCAACCTGAAGGAGCTGCATGCAAGAAAGGCAGATACGAATACCAGTGGGCATAGCCGTGGGAATTCCTCAGGTAATCAGAAGCGGAAAGGGAACTGGTCGGTTACAAGGGCGGGAACAAGAAGCCCAATCACTCCAGACAGGATGGTTCAAGACCACCAGAGCCCCGAACTTGTGGGAAGTGCGGAAAGATCCACCCGGGGGTGAATTGTGATGGAAAGCTAATATGCTTCAAGTGTAACCAGCAGGGACATTTCAGTTTTAACTGCCCAATGAATACTGAGGAGAAGAGGCCACAAAATTACGGCAGGGTTTACGCTTTAACCCAGGAAGAGGCCAGAAAATCTCCTGACATGATCCAAGGTACAATCTCATTAAATGGTAACTCTTTACAAGCATTATTTGATTCAGGTGCTAGTCATTCTTTCATTGCTTGTAGTTGTGCTGAAAAGCTAGGGATGAACACCCATAGATTACCATATGATTTGATTGTAAATACACCGCTTGGTGTTAAGTCTGTAGTATCTGATACATGCATAAATTGTGCATTGATTGTAAATGGACATGAGTCCACATTAGATTTAATTTGTCTACCGTTAGTTGATATTGACGTCATACTGGGATTGAACTGGCTGAGGGCCAACAATGCGTTGATCGATTGCGGTAATAAGCAAATCCTGTACTCACACTCAACAGAGGATACTACGGCAAACGATTTGAATCTTCTCACTGCCAAGGAAGCGAAGAAATGTCTAAATCAAGGTTGCCTAGGGTACATGGTATTATTCGCAGTACAGGCAGAGACTGAATCGTCAGTGTCAGACATACCAATAGTGAATGAGTTCCCGGAAGTATTCCTAGAAGACATTAGTGGATTACCACCGGTGAGGGAAGTCGAGTTTACTATTGAGCTGATGCCTGGCACAGGACCCATATCAAAAGCACCCAACAGAATGGCACCTAGTGAAATGGCAGAATTGAAGAAGCAAATCGAAGAGTTACTGGAGAAGAAATCTATTCGACCCAGTGTGTCACCTTGGGGAGCTCCAGTACTGTTTGTGAAGAAGAAGGATGGGAGTCTTCGACTCTGTATTGATTACAGGGAATTGAACAAGGTAACAATCAAAAACAAATATCCACTCCCTAGAATTGATGATTTGTTAGACCAATTATCTGGTTCTTGCGTTTTCTCAAAGATTGATCTTCGTTCGGGATACCATCAGTTACGTGTTAGAGCTGAGGATGTTCCGAAGACAGCTTTCAGGACCAGATATGGGCACTATGAGTTTATGGTGATGCCATTTGGTTTGACTAATGCACCTGCAGTGTTCATGGACTATATGAATCGGATCTTTCGTGAGTACCTAGATCGATTTGTAGTAGTTTTCATTGATGACATTCTAATCTACTCCAAGAGTATGGAGGAACATGAACACCATCTGCGACAGGTACTTAATGTCGAAAGGAAGCAACTCTACGCTAAGCGAGCAAATGTGACTTTTGGCTTTCGAAGTTAAATTTCGGGCCATGTGATATCACGAGATGGGGTCGTTTGTTGATCCTAGTAAAGTGGAACGTACTAGGCTGGAAGAGACCAGAGACGGTGAACGGAGATACGAAGTTTCTTGGGTCTGGCGGGATATTACCGCAGATTCATAGAAGATTTCTCTAGACTTGCCTTGCCATTAACGAAGCTGACGCGAAAGAACCAATCATTTGTTTGGGATGAGCATTGTGAGGGTAGCTTCAGAGAACTGAGGGAGAGGTTGACTTCAGCACCAGTGCTGATAATCCCAGATCCGAGTCAGACATATGTTGTCTACAGTTATGCTAGTAAGCATGGATTGGGATGTGTCCTGATGCAGCAGGGCAGAGTAGTAGCTTATGCCTCTCGACAGTTGAAGCCTCACGAGTCAAACTATCCAACTCATGATTTGGAACTCGCGGCTGTTGTTTTTGCATTGAAAATTTGGCGGCATTATTTGTATGGTAATACCGTGGAACTGTACTGTGACCACAAGAGTCTCAAATATATTTTCGACCAGAAAGAGTTAAATATGAGACAGCGTAGGTGGATGGAGTTGCTGAAGGATTACGACCTGGAGATTAAGTATCACCCAGGGAAAGCAAATGTTGTCGCAGATGCTTTGAGTAGGAAAGTGGTGCAAACAGCTTTCATGATGATTTGTAAGCAAAAACTATTGGAAGATTTCATAGATCTGAATCTGTCCAATCAAATTGTTTTAGCACGGAAGAAACCCTATAAGGTTTATCTTGCAAGTCTTCTTGTTAGCCAAGGAGAGTATGATCTGAGAGATGAAATTAAAGAAGCTCAGAAGCATGATGAACAAGTAGATGTTACACGAGAATTAATATCTCGGAACGAGACTCAAGATTACGATCTGTCACCTAATGGATTGTTGAGGTATAGAAAGAGAGTTTATATACCGAAAAATGATGAGTTGAAACAAAAAATACTGGATGAAGCTCATAAGACAAAATACACCTTACATCCAGGTATGGTCAAAATGTACCAGAATCTGAAATCTGAGTTCTGGTGGCCAGGGTTGAAGAAAGATGTAACTCAGTATGTGGCCAAATGCTTAACTTGTCAGAAGGTGAAACTTGAACATCAACGGCCGCCAGGACCACTACAGAGAATTACAATTCCAGAATGGAAGTGGGAAGATGTTACCATGGACCTAGTAGTGGGATTGCCCAAGATTAGGCATTTTGATGCAATTTGGGTAATTGTTGACCGTTTTACCAAGTCAGCACACTTTATTCCCATCAATGCTAGTTATTCTCTTATGAAATTAGCTGAGGTCTACATCAATGAGATAGTGAGACTCCATGGTATACCGAAGAGTATTATTTCTGATAGAGATTCACATCCCGATTTTGGCAAGCTTTACATAAAGCTCTGGGGTCAATGTTAAAATATAGTACAACTTATCACCCCCAAACCGACGGCCAATCTGAACGGACCATACAGACGCTAGAAGATATGTTGAGGGCGTGTGTATTGGACTTCAAAGGGAATTGGTATCAATATCTCCCATTGGCAGAGTTTGCGTATAACAACAGCTATCATTCGAGCATCCAAATGGCTCCGTTTGAAGCGTTATATGGCAGAAAATGTCGATCACCCATCTGTTGGACAGAGTTGTCCGAGAGGGAGCTAATTGGTACGGATTTAGTTGACAAAACTTCCAAACGTATTGAGCTAATCAAAAAGAGACTCCAAACAGCTCAAAGCAGGCAGAAAAGCTATGCAGATAAAAGGAGAAGACCTCTAGAGTTTGAAGTAGGAGATCACGTTTTTCTGAAGATATCTCCTGTTACAGGTGTTGGTAGAACTTTAAAGAGGAAAAAGTTAAGTCCTCGATATGTTGGACCATTTGATATTTTGGCGAAACGCGGACCAGTGGCTTATCAGCTAGCCCTACCCCCAAACATGAGTAGACTTCATGATGTGTTCCATGTTTCCCAACTGAAGAAGTATCAACCGGACTCTGAGCATGTCATCGAATATGAGGATGTAGAACTCCGACATGATAACACTTTTGTGGTTGAGCCGATAGATATCATTGATCATCGGGAAAAACAGCTCAGAAAGAAGAGTATCCTATTAGTGAAAGTGGTCTGGAAGGGATTATCTCCTGAGGAGACAACATGGGAAACAGCGGAGAGCATGAAGGAGAAGTACCCAGAATTTATGGCTAAATTTTCTTTTTAAAATGTGTAGCAAATTTCGGGGACGAAATTTAAATTAACGGGGGGAGAAATGTAACATCCCAAATTTTCAAGATTTGAAAATATTGTATGAGAGCTTGTAATGAGAATTTGGAACATTCGCCTTAAATATTTTATTTGATGCGCACACAAAGAAGTGCTCCTTTTAAAAAAAATACGTGATGGCACTATTCATGTATACAGCACTATTCATGTATACGGTACTATTCACGTATAAAATATGGAATTTGGTCATAATAGATATATGAGTAATTATGGAATTTAAGAATAAATATTGGCTTTGGAATTTTAAAAGTCAATAATTTATTGTCTAAAAAGAGCTAATTGAGGAAGAAGTATCCTATATGGAATCAAGAGTTTAATTTCCATTACTCATTTTGAATTTACATTAGTATAGAAAAATACCAGGGTTCAAATAAAAGCCTTGTAGAGGTCAAATGAGATTATTTTAGAATGGACCTTTCAACATAATTCAACAGTAACTCTCTTATTTTCACGGTTGCAATGCTTTCTGACGTACGTATGCCACAAAGTCGTATGTGCATATGTTTATTCAACGCATGCAACGCATTTTCTCACTTTCGGCTACGTTCGAGTCATTTTCTTTTGTCTAAAGCGAGAACACGAACGGCAATCACGGATGGACGCGGAGACGTCTTCTACACTCTCGCTCTCTCTTTTAATAAATATATCTTCACTCCTTTCCTTTCTATTCAGTGAGAACGCAGAAACCATTTACACTCTTGCGTCTTCTTTGTTCAGCCAAAACCGTACACGCACAGAGCTCCAAACGCACAGAGGGAAAGTTGAAAAAAAAAACTGAAGAACGTAGATGCGGCGAGAGGCGTGAAAGGAGTCGAAGAATTGTAGAACACTTCCTTTTTCCTCAAACTATCATTTCAGGTAGTTTTCTTATTCATTTCTCATCTCTTCAACCTTATACACTTTCACTATTCATCATCATCTTCGTCGGGCAGAAACGCAACTGGGAACGTGGAAGCTTGAAACTTGAACCTGAGATTATAAAACGTTGGGAAAAGGCGAGAAACGAAGTAAGAGAAGGAAAAAAGGAGAAAACAGACTGAAAGCAAGAAAGTTGGAGAAAACTGAAGGAGAGACGAACGAAGAAGAAGAAGTTTCAAACAAGCATAAAAGCTCCAAAAACTGATCAAGGTGAGTCTTCGGACTTCATATCTACTAGTTTCTATAACTCCTAAGCGTTAGTTTCTGAGTTTTTGGATCAAAAACGGATGAAAAACGCAGAACAGAGTCGAACAGAGCGGTAGCTACAGTAACATCGCGTGCTACAGTGAATCCGAGATGCAATAGTGAAATACGGTTTTTTGTTCACGTATACGGGAATCGTAGCGATATACGTATTCTTGTTCATATATACGAATCTTGTAGCACCGAAAACATATTTTGCTGGAAAAGGTTTAAATTGATTATGTGATGTAATTGTAACTTTACAACGACACTTTTTGTGTATACGTTGTATTGTAGTAGAGTTACTATTCACATATACGGTGTACAAAAATGAGTTTTGTGAAGAAAAGAGAGATTTGGATAAGTAATAATTCATAGTCTATAAATGTATATTTATAGGTCTTGACAATGATAAACGTTTATAGGTATACTTTGACACCTCTACCGATCCCAACACTCCGGACAAAATCTAAAGGATTCGAGTTTGAGGTGGGTAACTGTTATCTTGTTAGCCTATATGTATGTGCTGATGTATGACTGATCATGTTTGCTAGATGATTTATATGTTTATTTCCTAGCTATGGATTTGAGGCTGCGGTCTCATAGGGCTGCGTGTCCTAAATAAGGGCTGCGTGTCCTTGGCCGATGTCTGCGGTCTCGGTGCGACTATTTACTGTGAATTATTCTATGCTTATACATGTGTTGTACTGTTATTACATTTCCTATTTGCATATGAGATTAACTTTTACCCCTGGGGTTCATTCATTTGAACTCCAGACCGTATAAAAGAGACAGGTAGTGGTTCGGGATCAAGAGGAAAGATGCAGCTGTAAGGGTTACAGTAGAAGGAACTTTTATAACATTAGTTGTTGGATTGTATTATGTCGTTTATCGTTTGTCTATTTTGGATTAATGTATTAAGGACCCAATATGGGATAGATTTGAATCGTGGATCACTTATCCTTATGTTTCCAGAGTAAGTTATTATTAGAAAGTTTTATTCCGCAATTAAGTCGTCCAAACCTTATCGATGCCTGTGCGCTATAACTCTGATGATAATAGGCATTTAAAGGATGGGTGTCATACATACCCTACACAAAATCGTGTTTTAAACACTTTGGAACCATCAAAATCTCCAAAATCAGACCCTATCATCAAGCCCTAACCAGGTGCACGAAAATATTTTAACAAGAACTCAAGAAGATGGAGTTTTCGGGTTACCTCAAGATCGATCGGCAAATCGGTGAATACTCTTGTGTTTTGGATCTTGAAGCTTGGATATAGAGGTGGCTGAGCTCTTTCTCTCTGCCCTCTGGAATTTCTGCCCCCTTTGGGGTGAAAATGAAAAGATAAACACCTTTTTATAAAGGTAAATTTTGATCCGGTAGAATTAAAATTAACAGACATAATTTCCGACTGTTGGGTAATAATGAGATCTGAATTTTTGACTTATTTCCCAAGTTTTCTAGAGTTTTCCAGGGCCTCCTAGGGGCTGCCACGTGCTGCAGCTCTCTCCCAAAAATATCTGGGATATTTTCTGCCTTTGGGGAAAATTACACATTTGGCCCGAAACTTTGAGAAATTGCGATTTTGGCCTAGAACTTTTTAATAATTACCCACTTTTTCCTGATCTTTTCACCAGCCCACAAGGGCATATGGCACGCCATTTTGGGCCCACTTTCAGCCCAAATCAATTTTTACCTATTTATTTCCTATTTTGCCCTTTTTCCCCTGAACGTGGGACCTGCGGTTAGACTTTCGCACTGATTTCCCTTTTCTTTCTCTCCAAGCAATTCTAGAGAATTCCGGAGGCTCCTAGATGTCTGCCATGTGGCACCTCTTCTTCCAATAATATCTAGATATTTCTTTTACATTTAGGGAAAATTACCTACTTTGGCCCGGAATTTATGGAAATTACCAATTTTGGCCTGGGCTCAATAATTACCCTTGACTTTTTCCCGAGTCGATAGACCTTTCCTATGCCTAAGTGGCACCTCCTGGGCCCCACGATTCAGATCCCCGGTCTTTCCATCCTATCCGGCCGGTCTTTATCTACGGTCCCATGGGTCCCACCGGTCGAAGGGCATTTTCCCTTTGGGTCTTTCTTCAAATTTTCCCTAGATATTTTCTTCCAATTGGAATATTGATAACTACAAGTATGTTGGTTTCAACCGTAGGGGTGTTACATTTTCAAAATCACCGTCTTCGTAAAATCTTAAATCATCGAATATGATTTCATTTCCATATATCATTACTCATCACTATTGCTAATTGCGTTTAATCAGTTTGCTAATGAGTTTCAGATGATTTTATCATGGATTAACAACAAATTTGCATAAAGCAATTTGTGTCAGAAGAGCATTAAATGATGTTACCAAAACTGGTGATATCCTCGGTAACCACTTCTCTGATCAAAGTAAAGCAACTCTGATATTCCGTTTGCGCAATAAATGCTATCTCTCAACGGTCAAGACAAATGGAATAAAGAATGTTTATGAAGAACGAAGTCAGCAATGCTTGATGATTGTGACCAGTGAAGCTTCATGCATCTAACGGCTATATTCATGAGTCACAATGATTAATCTTCAATCTTCTCCAACGGTCGAATGCTCGCAACGGTCGAAACACAATAACCTATAAATTGTGAAGTCTTCAAACCGGAAGTAGTGACGATTGATGAATGAATCGACGAAGCCAACGAAATGACTTTACTACTTCACCGTCGATAGTTCACACTCTCTGTTTCTCAATATTCATATAGTTTATAGTAGAGAGTGAGATGAAACTTCAGTATTTATTCATACACTTCTGAGAGAGAAGATTTATCTGTAAACATTCTATTCGAGAGTTACTCAAGATTGGGTGATCTTGAGTGAGAAACCGATTGTAACCTTACGGTGTGTAAGGGGGAATATCTCCGTGAGAGATTCGGCTTCACAAGTGCCTGGGTGAACTTGTGCGTTTGTATAGGCTTCTCTTGTGCCTGGTTAAACAAGAGGATAGTGGATTAAAAATCTCAAGTGGAGCTTGGGGACTGGACGTAGGTCAAGGATTGGGCCGACTAGTATAAATCACAATTTGCATATTCTCTTCCCTTATCTCTTATATTTCTAGTATATGCTTATTTGAATATCTAACTTGTTGATTTAAAAGACGCGAAAATATTTTCAAATTTTCAAGTATTTAATCTTCACCCAATTCACCCCATTCTTGGGTTCAACCTAGGTCCTTGAGTATCCATCTTCATTATTTTAATCTTTTTTTTTATAAGAAATACAAATTCATTAATTACACACTCTCTCCTTTGCAACAACTTTCCTTTTCCTACAATGCTACCTATAACTTGATAAATCATACAGTCAAATTCTGGACCAATTTATTTAAGATTTACAAAAAAAAAAAAATGAATTTAGTTAACTTTGACCTTAAATTGTTGGGAAAACAGTAGTAAGCTAAGTCAGTTTTATTTTAAAAAATTATTATAATAATTTATTGAAATACGATTTTTTAACAACTACTCCCTCATGATCCCAACAATTTTCTCATATTTAACCTAACTAAAATCATTTTTTAATCTTGAACAACTGGCACTCCTAGTAGAGTTGAGAATCGGGGTCGTCGGCCCTCGGGGCTAGCCCTTGAAGGGTCGGCCGAACAAGGCCGGCCCTAGAAAGCCGTGGTAAGAAAAACATCTATTTTTCAAAGCTTAACCCAAGATCACCGGGGCTAAGGCCGGCTACCCTACAGGAATGCGGGAGTTATTATTCCAAGTTTTAACTATTTTTCCTTTGTTTATTTCTTCAAAGAAATAAATTAGTAAAAATTATAACAATTAAAGTTTTAATTTATCAAATAAATGTTGTCAATATTAATATCCAAACAACAAGAATCATCCAAAACATAAACACATTCACTAATTCATAATCAAAAGCAAACTATTGTCCACAAATAACTCATATAAAACCTAAGAAGCATACCTAGGTTTTTAAATTTAAACTATTATACAATATTTCTATGACAAGATTAATCCTGTGACTTGTGATGAGAAGGTTATCAATATAAAGAGCATGCTGACTTTCATTTTCAAAAAATATTCGAATGAGGGACATATCTTTCAACTCTTTATTAAATTAATAAAAAATTAGCAGGGCCTAACGGGCCGGCTTGATGCCCTACAGGGCAAGCCCTTTTAAACTCGAGTCCCTACAGGGCTGGCATTACAGGACCAATTTCATTTAACTTCTCTAATTTTCAAGTTCGGCCCTTAAAAGGCCACGGTCTAAAAAGGGCCCGATTTCCCGACCCTACATCCTAGCCATACTCACCCTTTCTCACACACACATCATGAATGCAAATTATTTTTTGTCGTCCCAGTAAGGTTTGTCATTTCTTTCACAAGGAGGCCATCTCTTATCTTCAAGAAATATGTTTGGTCTAAGAGGTTCATTATTTCTTATTCTAATACTAGTATTATTATTATTAGGAGCATCGTTAACCTCAAATAGGTGACACCCTCTAATATAATAATTTTTTTAAAAAAAAAAACTTTCATAATTAGCTTTTTACTGTTTTCCCAATAACTCAATTGTCAAACTTAACTAAATTAATTTTCGTAAAAATCTTAAATAAACGGTCCCAGAATTTGACTCTATGAGGTACCAAATTATGAATGACATAGTAGGAAAAGGAAAATTGTTGCAGAGGGGAGAGAGTGTAGCTAATGTGTCCGTATTTTTTTTTATAAAAAAGATTAAAATGACAGAGATTAATACCCACCTCAAATGAGGGATAGTATGTAAAATTATCAATTCTAAAATTTTATTCTAGGTCATATAAACTAATTTAGAATTGTTTGAATTTAATGACTTAATTTAAAATTTAAATAATTGAATTGTCTTTTTATAGGGATTTTTCCTATTATTTATAAATTATGAATGCATGCTTTTATATTTCCCCAATTTTTAAGATGTTTTTGTTTATCTTATCCATCAATAATAAAATCGTATCACACGCCATCCAAATTTTCATTTTTGCCTCTCATGTGAGTTGCATGAAAAATTCTTTAATTATGTAAAATCTAGTCAACCACTATAGATTAAAGCATTCATTTTTTTCTTCTTTCTAGCAAATTAATTATTTTTTCTACTGATCATATTCCATAGTACTTGTTCGGTTCTATTTATAAGCCCTTTTTTAAAAAAAAATAAAAATAAACTTATAAATAGAACTAAAGTAATAGATACATATTGTTCGTCTGTTCGTTCATTTAAATGAGGACTCATTTTGGGGGAAAAAATTAAATCATGCTGAACCTGTCTATGCGTTTGATGGAATTAGATCCATTTCAAAGTCATTTTTATCATATGAAATAAATATTTCAAATGTTTTTCTATATTGAAACTTCGTTTTTTCCCCTTAACTATACTCTTATAATAAGGTAAAGTATCAGCGCTGTTGGTCTTAATGGAAGGGATGTTTATCAGTTAAGCACAAGGTTCTAGTTCAATTATGCGGTGTAAATGCAAAATACTACCTCCGATATTAAATATAAGGCCTAATTAATTTTTTTAGATAGATTAAAAAATTAAATAAGTTGTGTAATCATATTATATAACATGTATGATTAAATTATATATTAGTTTAAAAGTCAAAAAAATTAATTTAGAGAACAAATGATAACTATAAATATTTTAAAGTAATTTAATTAATTTTTTAATCTCTTAAAAAAAGCTTACTGTTTTTTTTTTTCAAAAAAAAAAAAAAGAGCGGAGGGAGTAAAAATAATTTTGTGAAAGCTGCCCCTAATCGTAATGACCAAGTAAGCACATAACCATATTAAAAAATTAATAAAATGAAGTCTGAAAAGGTGACATTCTTAAAGTGATTATTAAATACTGATATACACAAATCCAGAAGCCAATGGATGATAAACATAACAAGAAGCTGATGAAGCATCCTCGCTTGAAATTTGTCGTATTATATCTGAATGAGTGATTTGTTAGGGAAAATAATTCCAGAAAAGACAAAAATAAGTAAGTGACAAAGCCAACAAACCATGTGACGTTGGAGTTGGTTGCAACAACCTGCCACGCACCTTATCGATATATGTAGGCCCCACATGCATTACTACGTACAGAGATTGAGAAATTTATGAAATGGGAAAAGGTTGTGTTTGGATTTACGGTTATGGAAGTATTTTTTTTAATCTGATTTTTATAAATTTAAAATAGGATAAAAGTTGTGATTTATGTTTGAATTAGTTTTTGTAAAAAGTCAAGTTGACAAACTAAAAGGAGTTTGAAAGAATAATGAAAAAGCAAATTTAGATATATAATCACGGAAAATGATATGAGTGTTTATATTCCAACTTATGTTATATATGTAATTTGATAAATTTAAGAAAAATAATAAATAAAAATAAGAGTTAATATATTATTAGAAAAATCTATAATTATTAACAACTATTTAATTAGATGCATTGAATAAATAAAAATATAAGTATAGGTAAATATAAAATTAAATAAATACTACCTTTAATCCTAAAAATAATATAAAGTTTGTAGTACAATTTTGTATTATAAACTTCATTCTATATTTAAGACTGGAGAGGGTAACATTCAACATTTAAAAAATTGTAAACAATGTCAAAAGATTATATTAGGGAATGTAAAAGTAAGTAAGGACAAAAGACTAGAGGATAAGAACAAAAACATTTGGAGAGAGATAACTAAGGACAGAAGTGTAAAAGCAAAAAAGTAAGGATAAATCTATCAAACCCTTCAATATTCCAACATTTATCAGAATAATAATGCATACTCAGCAGGTGAAACAAAAATTACATAAACATATGGATATAGAGTATTTGATTACATAATAGGAATCTCCACAGGGTTTATACGTAATATTTACAAATTCCAAAATATTATTACAAATACCACAGAACCATCATTAATACTTGAACTAAATTGAAACCTTGAGTTGTCGGTATCTGCCGCTTTATCCTGGGAGCCGCGTGCTCCTAAATTAGTGGAAAGGGTTGAGATTCATACGAATATCAGAGTAACTCATATAAAATGTATACACTAAACAAGATAGTCAACTAAATAAATACATTCAACATTCATAGATACATATGATATGCAACATCAACTACAATCATATGACCCAACCAATCAATTCCCACAGCGTTGAGTATTTGCTTAAGAGGTTTCACGACCAATTGGTTTACTAGGCCCTATTGCCTTTCTCGTGTTCACAATCGGGGTGGATCTAGAAATTTTTGGAAGGGGATCACCATTGGTGGGGGTCGGGTGCGGGGGTTCGGGGCGCGGCCCGAATTTTTTTTTTTTTTTTTTTTCACTTGTTATCAAAAGCACAAAAAATAATACAAGATTTAGAAGGTTTTCACTTGTCATCAGTTGCAAGTTTGATCATCATCAATAAGAAAAAGAGTAAGTGTCAGCTATAAAATGCCCATGGTAGAAAATTAACAACCTACATGCTCCAAGCAATTTTTTTTTTAGCCGGAAATATCTACCTAAAATACAGAGAAAAGACAACAAAATACTAGGAAAGTATCTCAAAAAAGGAAGCAGATCTTTCCCGGTTGAAGTCACAATGCTAAAATATGTCCGCAAGTATTTTTATAAGGAAAAGAAGAGCAAGAGTGTTTCGGACATGTCGAGGAAGACATAGAAGAGGGAAAAATAATAATTAATTTTTTTTTTACCAAAAAAAAAAAATAAGGGGGGGCACGTGCCCCCTTCTAATATACCTGCATCCGCCCTTGTTCACAATATAGATCACACAATGGTTCACACATACATATAAAGTCATACATAGTATTTGAGAAAAAAGTTACTACCTGGTGGCCTTTCCAATTCTCGAACTGGTTCCTAGTCCTTTGGTTGTTCCAGGAAGATATCGAATCTTATAATTACATAATCTTAGACGGACGAGTTACTACTTATCCAAGCTTTTCGATATTTCAAGATATTAGGCTTGGTTATCTTTAATGTTATTGCACTAAGCCCAACATGTAGCTAAAGGGACATACATTAACTCCAAGTGTTTATCTTAACATTTGGAAATTAACTTTACTACCATTGCGCTTATTTTCTTATTTTTGTGCAAAAGTCAAAAGCTGGCAGAATTTTCAATCAACTTTGAAAATTTATACCTTTATATAAAAATGTCCACTTGTAGTGATTCCAAAAGCTATGTGATTTTTATTAAGTCTAATTTTAGGAAAAAATGCTTCGCACCGTAACATCCCAAATTTTGCGATTCTTAAGTTTGAATAATGTATGGTGATTCTTAAATTTATTTTAGGAAAAGATGAAGGAATTTTTTTAAGGTCTATTTTTCCTTAAATTTATTTTAGGAAAAGATTAAGGAATATTCATAAAGTATAATTTCAGGCCTAAAACGAATTGATTAATAAAGAAAACGAATCCTTATATGGAATTAAGGATTTAATGTTATCATTATTCCAATATTTGCAATTAATTAAGTTAAGTACCTAATTACAAATAAAGATCTGGAAGAGGATCAATTAAGTATTAAAATGGGCCTCATAACACAATATTCACTATAAGCTCATTATCCCTATTTAACTCCCTCAGTAAGCACGTGATGGTGGAGAGTCACAAGCAAAAAGTCATTAGCCATACTTCTTCGCCGTGATTAACTCATTCTCTGATCACGCAAGATCAGAAGCACCATACTCTTCCAGCGGCTTAAACGCTCACGATAGTAGACTATCCATACGTTCTTATTTAAGCATTGTTCCTTGATTTTCATTCTTTCACTTTGCTTAGCTCAAGTGAAACTGAGAGCAAAAGAGAAATGTGAGAAAGTGAGAAAAAGAGAAGAGAGTCACAGCTGGAGAAAAACAAAGGAGCTGATCGTGAAGCTTGAGGAATCAACTAAGGTGAGTTCCTTAAGCATTGTCCTTCCTATTTTTATGACTTTAATCAGCTGCAAGTGGTTTAGTTAGAAGAAAAAAATGTTATCATGCTCTATTTTTCTTGTTTGAAATGGAGAATATTGTGTGCTTTTGTTTCATAGTCAAACGCTCCATGAAATTGTTATAGTAGATAGTAGACTCAATAAGGTTTAAAATGAGTAAAAGAACAGCCAAAACGGACGTGTAGATTGGGAGTTATGATTTTTCAAAGTTTGACAGCAAAACTAGAAACTATCATTTTCCAAAAAAGAACAGTGATTTTCGTGTTAAGTTTTGAAATAGTAAATGATCGACTTTTGTCATGAAAGTTTTCAGAAATAAAGTGGACACAACAAAGTTTAATTTGATAGGTCACACGCCTTATTCAGAGTTGTATCCAGAGAGATACGAATTTTTGAAATTGACATATTAAATCTGGAATTTTTCTGGACTGTATGTCGGAGTATATATATATGACGCTGAATGTGTTTAAGTGTAGGGAAAACTTAGTATCAACCCGGATCCCGGTCATCCCGAATCTCGGATCTCGACACCTTACCCCTCCACCCTCAACCACTCACCCCTTAACTCGGATCCGGACCACTTATCTCGGATCCCAGCAAACCTATCTCGGATCCCGGACACCTTACCCTTCTACCCTCGACCACTCACCCCTTAACTCAGATCTCAGACCACCTATCTCGGATCCCGGACACCTTACCCTTCCACTTTCAACCACTCACCCCTAAATCGGATCCTGGACCACTTATTTCGGATCCCAAAGCAACCCTATCTCGGATCCTGACACCTTACCCCTCCACCCTCAACCACTCACCCCTTAACCCGGATCCCAAACTACCTATCTCGGATCCCAGCAACCCTATCCCGGATTCCAGCAACCCCATCTCAACAACCTATCCCAGCAACCCCCTCCCAACACCTCCAACCCGGAACCCTTCAACCCAAAAACCCCTCAACTTTGGAGAAATAATTGCAAAGAAAATAATAATAATAATAATAAATAAATATTATTATTATTATTATTAGGAAAGAGAATAAATAATATTATTATTTATCAAAAAAGGGGTATTATTATTAAGTCGCGTAGTAGGGTATATTGCGACGCCAGAAGTGACTAATGACAATGATAAACATTTATAGGCATACTTCGACACCTCTACTGATCCCATCAAAGCCGACCGAATTAAGGATTCAAGTTTGAGGTGGGTAACTGTTATCTTATTAGTTTGTATGTATGTATTCATGCATGACTGCTCATGGTTGCTAGATAATTTGCATCTATGTATCCTAGCTATGGATTGAGGTTGCATGTCTCATAGGGCTGCGTGTCCTAAAGGACTACGGTCCTTGGCCGATAACTGCCGTTGCGGTGTAACTTATTTACTGTAAATTATTCTATGCTTAACATGTGTTGTACTGTTGTTTATATTTCATACTTGCATATGAGATTAACTATTGCACCTGAGGTTCATTCATTTGAACTCCAAATCGCATGAAAGAAACAGGTAGTGGATCGGGATCAAGAGGAAAGGCGCAGCTGTAAGGATTAAAGAAGAATGGATTTTTGTGATAGTACAGAAAGTTGGACTGTACTAATTCATTTATTATTTGTCTATTTTTGGATTATTGTATTAAGATTTTCCCTATAGGATAGTTTCAAATCACGAAAAATTTATCCTCATGTTTTCAAACTAAGTTATTTTAAGAAAGTTTTTATTCCACAATTAAGTCATCCAAATTATTTCGATGCTTGTGCACTATAATTCTGATAAATATAGGCATATTAAGCAAGGGTGTCACACCCACTGTCAAATACACACACACTATTTCAGAATTATCAATCAATCTTCATTGGTCTAGAAAACGTTCTAGATTCGTCTAACTTCAAAAATGCACAACTTATAGTATACAGATTAAATTGAACCATATGACCTATCAAATTAAAGCCTGACAAGTATACCTTTATTCTGGAAAATCTCATCGCAATTGGAGAATATTATTTCACCCAAAAACATAGAACATTCAAACTGCCACGCAGGAAACTCTAGTTGGTAGCATTATACAAACTTTTGATTCCAAATCCATTCCTTCTAAAATCATATCAACGACCTATTTCTACACAATTTCGCCCAATGAATCCATTGGAGACCTTAAAAATAGAAAAATCATATCATTTCTTCATGCCCTGTTTTGATAAAAAAAAAAAAAATTGGGTTTCAAACAATAATTCACTAATTCTCAATTTACCCACTAAACTAGGTTCATATGCTTCTAAAACATCATATAAATCATCATGAACCCCTAAGAATCCTATTTGGACAATTCATTAGAATATCCCAACATATTCATAAAACTCATGAAAATCTCAAGACAATCGGTTCCTTTATCACAATTCTGCAATCGGTTTGGAAATCCAGAGGTACCTCATCTAACTTGAAGGCACGAAATTCCTCCCATAAAAAAACTAAGACCATATGAATGAAGCTCTCAAGGAGTAGAACAACCTTTGTGAAAAGTGTTCTTAGATTTGAGGTGATTATGTGAGAGATTTGGCCTTATTTATGTTTCTCTCTCTTCAATTTTTCCTTCCAGTTTTGTATGATTTTAACCTCTCTCTTGGCCGAAAAATCTGCGAAAATGGAGGAGGAAGGGTATTAGATTGACTATCTAATCCATATTTGATGACACGCATGCTCCACCAACGAGAAGTCTCCATTTGTTCTTTGTTATTTTCTTTTATTCTCACTCTTTTCTTTTCTTTTTTTTCCATTTCTTCCATTTGGCTGAATTTATAGTCTTTGAGGATTATGTGGGCTTTAATCCCATGTAGTTTACTCTTCCATTGACATGTATCCCAATTGATTAAATCTCAAGATGTTAAGTGTCTATGAAGCATAATTTTTCCCTTTTCTCTCTTTTATTAGATGCCATTTTTATCAGGAAAATGAATGCCAGATGAATTCCTTGACTCCTGAATTTGGTGTTCAGAAAAGTCAAATATGTGACTGGGCCAGAGAACGGTGGATTTCTCAGACTCATGCGCTAGGTGGCGTGTTCTAGAGACGCCAACACAAAAGTTGTGTTGTTATTAGCCATCATGATTTACTCTATTAAAGCCATTTTAATAAAGTTACTATATTAGTGCTTACTCGGAATTGTGGTGTGCATAACGAGACCAGCTAAATGATGCTCGATTAAAGTGTATATGTGGGCCTCCACATGGCGCCACATACCAATGTCTTTTCCAAGAACATATGGTATATTCGCTCCTCCTTATTATAGGCAAGATCAACTAAGAATTGTATTTGATCATTTTTATAAGACACTTGCTTGTTTCCAAAGCGCATTAATTATTATTTTTTTTGTATGCCCATAATTAATAAGGACGGTGGGTGAGAGTAATAACTAATATAATATTATAGTTTAGTGCAATTAGTAAGGGTAATATTGGAAGTTACTTAAATTGTAGGACAACTTTACTGACTTTAACTGCTTTTATTGGTTTGTGAGAATTGTTAGTTGGTGTCTTATAATAAGGACTAGAAGAAGTACATGTTTTGATTAGTTAGCCAAATAACCATTTTTAATATACCAAAATTCACCATTCTATTTCATTTAATATAACAATCGTACAATTTTTTTGCTGAATTAAATTTAGGATATTACAAAATCAGTAGAAACGTGAATCCATAAGCCAGAAAAATTGGTTTCTCATTGACCTGGCCTTTGATGTCTCTTTTCATTGAAGTGCTTATTTACAAAAGCACACACACTAAGAGTCAAACCTAAACCTCTTCCCTATTGACTTATATGTCCTCCTTTTGGATAAGACCTTCATTTCTTTGGACACGTGACTGCTTTTTATTAAGTATATAGGGTAAGATAAATATTTGGAGTAGCTTGCCGAATCCAACTACCAATTTATCATCAACAAGAATGAGTTTTATGCCACTAAATCCCAAGGTGTTGGCAGCATGAGTTTAATTTCATGTTGATTTTTGGTTTTTGAAGCAATGTGAGAGTGACTTGGGGTATTTGGGATGATCCTCAAAAATCACTTTTACACTTCATGAGATAAAATTAATATAATATATTTACTCCATATATAGTAAAATAACTCTTTCACTATATTTGGATAGAGAGAAAAAATGAGGAAAATATGGGAATGGAATACTTTGAAAGAAAACTTCCAATATATAATACACACACACACACATACTATTTTTGAGAGATTTCCCTCCGATAATTATTCCCCCTCTAATTTACCCTATGTTTGAATGAAAAGAAAAATAACAAAAGAAAAATAAAGGGAGTGAATACTGAAAAGAAAAAATTCTCAAAATAGTTAAGAAACATTATGATTTTTAGGCCTTTTCATTTGTAATATTCTTTTCTCACTAATTTTTCCTCATCCAAATATGGGGTTAATGATTTTAAGTTACAAGATCACTTTTGCAATTAAAAAAACAAACATGCAATCCTAATGATGGATTCTGTTATATTTGTTATTCTATTCTAGTTAAGTCATATAAGGCCATCTACAACTTGTCAAAAATTCTGTTTCTCTAAATGCTCTTTACTTTGGTAGTATTTTCTATCTAAACAATCCCTAAAAAATTCATTAACATCTATTTAGTAACTTACATTAGGAGTACTTTATAAAATTTAAGATAATAATTAACATTTATTTAGTAAATTTTATTGAGAGTACTTCAGTAAACTTCATTAACATATTCTGTGATCAATTACCATTTCACTGGATCCCACAGAGCATAATAAGATGAACCATGGAGGAAAATTATGGTATTCATAGTATAACTTATAAATAGTGCATCTTCAACAAAATTATGACATTAAATAAAATTGGTGTATCAAAACTGACTAGAAACTTTAGCCCAAAAAAAAAAAAAAACTGACTAGACTTCATCTTCTCCTCTAAATGATTTATATGCTTATATATTATTATTTAAAAGTAATTCTGATAGGACCTTCTTCAAAACAAGCTGTTAAAAAAAAAGGCTAACAACAAAAATAGACAACACGATAGTGGTAATGACTTAAGACTGAAAAATGATGTTTTAAGACAAACTCATATCTTGTCATATACCCAAATACAAAATTACAGATAAGTTCAGTTTCATATTTACCAATACAAGAAAAAAATATTACGAAGAGCAATACAAGATTACAAGACAAGATAACAAAAAAATATTTATAAAAAAACATTTGCAAAAACAGTGGAAATATGTATTAAAAAAAATATTACCAATACAAGATAACAAAAAACATAAGATACGAAGAGCACACCAGATACAACAAACGCACAAAGAACATATGATTACAAGACACAACAGGTGTGTCAAACTTTCAAGAGTTTGACACTCTCCACCGAAAGGCCTAAGCCATACTTCCAAAAGGTAAAGATTTAAAGGCCCCAGAAAAAGTGACTCTATTTTCCACTTAACCTTCCAGACTTTGACTCTTGCAAATCTATAGCTACCCCACTTCAACTTTTTTTTTTTTTTTTTCCCTTTTCTTTTCTTCAAAACAGTGGAAATCTCCAAGTCAAAGTTCTAATCATCAAACAACAACTTCCCCTTTTCATGTATCTTCCCAAGTCCCCCTTTTTATCAGCAAAAGTGATCCCATCATTTTCATTTTTATTTTTTTGAAAATAAAGGATAAAAAATTACTCTACATCTTCAAATTTTTGTTTTTTTAATTACATTTTCCCCCTTCAAAATCGACACTACCGAATTTGCAGATAAATTGAGAGGATATATCGAGAGCATTGTATGTGTTGGAATCATTCACAATGTACATTAAAATGACAGCCAAAAGAGCCCAAAATTCTGCTATGTACTCATAAATAATATGATTCGAGTCTGTACAAGAACAAGTACATGCAGCTAAATAACAAAGGTGGCCTTCTCTACATATATATACATCCATTTCTATATAATTTCAGCTCTGACATGTGTATATTATGCTGCTATTTAACCTATTTTCTTACAGGTTCATGTATGACTGGCCTTGTGTACGCTTCAAAAGCTTTCTACATCACTATCAGTCCTAAATATCACTAACAACTATAAATTAGATAAGCTCTATCATCAGGCTGACGGGACCAAGCCTTTAACTGCATGTGACAAAACTTAACCCTTCAAAGCAGGATTGGGTTGCAGAGGAAGTAATGATGGAAGGTTTCTTATTCTGAAGCCATTTCCCAAAAAGAGGCAAGACAGAGACCCATTATAGCCATGGCTACCACAGAGCATGCAGGTGGAACTGCCTGGCTACTCCCCAAAAACTGAGTTGCAAGAAGACCTGCAAGTGTGGAGCTTTGCATTCCTGTGCATAGCGAAATCGTCCGGCTCACCTCTTCGTCTTGCCTGCAATAATTTGTTGTATCAGATGTTTTTCGAACTAATACCATTGTTTGTAAGAATACTGCATACAAATACACCACTTCAAAATATGTCTGGGCCGCCATTAATATCCATTGTAACTTCATTATGGTCATCTTTCAATGGTATTTTTCTCTTGGGAAAATCACTGTGTAGTCTCACAAAAACAATTTACTCACTTAAGTCCTGCAATGTGAGTAGCATGCAATGACAAGATCTAGTATAGGAAATGATAATAGGTCATGACATATTCACAACTTAAGAGACTTTTTAATGATTAAATTGCTTACATGGTACTACACAGTAATTTTCCCTTTTCTCTTTATGAATTTTTATATAGAAATACAGAGATAATTTTTAATCATATTTCTGTTCTCTTCCTCTTCTTATTCTAAATATTTTTTGCATACCAAATATTACCTTTCATGCGTCAGTATTTACTATTTAGAACATTCTATCCATTTGCGGATCCCACTTAACAGTTAACACCTATTTTCTTGCCAAATGGATAGCCCAGTTTCTTGGAATGTTATATCAAAGATGGTTAAAAAGCACATAAATGAAAAACAAAGCTCAATCTCCAAATTCCCCAATGCTACAAGATCAAAGTGAGCGCAAATTCTAAGTTTCTAATTTTTCTTGGGAGAGGAGGGGGTGGGTTTACAATTAACTTCATGTTGACAATCCATAGAGAATTCATATTTTTTCCGCTATGCATATATGTGTGGGTGGTTTTCAGAACAAATTACCAGCAAACATTGATACAAGATAGCATACACAACTTTAATGCAATCAGAAATTTAACCAACTTAAATGCATGTTTGGATTAGCTTTTTGAGAATATCTTTTACAATTTACGAGGTAAGTATGTGAGAGGAGTTTTGTCTCAGCTTATGGAAAATGGCTTCGAAACCATGGTTTTGCGGTTTGCCAAACATGTACTTACTAATGCAAGAAAGCAAGTTCATGCATAATTTGATCTCTTTATCTTTGATAAAAGCGAAAATGCTTAATATAGTCATTTGGCTGCATTTAGAAACAACTTAAAAATAATGTAAACAATTTAGCTACTATGAAAACAGTCTATCATCTGCTCATAATTTACATCTTATGATCTTAAACCAACAAATTTTGGCATATAACAAGTTTAGAACATCAGATAATCAGGTCCATCAAGAATGAGCAGCTGTGAATGATTAGTTACTAAAAAAGTCGCAACAATATTTCAATTTTTTTTTTTTCAAGTGAGCATACCTCAATGTTGGAATGTTTGAGATCCAATATCCTAAAGTGAAGGCAGCAGCATGAAATATCAGTACAGGAAAAACCAAACTAAGACCTTCTCCAGACAGAATTTGACTCCGATTTATGGCAAGCGGGCTGCCAATGCACATTGAAGTGCATATCATCGCAACAAAGGGCATCACGGGTTGAAGAACAGATACAACTGGCTTTGCATATGTGTTGAGCAGAAGTCCAAGAGCAACTGGAACAAGAACAACCTGCCAAAAAATATTTCCAGCTACATCCATCACCACATTGAAAACAAGTAGAAGATTGTGAAGGCACTTATCTGGAGAAAACTTGTAAGGTATGAATAATGCGCTAGCTGGCAGCTAATGCAAGCATTGCAAATGGTGGGGGTCCACTAACATAATAGCTTTGGTAAATTTCTATATGGTTAGACAGCTTTCCTTGTGAGTCACTAATTACCTGTAGTATTGACTTTGACATGGCAACTGGATCAACAGGAACTATGGATCCAATGAAAAGACGTGTTAATAGAGGTGTTAAAAGAACCGATGCAATTGTGGTACTGCTTGTAAGGAGAATGCTAAGTGCAATATCCCCTTTGCTGAGAAAGCTTGCATAGCTGGATAGCTGAGCTCCTGAAACACAAGCAGTGAGGACAAATCCTGCGTAAAACACCTCGCAGGCCAAACACCTTTGCAACCAAGACACCAAGAGCAGGTTTAAGCACATATTGTGCAATGAATCCAATGGAAAGTGGTAAAGGTCTGCCATGGATAAGAGAACAATGGAACTTGTAAGTAGATTCATGATTTGATAAATCTAAATTAAGTACAAATCAGGTGGTATTGAAATTCACACCTTTTAAATGCAAGAGCAAAATCATCTAGGGAAAGTTTTAGTCCAATGGACAACATAATCCCACCAAGAGCAGGGGCATATAACTCTTTAGATACCCTGGAGAAGTTGAAAGGTCTTAGTTCTTCCATTATTAAGCTATTTTAATACATAATCTTTTCAATTTACTCAAAGAATCCCAATTTCTTGACTTCAAGAGCAGCGAAAAGAAGAAATAAATAAAAACAAAAGATCAACTTCATTTTCAAGTGACATGAACGGAAAAGGGTCAAAGTACCACAGAGAAGTTTTCAATACTCTCATTAGGAGTCTTTTATCAAACACATAAAAGCCGTCCCACACTGAAATAATCAAATGCCGTCACCACTCAATAACCGGAAAAAAAAAAAAGAAGTCAAATACCTTTTCAATCTAAAAAAGAGAAACTAAACCGTCAAATAATTAAATACAAGGTTTATAAGTCAATTATGAGAAGTTAAATGCATAAAAAATTGAAATACCACTTTAATAATAGACAATGGATTATAATAACATACAAAATCAGTGTGATGCAAGAAAAGCAATATAAAAATGGCAATGCCCAATTCAACTTGAACAGAAAATTAGCGTTACATAAAAAAAAAGAAAAAAAAGAAAGATAATCACCATGTAAAAGTAGAAGGTTGAGCTAACGCGGCAATTGCAGTGGCAAGAACAACAAACGGAAGCATCGATGACAAAACCTGGGACCAATCAATTTTACCCACGTCAGCAACAGAACTCGAATTCATCCCAAAAGAAAGCAAGGAAACATTCCCGTTCCTTCTGTGCAATCCAACTCTTCCGATGAAAGGCGACGTCGAGCAAGCATAGATTGACAAACCACCATTGCCACAACACTTTGGAAGCTTTAAAAATCGAGAAGAAGAGGAAGGAACAGAGAAAGAAGAGGAAGAAAAAGAATCAAAACTTGGAATTCGAAACTTAGGCTTAGTGGGTACTGTGGAAGAAAGAATAGGAACTGACGGTAACGAAGAGAAACAGAGAGCCCTTGCCATTGAATTGCGAAATGGAGCTTCCCCGGTCGTGATGGGGTCACCGGCGGAAGCTGCTTCTCGCCGGCGAGGTTCTGAGAAAAACAGGGGAAGTAGGAAGATAAGAAGAAGGCTTGTTTCCAGGGGATACAGTTAGAGCAAGAGATAGGGTGAGAATCTTATATATATGCCTCTTCAAATTCGACAAGATTAGGGCTAAGATCAGATACGTGAAGGTCCACGATAAGTATTGATAACTAATCAGTTTGGACCTTGGGCTTTGGTACTCGATCGACTACATCAAAGGCCACAATGGCATGTTTTTCTTTTTATTTATCAAGTTTTCATTCTCAAAAATTAGAGAGCGTAAACAATTTTTGTCCCTCCTAATAAGTTTCTTTTTCAAATTCTACTTTTATATATTTTTTTAATCATTATCTTAGTAATGTAATCATGATTATCATTGTATATATGTAATAAGCTTGAATCAAACAGATTCTCAGGTATTTTGTGAACCATAATCTTAGTATTTATTTATAGACATATATATGAAAAATAAAGTGTACTATTAAAAGAATAATACTCATAACTTATTTTGTGTGTGTGTGTGAATGCCATTTTAGTCTAAAAAACATGACTTTGTATTCATTTTTTTTTTGTGCCAACATATTCATGTTTCTCTAATACAAGAGATCTTCCAATGTTTCATGTTTTCTTTTTGATACATTGCGATGTTTCATGTTTATACTATTAAGAAATAAGATTAGAATTGGCAAAAAAAAAAAAAAAAAAAAAAAAAAAAAAAAAAAGAAAAGAAAAGAAAAGAAAAGAGATAAGAAAAATATGCACGCTGATATCAAATTCTCTATCATATTCTATAAGAGGTCTTACGTGTTTCATGTTTCTCTATTATATTCATCTAGGTATATATTTTGTTAATGCTATTTTAATGACTCCATACTAAATATCAATTCATCTATTTATTTATTTTTTAAAAAGATGCAATATCTTTCATATATGCTGGAAAATAAGTTATAATTAGGCATCCAAATGAATTTTAGGGATAAATATTACTTCCTCCAGAGTCTAATGGACCTAGCTTTGGTCCTTTGCGGACTGTTGTTTGCTACAATCCGATACTTGAAATGGCGTCGTTTTGCACCAAAACACGAGCAATTGTCCCCCTTTTCTAAATATTTTAGGGCACTAACGACACTTCAAGATATTGATTAGACTTGAAAAAATACTTTATGATCTTGAAAAATTATTTTAGGATCTTAAAAAAATATTTCAGAGTATTAACCGTTACTAAATGGATACTTTGACTTACTAACTTAGTACTTAAAAAATACTTTAGAATCTTAAAAAATTATTTTAGCATCTTGAAATAATTTCCTAAGTATAGGTTTAGTATCGTTAGCACATGAAATATTTCTTCAAGACCCTAAAATAAATTTTCAAGATTATAAAGTGTTTTTTAACTAAAATAATTTTTCAAAATCATAAAGTATTTTTTAGTACTAAGTCATAAGCTAAATTATATTTTTAGTACCAACTAGTACTCAAATATTTTTTTAAGATCCTAAAATAATTTTTCAAGATTATGAAGTATTTTTTTTTCCAATATCCCAAAATATTATTTTAATAACAATCAAGTGCATTGAAATATTAAAAAAGGGGATGTTTTGGAGCAAACTACGCCGTTTCAAGTATCGGACTACAGTGGAGGACCAAAGCCATATCCAAGTCTAATATAAGAGTTAGTTTATGAATCGGATTTATTTTAAAATATAAGATTTCAATTCATCTTATCAATCCTTGATTTATCATTTTGAGATCAAAACGCATTTATTTAAATTAATCAATTTATTTATTTTCCTTAATTTGCTCAAATTAATTAATTAGTATTTGTATTAGAAATCAAAGGGGTAACATATTTCGATTTTTTGTTGCCCCGTTTTAAAGGAAGATGGAATATTTTGAACATCTTTACTACTGTTAATTACTTGGTCAGTTGTTTTACAGTCGAATGAGCTGGATTAACATGATTCAATATTCCAAAAAAAAAAAAAAATCCCACGTTGGGAGATCTTAATCTCCTCGCCTTTAACTTTATCCCCATATCTATTTTTATTATTAAATATTGACATAAAAGTTGAGCTCATTCCTTTTAAGGCTTCATATATAGCTGTAATGTCCAACAATATTATAAACTAATAATTTGTTTAAGAGTAACTTAAACATCGGATATAAATAATTTATTGTTAGTAAAGTTTTTTATTGATTTTATGTAATACTTTTATAAGGGTGGAAATAAGTTAGACTCTATTAAGTGTCTTACGACCCGACAACATAACAAAAAGGTCGCTAAAGCCTATTAGGAGTCTAAATATATAAACATGTTAGGCATATTTTATGAAGGTTGGACCTGTTTGCACACTTTAAAATATAACTTCATTTATATTATATGTGTTTATATTATATTTATATTTTTATCAATTTTTTTTTTTAATTTTAATTTAAAAATACAATTATTAAATTATCATAGTGTGTTAGTTCTCTATAATTTAAAACTCAAATAATAGCTTTTTGAATTAATTTTAATTTAGATCTATTAAATTCTAAGAATTAAATTTTATTTTAATCACATTGTAGACTTTAAATTATAGGCATTTAAGCTCAAATTTTTAAGTTTATTTAAATGCCTATATTATAAGTATGTCTATAAAAAGACTTTAGGTCTTACAGGTATTTTGAAGGCTTAGCTTAAGTTTAAAAAAGCCTATTTATAGGCCGATTTTAGACCTCTCGTTATACGCCAGATCTATTTGGTCAAAGCTCAACCTAGCTTGACCTTACTTGTAACCCTTACATAACTAATTTATTAATATCAAAATTTACTTAATTAATTATTTTGAAACAAATGTATATTGATTCCTATAAAATACCCCATCTAGTTAATAGTCCGGTTGGTAAAAATTGCTTTTAATATATGCAATTATGCATTCAATAGGATTAGACTGAAAAAATAATTTATGAATTTGAGAAGCAAAATAGGTTAAGATCTTATATTTAAAATATGAAAGGTATAGATATTGACATCTTTTTAGTTTCCTCGGTATTATTTTTGAATACAATTCTTTTGACTTTATCTAAAGATGATTTTTTTTTCACTGTCCTTATTGTCAATATTGACAGAGATTCCTATAAATCAAAATACAAATATGACATTTTTCTACATTTTAATTTACATGTAATTATGTAAATAAACTATATGTTTCGCCAATCTATATTACTATTATATGAAAAAATGAGTTATATTTATCATAAATTGTCAATAGTGTTTTTTTTGGGGTCATAAATATATTCTAAGAATTCTATATGTGTGGCCATTTGGTGCAACCTCATTGGTTGAACATATTTATAATTAATAAAAGTAGCTATATTCAAAATTCTCTTCCACTTTAGCCTTGATGGAGCAATATGCGGCCCTCCTTTTGTTCAATACTATTTTTTGTTTACTTCGTCAGATAATTTGCATTAAATTATTGACATGTACCTTTCTTTAAGTGTCGTAGTTAGGAAATGCACAACAGATTTTGCCGTATAGCTTCTTGTTTTGTCCTTTGATATAGATTTTTTTGGGTCCACTTTGGTATAGATTTTGATGTATACTTATCATGAGTTAGGATGGATTGACATTAATACAAAAAAACAAAAAGACCCGGCCCAAACTAGGTGTTCGAGAAATATTTCTTTTTTGTAAATGGGCCAAGTGAACCGGTGGCCACGAGACCCTCTGGTCCATACACACCACTCGAAATTAAACCCTAAAAAAAAAAAAAAAAAAAAAAAAAGAAGAACCTAGTTAATTAAGTACGAACTTCTCTTTTCTGTTTCTTTCTTTCAATGAAAGACAAGAAATTGCATCAACAAATTAATAACGTGGATTTGGAATTCCAGATCATACTAACGTTTTAAAAAAAAAAAAAAAAAAAAAAATCCTTCTCTCAAGAGAAAAGCACACACACCTATTATATTCAATAGAAGATGTAACCTCACATTTAAATAGGTTATTAATGTTATTGGAGTAGAAGACCCGACAAAAATATATGCCAAGTGAAATCAGTAAACCTACCTTTATCGCATGACCTTGGTAACTCTATGCATAAGAACATAATAAAAACGAGAATTTATCAATGAAGATTGTTCCAGTTGTTGATAAGGGATCATCCCATAATAGGTCGTTAGTTCAAATCCCACTAATGTGAGATTTTTTGAGGCCAGAGGTATGTCCTGACTTTAGTGAGTCCTGAGGCTCAACTCATCTAAAAAATTTATTATTAAAAAAGGAACAATTAAAAAATTTTTGATATAAATTTGGGTTAAAGTGTAATTTTAGCAACAGAGTTTTTCGTCAACATAATTAAGTTTTTAAAAGTGAAAAAGTAGGTATAACATTTTAAAATGGTGTAATGTCAGTAATTTTGTTAAATTGATCCAAATATATGTTATAAAGCTAGAGGAAGAACATATGGGTCTCACATTAAAAAAAAAAAAAAGTAGTCGATATTTGAGCCAATTTAAAAGAATTGCTAAAATTGTACCATTTTTAAAAGATTGTTTCTATTTTTACATCTTTAAAACTTAGTTATACTAGATACTCATAACAAAAAACTTCGTTGCTAAATCTACATCTCAACACATTTTTTTTTTCCCAACAACGACTACTATCATTAACTAGAAAAAAATTGTAAAGGCAAGAAAAATTAATCTTGTAGTCCTAGCACCTTTGAGTTGGTTACATGACTCAAGCTCGTCTTCAATTTTTTTTTTTAATTTTTTTTTTAAAAAGGTAACTTCCATTCAACTGAGTGGGAACTTTGTCCAGCTAGGCAAGAAAAATCAAATAATCAAATAATATGAATAGGGGAAAACTTGGTCAGCACAAAATTTCACAAGGAAGCACTAGATCATCTAAAAGCAGTTAATAAATTTTGAACATATGGTTCCCGAACAAACTCAACCAACATACAAATTTCATATGAAGTTGACACATAATATCATAATAACTTGTGTGTGTGTGTGTATATTGGAATTATATACCATCATTTGCATGAAATTAATTATGATCAATTTCATTAGTTTGACTTTTATAACTGCTCAATCATACTAATTGCCATCCCCTAGCTAACTTAAATTCATCAACAAAGGGTGACAATGTGTAACATCCCAAATTTTGGGATTTGAATATTATATGGGAGATTAAATTATAAAATTTGGCTTAAAATAATTATGGGAATAGTTATTAGAAATTTAGACTTATTTTCCCTTAATTAATTTATTTTGGAAAAAAGAATAAATTCAAATAAGGAATAAATCATGCATTAAATTTACTGAAACAATATATGAGAATCGAACGGTGGAAAATGGGCCAAATGATTTAACTTAATTATTTGGAAAAAAAAATTGGGAATTTATTTCTGTATAATAATTGATAATAAAATTATGGAAATCTTGCAAAGGATAATTTTTTAAATAGAACCTATATATATTCCTAAGCGCAATACAATAACCATTATCTTCTATTAATTCAAATCACCTATCCATGCATCGTTGTGACCTGAGCAAAGATTTAAAGGAAAAAAATATATTGTTATTATTTAGCTTACGTAATGATATTGTAGAAATAAAAGCTCAAGAAATTCAGGGCAGTTTTGCATTATACAAACAATATCCCTCATAGACAAGCACTCCTTCATCTGAGTATGCATGGAAGAATGCTGCATCGAACCCATGACTTGCAAAGTGAAAGCAATTTACTTTGACCAGCAAGCCATTAGTTCGCAGAGCGACAAGCACTCCTTCATATTTATTCATTATACAACAACAAAACTAAACCCAACCCATTACACTATTAATCTAAGCCCCAACCTGTAGCAGCAACAAAACAGAGATCAGTTTATTTATTCTTGTGGCACATGCAATCCATTAAATCACACCAGCCCATTTTATTCCAACCCAATATCTGTTATATTAAGCTGTCCCCACTGCATACACCGAACACGTTAACGCTGAGATTAGAGCGACATGCAAGAAATCACAGCGTGTTTAACGAAAATGCAGAAAAGAGGATCTATTCAGCTACTTTCACTGAAGCGGCGCTTTTCATACCTTTCGGCCAGCACGAAAACGCAGAGAGGAAAAGGAGAGTCAGCAGGAGACCATACCTGCTCAAGCATTTTCGAGCAGCACACCCACGCCGTTAATGCTTCTCGGACCAGCGTTTCTTCTCTCAGAGTGGACCCTTAATTCAGTATATGCTCACTGCTCTCCATTGTTTTAATCATTCATGTTGCCTCAAATAGAGAGTGAGCTAAGAGAGAAACCCGAGAGAGAGGGAGAGTGGAGTTGTATATGCTCTGTTTAAAACCTAGTGAACAGAGCAAGGCCAAGAAGAAGAAGGGAGTGTGAACACGGGAGAGGGAGCCAAGAACTAACTGAAGGTAAATCATCGAAATCTCTTCCTCCTAGTTTTCATCACTTTCCCAACATAAGGTATGAGTTTTAAGCTTTGGGAGCGTTGATTTTTTTTTTTTGATATACATAGCTGCATACACACACACACACCAACGTACCTGGAAGCAAGAAAGAAGAGTTAGCTGTCAAAACTTTACTTGGCTATCATGTAGTGTGTGTGTGTGTAGGTATCGCTGCATGTAGAAAATTAAAGGAAAACTTTCTGTCATACATAAATATAAGTTGCTGTTATAAGTGTGTGTGGGTAATATCATGAGTGCGTGGGGGGTTTTGTGTGTGAGCAGTAGAGTAAACAGCACCCAACTTTATAATTTAACCTTTCATATGGGAATAATGTTGCAACTGTACTACCCCCACCAAGACCCAAACGCACACACAGCTTCATTGGTGTGGATGATTAGTAGGGATTAAATACCAAAAAAAAAAGGGGAAGCAAACTTGTAGAGGACTGTACCCCACTTCTCTCAAATATAACAAGTCTTGCAAACTAACTGACAACAACTTCTCCCAGATATTAGATTTCTTTTAGTTTCATGATAAATATATATATATACACACACACCCAAGTCTTACTGGGTGTACCTTACATACACACACACATATATATATATATATATATAGGAAACCCAAAACATAAGAATTATAGGAAAAGCTTTGCTGTCATGTTCTTTAAATATATATAACGCATGCTATTAGTAACACTAAGGAAGTCAACTGAAACCAAATATTTAATATAGAGATGAAAATGAAATTTGATAAACATAGAACTTGCAAGATTGAACCGTACATGTTTCCTTCATCAATTACATGTTTTCTAACTATATCTATATCATTTTATTTAGTTCACAAGCATTGTTTATTAATCGTAACAGGAGTTTGAAATGATGTTAGTATTTATGAGGAGAATATAATATATATAGTTGTTTATGTAACAAAGACTTCAGTAAATCCATGCATTAAAGCATAATTTATATAATGATTTGGTATTTATAAAAATCCTAATTTAAAGTATTAGGATAGCCTCTAAGAGTTTAAATTAATTGTAGAAAAATAATAAAAAATAGTAAAATAATAATAATAATAATAGAATAATTAAATAATAATAAATAGCTATTGTGATTATTATTAAAAAAGGGGAATAAATAGTAAAGAGAGTTATTAATTAATAATAAATCGAAAGGAGAATAAATAATTATAATGGTCTCTCCGATTTTTTTTTTCCAGTCCCATCCTAATTTCCCCACTTCAAACATTCCAAATTTATTATTAAAAATTTTTATATTTTGAATTTTATTAATGTTATTAAATTATAAGTTATAATTTTGTGTAGAGTTTTAGAAGAGTTATTAATGGTTAGTAAATTGGTTATGGTAGATCGATTTTTGGCGTGTGTTTGAGCTCTTGGATTAGGAGGCATGATAATAGTTAGCTTCTGGGTGAGAGGTAACCACTTTCCACTTGTTATGCATATTAGTATGTGTTTGTGAGTATTTTGTGAAATGATTATGAATATCTTAATATAAATTGCCTTCGGAACCTTATGATTTGAATTTTGAATATATACATACATGTATTTATATATGTATAAGAATTGAGAATTGAGATTTTATGACATATATATATGAGATTGATTTAAATAACATGATATGAATATGAAAATCTTGGAAAATTCTTGTTGAGTTATTTATTGTGATGATTATAGTAAGGGTTGAATTGGGAAGAAATGAAGTAGTTTATTCCACCACGTGGTGAGGCCTCCATTGGTGCATGATGGTTGGTTTTCTATTGTCCCACATGTTCAATGAGGGACTGGTCCACTAGTTCAATGAGGGCATACGACACCCCACATGTTCAATGAGGAAAAAGGCCATGGTGGGACATGTGCTCGAGGATTTTGGTCGATTCTCATCACATGACCAAAGTGAGCTTTTGAGTAACCAAGAACATGGATGCAACTTAGCCCATGGGTCTAGTCGAGGAAATAAGCGGTTCGGTTGGATTGATGGGAGACATCTTGGGAATTGCGTTAATGAAAAATTGTAATACCTAATTTATGATATGAAATTTTGTAAAATGGATATTGGTGAATTATATTTTTAATATTTTGTTATGTAAATTATTCCACTTGGCACCTCACTAGCACATATTAGTATTCATAATAAGTTGGATTGATGGTTACCCACATTTTTCAGGTGATAGTTCCTGTGCGTGTCCATCAGGGAAGACCTCAGAAGCTTAGGCTACTTCTGCCGAAAGTAGTGCTTCCGTCTTTTTGGTATAAGTTGGATGATTGTATATTGCCACGTTAGAGATCATTCTGCATACTCTGATTTATGTTGTATATTTTGGTAAATGATGAACCATTACTTAGTTGCTGATCAACCCTTAATTAGTTATTATGTTAAGTTAAGTGAAGGATGTTATACAATGACCAAATTACTTGTTCCTTGTTCCATATTATCAGGTAATAGGCTCAATCATTTGTAAGCATAAAGATACATACACACATATATGTGAATGTGTGTGTGTATCTGTGTGTAAACACACACACACACACATGTATGGATATGTGTGTGTGTACACACACATGTATATCTATATATATGTGTGTACACACATATGTACATATGTATACATGTATATGTTGCATTTGCATGCTTACAACAACATAAAGTTTAAATCTTCGGGTTCCTTGCAAATAATCTTATTATTATTAATTAGTTTTGGAAAATCAAATAATACGAATATCATCCAAGGCTCTTCCTTCTCCAAAAGCTTTGGCATTGGCCCTCTCTTTCTCAAGAGGTGGTCCTTCTGATAGAGTTGCCCTTGTGTTTTTATTACTCTCTCCGGTCCTAATTATAGGAGCTATTTACCAGAATTTGGAGGGATTAAGGAAGGAAGTTAAATTAGTTAATTATGAATATTTTCCTAAAATACCCTTACTCAATGTACAGTTGATTATCATTTATATTTCATTGCGTAATAATATTCTTCTAGCAAGCAATTAGTTTTCACGGAGACTAGAAACATTATTCCAGAAATGCTATTATTTTGAATTCAATTCCTTGGTTGTAATATCTTAAAATAATGAGATGTAATTCTGGTACATTTATGTTTTCCCAAAATTATAATTATTAAAGAATGCATTAATGCTACTTAAAAAAATTATTTCATATAAAAAAGTATAATTTAGGTGTATATGACATTAATGAGTTGTAAATATTATTTACTTTATAAAATATATAGGTTTATTATTAAATTATTATTGAGAAAGTATAAATAGGGGTATTATAGGAAAAAATTAACAAAAGTTAAAACTTGCTCTTATAATTAGGACCAAAACCAACTCCAAAATTTGCTCTTATAATTAGGACGGGAGGGAGTATCAAGCATTGCTCGGTGCCAAATACTCTTGTACCTTCCGTTTGTCACAAGCTAATTTACATCAAAGCAAGCCACGAAAAAAAAATCAATGAAGCTTTTGTCCTAGGGTGTGTTGTGAAAACTATATATATTACTTTGCCAATTCAATTATGGCATTTTTGATGTTTTTAAATGTACATAATTTCAAGTCATCAACATGGGACCAAACAATCCTCAGACTGTATTTTTTTTGCTCTAGTTTTAGTGTTTTTATGAGCAATAGTTGAGACAGTAAATTATGTCAAGTTGTCAGTCAAAATTATTGTAATTAAAAGGAATATTCAGACATTAATAAAGTGTTTTGAGAAATTTCAGAAATTGGAATAGAAAGAAAAAGGAAGAAATCAAAAGAAGGAGAAGAAGGAGGAGAGAGAGAGAAAAAGGAAGTGAAAAAAAAGAACTTCTTCCAAAACCTTGGTTTTGAGGTCTCAAACCATGGTTTTGCCCAAAAAAGTGATTTTGGAATTTATTTATTTATTTAATGTGTTTGGTAATTTTCTCTTAAACCATGGTTTTGTCCAAAAAGTACTTTTCAAACCAAACACTAAAAAACACAATGACCAAATTACTTATCCATATCAGGCAATAGGCAATAGCCTCAATCATTTGCATGCTTGCAAAACAATCTACAACAACATACTACCTCCTTCCTAATTATAAGAGCTAATTGTTTTTTTTGGAGAGATTAAGAAAGCTAAATAAGTTACTTAATCATTTCATATGTTGTATATCTTTAGATTATATATTAGTTTATTGATTAAACTAATTAGTTTGAAGAAAAAAATAAAAATAAAAATACTCTAAAGTAATTTAATTAGCTTCCTTCACTACAAGAAAATATCATATTTGCGACTTTAATTTGGAGGGAAAAAATTCCGTCGCAAATTTTGGGCAATTTGCGAGGAAATTGTTTTCCCTCGCAAAAGGTGATTTTTGCGAGGAATTAAGATTCCTCGCAAATTGTACGAAATTTTGCGAGGGACACAACATTCCTCGCAAAATGGCAAACTTTTGCGAGGATAAACTATTCCCTCGCAAAATGTGGCATTTTGCGAGGGATAACATATTCCTCGCAAAATTGTAGACATTTTTGCGAGGGAATCATTGTTCCTCGCAAATTTTGTGGACATTGGAAAAAATGGGGGAAATTTCCCCCAATTTTTTTTTCGCAATTTGCGAGGGAACAAGTGTTCCCTCGCAGAATGGAGAATTTGCGAGGAACATGTGGTCCCTCGCAAAATTAAAAAAAATTGGGGGGAAATTCCCCCAATTTTTTTCGCAATTTTGCGAGGGAAGAAGGGTTCCCCTCAAAATCTCCGCCCATTTTGCGAGGGAACATTTGTTCCCTCGCAAAATCGCAGATTTTGCAGGGAAAATTTGGTCCTCGCAAAATTGCGAAAAAATTGGGCGGGATATTTCCCCAATTTTTTGCAATGTCCACAAACTTTGCGAGGAAGGATGATTCCCTCGCAAAATGCCACATTTTGCGAGGGAAAATTTGGTCCTCGCAAAATTTTGCATTTTGCGAGGGAATTTCATTTCCTCGCAAAAATTCGTACATTTTGCGAGGGAAACTATATTCCTCGCAAAATAGTCAATTAAGGGAAGTGTTGCAAGTCCGAAGCCCGAGAAGGTAAGAAATTGGATCGTAATATTTTTCTTTGTTCCTTCTCTCGTTCGGACGTAAGCGAGATTCCGTTGCTTCGCTTTCTTCTCCGCACACCGCGAGCTCAAGGAGGAAAACACGCAGGAAGCGAAATGGCAAGCACTAACTTGGAAGATGTTCCTTCCGTAGATCTCATGATCGAGCTTCTCCGTCGGATGAAGTGTTCCTCCAAACCCGACAAGCGTCTCATCCTCATTGGTATTTCTTTCTCTTCGCCTTTCTTTCTTTCTTTCTTTCTTTCTTTCTTTTTTTCTTTTTTTGATTTGGTAGTTCTTCGATCCGAAACAACCATTTGAATGTCATAGAAAGTTAGATGTTTCAAAGTGATGTTGGTGCCGTTACTAGGGTTCCGTTTGGGGATTCCACGACGCACCTATTAACCTGTCTTATGATTGTTATAATTAAAACAAAATGTTCGACCTGTTCTTGGTTTAAGGTTGTTTTTCGTAGCCGCTCCGCTATCGCATAATAGGGAGGACATTTAGGAATTTCAACGTTTTAATTATATACCATTGGCCGATAAATAAATCATTGCGTAAAACCACGACCACTAGTGGCCGGAGATACTTGGGCGTGGTGCTCTTTCCGATGTGGACATTAAGAAATTCAAACATTTTCTTTCGGTGGTTCATGGGTTTTTTTTTCTTTTTTTTTGGGTTTTTATTTCCTTTCTTCGTATTTAACATTAAATGAGAGTTTCAAAGTCTTAAATTCAGTTGCTTGTATGTTTTGGCCTTATTTTTCAAGGTCAATGGTTTGAGTCCAATATTACGTCTTACCCAATAGTTTTTCTTGTCATGCTTGTTTGCTCCGTAGCTGTCATGACAAATATGCTTCTTCTTTAGAGGTCATTTCTCTGTTGAGGCGAGAGGACTTGAGGTAGGTGCATAGTATGTAGTGATGCCATTGCCCATTTGAGCACGCTTTAAAACATGGATCGATTGTCCGCTGTCCGTGTTACTTGTATTAGATATGACACGGTACTCACACGTCTACGCGATATTATTTGTGACCGCTGGTGTCGACTCTTGCCGGTAGAAATATATAATTCTATCTCTAGTCCTAGGTCCTACATTTAGACCTACGGAGTATGTTGAAAGTATCTTATTGTGTAGTTAGATAAAAGTTAACTGTTCAAAGTTTGTTTCCAAGTTTTGGTAATAGTTAGTCATATTTAAGGTGTGTCCGATTTTATGGGTTTCTCTTTGCTGACCTTATACCATAAGCTATGTTCTTAGGAATACCTTATTTGTAGTGATTTTGTTGTTTATGTTTGGCTTAAACAAGTTCTGCCGTTTCCTCTTTCCAACTCTAAAATACTTAGATCGAGAATACATTGGAATTGAGCTTGAAAGTAAATGATTTTCTTGTTGTGATGTATTTTATAAGTTCCGCTAAGAATTCTTTATGCTCATTCTGGGCCAACTCTTTCAGTGACAAGCTATTCTTACATTTTTATTCAAAATAGAAATATTGGAGTGTTGTATCTTATTTCGTTCTTCGATTCAAGTAGTTAAACTGCTCATGTCGCTGAGCTGAAGTTATTATAAGAAGTGTAATGCAGCAGTTTCCATCCTATATGGGAAGTTGCTTAAGTTGGAATTTCTTTTTCTATCAAGCAAATTATTCAATTGAAGAAGAATTATTTGTCATGATTTATCGTTTATAATTTGCAAGGTGAAGGAGCAAGAAGCACAGTGAAGGAGCAAGGAAAGATGATTATTGAGTTGCGGGAACTTCTCCACTCCTTTTGAAGGACAAGGGTACGGTTAAAGCCCCGCCCGATGGTGATGGCGATCGGTGGTGATCCCGACTGCATCCCGTTTAGACTTTTTTTTTTAGTTTATTTTGGTTGAAACATTATACTTTGTAATATTTTGTTATTTCTATGCAAACTCTTATGATTGTTACAATATATTTTTATCATATATAAATCTTTTTATTTTCTAATTTTTAATATTTTTTATGAAATTAATTAAATTTTTAAAATCATTTTATTTTTTTAAAATTAATTGGGGATTTGCGAGGGAAACATATTTCCTCGCAAAACCCCACATTTTGCGAGGAACAATATTCCCTCGCAAAATGTTGGATTTTGCGAGGGGAACAGCATTCCCTCGCAAAATCCAACATTTTGCGAGGGAACAATATCCCTCGCAAAAATGAAAACTTTTGCGAGGGAACATGTTCCCTCGCAAAAGTTCAATTTTGCGAGGATTTGATCCCTCGCAAAATTTTCAAAATTTGCGAGGAACAAGTTCCCTCACAAAATTTTTCATTTTGCGAGGATCTTGTTCCTCGCAAAATTTGCGAGGATTGAGTTTTCCCTCGCAAATTTCAATATTTGCGAGGAAAAGTGTTACGCTAAATCCAAATTTTGCGACGGAAATATGCATTTTTGCGACGGAAAATTGGTTTGCGTGGGTGATTTTTTGCGACGGAATTTTTTCCGCCGCAAATCGGTTTTTTGCGACGGAAATTTGCTCTTTTGCGAGGGAAAAATTCCGCCGCAAAAAACTGTTTTTTTGTAGTGCTTAATCTCTCTAAAAAAGTCAACTAACTCTTATAATTAGGACCAGAGGGAGTAATTAAAGTTCAAATCTTGGAATGAAGATAGAGCCTCCTTAATGCAAGATTATCCAAGGTTCTTCCTGCAACACGTCTGGCTGGCCCTTGAAGTTCAATGTAGTCCTTGAACTTGATGCTCTTGAAAAATGGCTGTTCTTTCTCCAAAAGCTTTGGCATTGACCCTATCTCTTTCTCAAAATGTGGTCCATTTGACATTGCAAGAGTCACCCTTCTGTTTCTATCATTCTGCATTACTCGGTGCCAAACACTCTTGTATCTTCCGTTAGTCACTAGCTAATGAATCGACTAATAATTGGTTAGAAAGTTATAATCATTAAGAAAGAAAAGAAATATAGTTACATAATTAAAAGATCAGACCTCGAGTTAATCCCCAGGAATTACAAGTAAGCAATTAGGAAGAGGATTAACATTAACCCATTTGCCATCATGTTTCACTTGAAGACCTGAAATTTCGTTTTGCGTGAGGATGGTGAATAAGCCATAATCAGTATGAGCAGGTAGCCCTAGAGCAAGGTCTGGATTTGGACATGAAGGATACAAGTTCGCTAAAATTTTTTTGAAACCCTGAATCAAAATTCGTGGACTCAATGATAGCTTCAGCCTCTAACCCTAAAGTCTCTGATACTCGTAGAAGCAAATCCCCCACTATGCTTATAGTCTTCCTTGTATACTCAAATTCTACCTCCCTGCATGCAGAAATTAAACAAATTAATACAAGGCCATTAATTAGTAAGGTTAATATGTATTCTTTCTAGTCCACAATATAAGACGCTTCTAAAAGACCAGTTTAGTTCAGAATATGAGTCACGTATAAGATAACTAATGCTTATTTTCCAACTTTGTCCCTATAATTAATGCTTAATTTCAATTTTACCCACTTATTAAATTTTCAAACACATTTTCCAATAATAGGGTTAAAAGTGGAAAAAGTTTTCAATTTATGATATATTTAATGAGTTAATTGTCACTTCTTATTTCATTTGAATTAGTTAAAGTTCCTTATATTTTGGACCAAAGCGAGTATAAGAGTTTTGAAGTTAACGTGCTTGAAACCAGAAGGCTTGTGAGGGAAATGGAACTTGGGAAAAGTTGTAGCCCTTAGATAATCTCTCCTGTAATGAACCTTCTCGTCTTGACTCTAAGAAATGGTGCCATATCTAATGGGTGTGAACAAGCCGTCTTTGATATGTCATGCCCTATCATATCAAAGCATGACCGACACAAAGTGTAAGGTGACTCTACTTTATAAGCCCTTTAATTTACTATTTTCTGTTTACAATCGGCGGAATATATTTCATTCAAGTGACCTTATAAGATTTATTTATGAACCTTTATGTAAATGTTCAATGTAGATCTCTTTAATCAATGGACAAAAATAAATAAATGTACACATCAAATTTATCATAATGTCAACTTAAATAAAAAAATCAATAAAAGGTTTCTTTTCAGAAATATGAAATAATGAAAAGATCATTTTAAGAAAAACAAAACTTGCTTCATTAGAGGAACCAACATAGAATGAGTTCACGAATAACAGGCGCAACCAAAAGGTCATGAATAACAAGCACAGCCAGAGGTCACGAATAACCAACGCAACCCAAAGATGACGAATAACTCGCGCAACCCTAAGGTAATGAATAACAGGCATGGACATATAATCTACGAGGATAAGTAAAAATTATGGCGCTTTGTGTCCCATCCCTCTAATGAAAGAAATATGTTGACAACCTTATAAAAAAATCATTTCTTTCTTATTCAAAAAAAAAAAAAAGTTTGCTCTAGTAAAATAAATACATACACACATATATAAGTTTTATAAAACATAAAAAAATTTCTAACTTCCTCTCAAAGACATTATTTATTCATATATATTAATGAAAGAAATTATCAATTCAGGATTTTAATTAAAACGGTCACTTACTAACTTCTATTGTAGCTCTATGTCTTTCAAATACTCTAATCCTTGAATTGAGAACACATTTGAACGTAGTATATTACTTATATAAAACTTGTGAAAATCAAGATAACAGAGTCAAACATTAGAGTCTAAAATGGTGTCTGTAATACCTTGAAATTCCTATTCATCATAAATATTTTGAATAATTAATATAAATGAAGGTGAATATGGGCCTCAAAGGATTATAATTTTAGGCAAATTTCACATTAAATTAAGTTAACAAAAGGCAAAATATAAGACTAAGATTAGGGATCATATAATGTGATAAAACTAAAACATAAAATAATGGTTATTTTATGACCAATTGAGGCAAGAAAATATTATGAAAACACTTAAGTAAATTGAAGGAAATTAGCAAAAATAAATGAGCAATTTAACTTACACTAATTAAAATAGTTTGCATAATTATTCTAATTAATTAAAGAGAAATTAAAAGTGTCAAGGAAAGGCTGAATAAATCGAAAATATCAAGGGCCTAAAGGGATGAAATTAAGTTTGCTAATAATGCTCTAATGACCTTGATTAAGTAACAAATCAATTAACCTTTGACATTTGCAATAAAAGGACAATTAAGCTCTTGATTAGCATGGTAATTAAATTAATCAATCAACTCCCCTAAAGTTATTCACGTAATGGCACGAATGTTTGTGGCGACAACTTTGTAGTGGTAATTTCGTTGAATGGTATTTTATATTTGTAGTGGTTGGTGTAGCGATTTTTGAACCGCTACAAATTATCCGATGTTGCATTTAAGGATCTCAAGTTCTGTTGTGAAGGTAATTAAACATTATCTCTTCATTTATATTCTATCCTAGCTTTGTTTACTACATATGGATAAGTCATGAATCAAGTTGCCGTGCAATTCTCCCGTATATTTAGCGGGATTGAAAACTTTCTTAGATTTTTCCTTCTCTCACGCTAGCATTAATCGCAAAATCGTGTGTTCGTGTTGTTGATGCAAGTTTAAGCAATGACAAACACGTATGGAACATCTTCTTTTGAAGCCTTTCTTGGAAGCATATACATTCTGGGGAGTTCATGGTAAGAAACATGGTATGAGATATGGGGACCATCTTCCTCGAAGCTCACAAATAAGAAATTAAGTAGATCAAGATGATCCAGTTAATCAAGTTGTTCACGATGTTTTTTGTTTTCAAGACGACAACTTCACGGCAGAAGTTCAAGGTGCAAATCCTGTTTTCTTCAGGAATGATGCAGGTCGGGAATTTTTCAGCCTAATGGATTTCCTTTGTTTCAAGGTTGTCGAAATACTCAAAATTATCTTTCCTGATCAAATTGTACTATATCAAGTGCTTGTGTGGGATCACTAATAAGGCAATGTCGATGTTGCTGGAATTACTACGAGATGATTTCCCTGATGCGAACATTCTCACAACCTTCTACGAGGCCAAGAAGATAATTAACAGGCTTGAACTACGAAAAAATCGATGCCTGCCCCAACTACTGTATGCTTTATTTGGAAAGGACGCTCATAGGGAGACTTGTAAGAAGTGTTACACTTTGAGGTTCAGGATAGTTCGGAAGGTAAAAAAGCAGAAGAAGAAACCCGCAACGATTCTCAAGTACTTTCCTTTAAAACCTCGCTTACAAAGATTGTTTATGTCGTCTAAGACAGCTGAGCATATAAGGTGGCATGAAGCTGACAAGAACGAAGATGGTAAACTCAGACATCCACGAGATGCTAAAGCGTGGAAAGCATTCAACTCAGACTTTCCAGATTTTGCGGTAGACCCTAGAAACATTCGTCTTGCTTTGGCAACTGACGGTTTTAATCTGTTTGGGAATCTTAGCACAAGCTATAGTATATAGCTAGTTGTTTTGATACCCTACAACTTGCCCCCTTGGATGTGTATGAAACAAAGCTCCTTCATTATATCTATGATCATTCCAGGGAAAAAGGCACCGGGAAATGACATCGATGTGTATCTCCAACCGCTTATTGTGGAGTTGGTGGAGTTGTGAAATGTAGGTGTTGAGACGTATGACACGCACAAGAAGACATTGTTCAACTTGCATGCGGCCTTGATGTAGACGATAAGTGACTTTCATGGCCTCGGAACATTATTCGGGTGGAATGTGCATACCAGCCTTGTGTGTCTAGCTTGCAATTTTGACTCTGACTTAGTGCGCCTTCCCTACAGTCGTAAGGGGTGCTTCATAGGTCATCAAAGGTTTCTCGATGGTACGCATAGGTTTAGGTTGTAACGCAATCGTTTCAACGGGAAATAGGAAAAAAGAAGACCTCTTCAGAATTTATCCGGTGCAGAAATCATAGAGCAACTTCAGGATGTTGAATTTGAGTATGGGAAAAAGACGATCCAAAAAAAGGTCGGGACAAAGATCGGCGGGGCTTCGGTTCTGCGCCCAAAGAATGACAAAAGATAAAGTATCTTCTTCACTCTTCCATATTGGAAAGATAATTTGCTCCGACACAGTCTGGATGTCATGCATATTGAAAATAATATGTTCGACAATGTGTTGTACACGATTCTAAATGAACCAGGCAAGTCAAAAGATCATCTTCAAGAAAGCAGAGATTTACAAGAGATGGGAGTTCGTAGAGATGCGTGGCCGGATGAGCATGATAGATTTCAACCGACAAAATTCACCCTGACAAACCCGAATAAGGAAATCTTCCTCACGACTTTGAAGAAAATAAAAGTTCCTAATGAGTATTCAAGTAACAGTTCATGATGTGTTGACGTGCAGGCTCAAAAGGTTACTGGGTTGAAGAGTCATGACTCACACTTGCTTATGCAGCATTTACTTCTGCTAGCCATCAAAAATACGCTGCCTCTCGATGTGCCGATCGTTTTGGTCGAGCTATGTTCTTTCTTCCAGAAGTTGTGTTCCAAGGTTTTGATTGTGGAGGAGCTCGACCAGTTGCAACAGAAAATCATTCTTACATTGTGTCACTTCGAGATTATCTTTCCTCCGTCATTTTTCACAGTGATGGTTCACCTGACAGTACACCTTATTCATGGAACAAAGCTTGCTGGCCCAATTCACTGCCGATGGATGTATCTTATTGAGAAATACTAATTTAAAATTAATTACTTAAGGATTACTTCCTAGTCACACATTTCAGCATTGATATATAGACATTTTTCCTTCATTACTTTGTAGGTTTCTTGGGAAACTGAAATCTTACGTTAGGAATAAAGTGTGGCCTGAAGGTTTAATAGCAGAAGGTTATATTGGGATGAGGTCTTGTATTTTTGTTCAAGGTACTTTGATGACATTGAGACGTCATTCAACCGACCGCATCATGTAGACGATTGTCCAGAGCCAGAGCCATCAGCAACAGAGTTGTTAATCCCTCGTGTTGGTAAACCAGTTGGCGGAAGTGAGAACTTTAAATTGAAGGCACTTAGCTTGATAAGTTTCAAGCACATAGACATGTCTTGATTAATTGCACTAAAGTTGAACCGTACCTTCAGTAAGGATTCCACACAAATATATGTTATCCTATATATTTCCTTACATTTTATACTCACATTTTATGGTTGCCTTCACATGTTTAATTGTAAGGAATTTAGGAGTCATGTCAAGCGTTAACAGAGGATCCATACACAGACATCATCCGAAATTGATAGAAAGGTTCACAGAGAATTCCCGAGTTAGTTTACAAGAAGAATAATGAATGACCACAAGCTGCACTTACCAAAATTCAAAGCTCTCACACTCGGCCCGCTTGACCACGCCCACAGATGTACAGCATACAATGTCAATGGTTTCAAGTTTTTCATTTTTTCACAAGATCAAGGATTGTTGACCTAAAACTCGAGTGTTTATGGCATGTTTGGGATGATGAGTTATGCAAGCAGCAATGACGGGAACATGCACTTCGGTGATGTCCCGTATTATGGAAAGCTACTTGATATGGTCAAGATAAATTACCAAGGCTGTTTCACCGTGATGCTGTTCAAGTGTTTGTGGGCAAATACGACAATGTCCCAGGGACTCACGACTGACGACTTAGGTATCACATCAGTAAATTTCTCCCAGCCTATTCATACTGGTCAGTCTGAAGATGATGAGCCGTATATTCTTGGCTTAGAGGCCCATCAAGTTATTATATCGCCAATGAGAGGCACAGGGACTTGAATATGGTAGTTCACTTAAAGCCTCGGGACCTTTACGACATGGGCAATGGTGATAACGTCACCTACAAAAGTGAGTCGTTCTAGCCCTCCACTTTCGAAAACTTCTTCGCAGACGATAATGACAATTTACTTATAGAGAAAAAATTTTTTAATATACGCTTTATGAAATAATAACATTTAATTAAAGTTTTATTTTTTCAAAAATTCAACTCATAATAACATTTTTCCATAATTTTTTTTCGGGATGACCGAAGATTAAAAATTATGCTTATGAAAAGTAATCTTCTAAAAAAAATTTTAAAAAAAAAACACCATAATAGAAAGCGTATTATTAAACCGCTACAAAAAAACGTATCCTTAACCACTACAAAAAGTGTAACCTCAACTGCTACAAAGTGGTGTGCAAATATCAATATAAATACCCCCACCAAACTATATTTAATATGCTTCAGTTTAGTTTCCTAACATGTTTTCTCCCCATTTTCTCTCATATTTCTACGTTTTCTCAAAGAGGTTAAGTGTTTGAAGAAAGTAAGTGCCATTCAACGGATCAAATATGATGATTATCGAAATATTTATTTTTTCTTCTACCTTTGTGATTCTAATTTTTGTTAATTTAAAATTGTATGAATATTTTTCAACTTTCTTTCCCTTTCACATACATTATTCCATCTAATTTCACACACATTATTTTTAGAATTAAATATTATTTAAATCAACTCATAATTAGTTGTTATTATACTTGCATATTCTCATTGTTTTACACCTATATAATAACCATATATAATCAAATATCATATTTTAATATCATTTATTTTCACTAAAAATATAAATTATTGATAATACAATATTTAGTTAATAATAAAATGATGACAAAATTTATTTATTTTTTCCATTTTATACATTTGTAGCGGTTAATAAACTACTACAAATGTGAACAAGAATTTGAAAACACGGCAAAAATTTTGCAAAAAAATGACGGGAACATTTTGCAGCGGTTTACAACCGTTACAAATATCAAAAAATTTGAAAAAAGGAGACAAATTTTTTTTCCAAAAAAAATGGCAGGAATAAATTGTAGCAGTTTACAACTTCTACAAATATGAAAAAGAATTAAAACTGGCAGTAAAAATTTTTTCCAAAAAATGGCAAGAATATTTTATAGTGGTCATATAACCGCTACAAAATAATTTTAAAGTTTGGCGCATTTTTTATATAATTAGTAGCAGTTTACTAACAGCTACAAGTTTGGTCAACTTCACTATGTAACGGTTTGTTAATCGCTACTAATGTCTCACATATGACGTCAGCTCAGCCTTATATAGTGGCGGTCATTTGAAACCGCTACAGATACAGTAGTGATCAAGCCATATGTAGTAGCGGTTTCTGTTAACCGCTACAAATTGGCTTGCAACGGTGTATTTTGTAGCGGTTTTTGTAACCTCTGCTAATGCCATTTGTAGCGTCTAAAACCGCTACAAATACACAATTTTAACCGTTACAAATGGTCTTTTTTTTTCAACTCCCTTCACAATTCTTCACACCAAAATATGATTTAGAGATGGAGAGAGAGTGGGGAGAATTTATAGGAAGTAAGAAGAAGAAGGAGCAAAGTTCTTGAGGTTAGTTCTCTAGTTCTAACTTTGGTTTTTAGTAAAGTTGTAGTTTTAATCTAGAAAATTAGGGAATAAATTCCTATATTTGTTTTTAGGCCTCCATTGCATTTAAAATGCTTAATGAGGTCAAAACATGGTAGAAAATAATTTTTTGAATCAAAAGACCCAAATGGTGGAAGTTGGGAAAAATCCCAAATTTCAGTTTTTCTGGAATCAGTCACTTGTGGTCATTATTTTATATATCAAATGAAGTCCTAAAATCATTAAATTTTACATGGTTAAATTAGACATGTAGGGCTTTCCATTGATATAAAATTTGTAACATTTTGAGTTCTGTACAAGTAGAAACAAATTCTTGAAGTTGGGTCACGTTTTTGGAAGATAATTTGAATAGTGGTTGGAAAAATGAAAACTGGTATTGACTTAGGAATTTCGAGTTAAAGGAGTTATTTTTCCTTGAAACTAGACATGTAAAGGGTTTGATTCAATTTTTTTCGGAATTAATTATATTTTTTCAAAGTTACCGAAAAATCTAGGTAGAAATGCTGGAATTCCGTTTTAAAAGAAATAAAATGGTATAATTGGAATAACAAATCCACCAAGGGTAAAAAGGTCAACAGTGGCAAAGATATCTCTTAGGATATTATTTGTAAAGGAAATAATGCGATGATACTATTATAAGATATCCGGGGAAATCAGGAATCAGTTGCGAAAGGAGAATGTACTGCTAGCTACGCAAACCAAGGTACGAACGCATAATGTAACTCTAACTCACTCTTGCGTGTCTTGTATGCTTATATGTGATAGAATGATTCATAGAGTCATGGAAAAGACTAGATCTTGGGCCATGTACCGTGGCTAAGACTCAGTCTTAAGTCACTTGTTTATATACATCTAGCTTTATGTGGGTTATAGTCATAATAATCTTTGTAGGGTTGTTTTCCTAGCATTGAGGACACAAAAAGTCGTGGCACTAGTGAGTGCAAACGTTGTTGATATTACATTTTCTGTGTACTATGTTTTATTGCGTTGTGAACATTACATTTGCTGTGTGTTGGGTTCTATTTATTGTTGTAACATTACATCTGCTATGTGCTATGTATGATTGATGCTGATATGTAATGAATATTTGTCATATATATTGTTTATATTTGAGCATGAGGTTAACTATTACCCGAGATGTCATGGGTATTGAAAAAAAAATTGACCCTAGCTTCAGGATCGATGAAAAGGGTAAGCAAGACGCGTGAGGACTCGTTAGGAGTTTTAATATTTTGGGATGTATTTATACTATTAAATACTTTGTATCTATATATTTGGATAATTGTATTGATATTCCCTCAACCGGATACACCGCAAATAGTTTAAGTTATAGCCACGTATCAGTTACTCATCCGCCCAACCCAATTTATACGCTCGATCACTCCACTCTAATGATATTCTTATATTTCGCTTATTAATGTACATAATGGGTAACATTGAATTAGGGTGTTACGGTGTCACTTTATCTCGTGCATTTCATCAAGTACTTTATATGCCCCCAAATACTAATATATATAAGAATAAACAAGATTAATCATTGAAATTTCCCAACAACCTTCTTTTCAACATTATAATAAAATTATAAAGTTTCCAAATTTCACATCCTTACAAGTCGAAAATTAAAAGTTAATCAATCATCTAGACACACAACTACTACTTCTACTTCCATATCCTTTATACCAATACCTTCTAATCCAATACAAGAACCAAGCTTAATTTACGTTCCCACCTCTCTTCTAGGATATACAAATAAAATCTGTGCATAACTTAATATATAAAAAATCATTTCATAACTCTTAATATATAATTGTCTTGACCTGTTAGCAAAAGCTCTACTTCCAATAGAATAACATGAAAATCAAACTATAACATGAAAATCAAACTAACACATATATGTAAAAATTATGAAACAATTTCATCACATCTTGATTTAAAACTTTTAGTTGCCTTGAGTTAAATAAAAATAAACCATATTATGCAGTAAATGACACAACTTAGGTTGTGTTCTCTTAAAGAGCTTTTTATTTAATTCCTAGACTAAACTAAGTGACAAAAACATTGAAAGGGGTTTAAAATTTGGTTTTTATGTTTATTTTTAATGATGGAAAATAACCTAAAGTACTAATTTTTTAGGGTTTGTTTGCCCTCAAACCAAACAAACCCTGAGATTTTGGATAAAACGATGAATGAAAGTATGAAATTGGATTTAGGGAAAGATATGATGGAATGTTCCTTGGAAGTGAACCTGTGGCTATTCTAGCTTGCTTAATGATATGAGAGTTAATTAATTCATCAAGTCTAATTAAAAACCCCAAACACGGTTTGAGTCAAATGATTCTTAACAATATAATTGTCCTAAACACTAGATAATAACTACTTATAAAGGAACTTTTAAAAACCACTTGGTGTTTAATTTAAATTGAGTTAATAAAATTCTCTAATGCAAAAAGCTCATGGAGACATCAATAGCAATACAAATCAATTACCATACCTAACAACATGTTAGGTAAAACAATTTCAATGAATGTAAATGGAAATATATAAAATTAAAACTCAGGTCTTACAATTCAATTGAAACCACAATAATCTAACTAACATAATAACGCATAATCTCAATCCAAATTCAAATGAAAATAATTTCTAATGAAGGAAAATCATCAAGTTCAAGAGAAAATTAATTAGCAAGCAAATACTCCCCTAATTGAAGCTCTCAAGCTTAAGCCATAGCATCCACTCCAAGAAGCACCAGAAAATTTAGCAACTCATGGTTGCAGCCACAGCTCCTTCAAAACATGGAGAATCCATGGAATGAGACCATAGAAGAAGAAAAAGAGGACGGAGGCGAATCTGGTGGTGAAGGGTAGTCTCCCTGATTTTCTCCGATCAATTCCTCTCTTTTATTTCCAAATCTCCGCCAAAAAAATTGCTCTTATTTCCCCCCCTTTTTAAATATTGGCCAAATCCCCATAAGCTTGCGGCTCAATTTCTTCCACCAAGCCACAAGCTTTCTAACCCAATTGCCAATAAAAAAACACTGCAGTTTTTTCCCCCTTTTAGTCCTCCAAAAGCTATCTTTTTTAACTTTTCGGTCCTTGTTTGACATTATCATCAACTAATTTCATCTCCAACTTTCCTAAAGTGACCTAGAAGGCTACAGTGCAAATCAAAATTTAGGTAGCACCTTATATTCTAAGGAAATCAACCCAATTAATAGCAATTGCAATATCTATGGAAATATTACTCTTTTAAGGGCCCGTTTGGAATAACGATGGTAGATGTGTTTTTTTTTTTTTTTTTTGTTGATGGACTTTTTTCTATTAGTCGGATTGTTGATGTGATATGTGTTTGGAATACAATGGCGTAAGTGACTTTTTTTTTTTTTTATGGGCATTTGTTTGGTATAGCGTTTGAAAAGTCAATTGAGATGAAAAATGACCGAAAATGGCATGAATGTTATTGAATACTACGTATACATACTACACAAAGGGCGGATCTTGGAATAAATGTTTGGGGGCTAAATATATGTTCATTAACTAATTAAGGAAAAAAATATTTAGGGGGCCAAATGTATAAATTTTGGGACAAATGTATATATTTTTAGGCCAAATGAATAAATTTTGTTTAAAAAAATCCATTTTATATTAAATATTTAGGACAATTTTTTTTTTTTTTTTGGGGGGGGGGGGGGCCATGGCCCCTAGCCCGAGAAGCTTGTTGGTTCTCGAAGAGATTTTGATGATTGCCAACAACGTGAACGAAGAATGAGGATTTGCTCTCGATGTTGGAAAACCCCGAGTGAGAGCAAACCTCGAGGTTTCTGGGAAAACCTCGAGGTTTGGCCTTATGAGGGAAGTATCGGGGTTTTGTATTCTAACTTGAGAAAACTTGGTTTCATAAAGATATGTGAAACCTCGAGGTTTATTAAGAAACCTCGAGGTTTTGATCTTCCGAGAAAACCCGGTTTCACACCAAGTTGTGAAACCTCGAGGTTTACCTCAAAACCTCGAGGTTATGCCTTGGCGCCAAACTAAGGATTTTAAAATTATATGAGAAACCTCGAGTATTATCAGAAACCTCCAGGTTTCTGGCTTCCAGAGAGCTAATGGTTTTCAGCGAACTTGAAAACCTCAAGGTTTCCCTTGAAACCTCCAGGTTTGTGTTTTGGGTCAAAACAAACAACCTTGTCATTTGGGCAAAACCTCGAGTATTTCAGAAAACCTCGAGTATTGTGGCAACCCGAGAGCAAATGAAATTGCACTCATTCTAAAACCTCGAGGTTCCTTGAGAAACCTCCAGGTTTGGTTACATCGCGTCTTTGTTGGGTTTCACACATGATGTGAAACCTCGAGGTTTGGAGCAAACCCAAGGAACCTTCATGATTGCAACATTATAAACCTCCGGGTTTAATGATAAACCTCCAGGTTTGAGGTTTTGATGTAAAAACATGTTCAAGCTTAAATGAGCAAACCTCGAGGTTTGTGAACAAACCTCCAGGTTTCTGGACGTTGTTTGAAATTCGAACTTAACGATTTTGCTATACCTTCATGTTTGATCTCAATGCTTTCCATGATTATTCCTTATTAGTACTAGATATGTTTAATCATCTTTTTAGTGAGTTTCGCACAGATCAAGGAAGTTTTACGGAAGGTTTAAAGCAAAAGCAAAAGTGATGTCGAACATTAAATGCTCAACCCGAAACTTGCATCCTTTTGGTTAATCCATCGTACACGGTTGCAAAGCATTAAAGAATGATTTCTACATTAAGCAACATCCTCTCCAACGGATTAATTTGCGAGAGAGTCAACTCGACCATCCAACCACTGGACTAAGTGAGTTTCGAAAGAGAAGAAGACCTAAGTAGCTCACAACTTCGTGGATCATCTCCAACTGAGTCCTCGATTATCAATGCAACGGTCAATTAATCTTTGTCTAGCTATAAATAGAGCTGCATTCAATTCTTCTCAACAACTACAACAACTGAAAACGCACAAGCATTCAAGTTTCTTAACTACCTTTCAGTTTTTCACTTGTATTCTCTGTCTTTTGACATTATAAGCTTCAGTGTTTATTATCATCTACTCTAGAGAGAGCTTTATCGTAAATCATTTATTGAAAAGAATCACAAGTCAAGGGGACTTGGTGATTTGGGAGTTCATTGATTACAACTTGTAAGGGGGAGTGAGTTCTAGAGAGAGAACTACTCTTTGAGTACATAGTGTGTAATCTTTGTGATAGTGAAAAACCCGCAGAGTGCGGGATTTGGATGTAGGTCAAGTTGTTAAGACCAGAACCAAGTATAAATTCTACGTGTTCAGCTATTCTTCTCTCTACTGTTCATCTCTGTTTTTGTTATCTAAAAACGAGCAGATTCCAAAGTTTTTAAAATACCCAATTCACCCCCTCTTGGGTATATAGCTCCACTTTCGGCTTCGTTTGTACATACATACATATATATGTATGTATGTGCATGCATACATACCAGTTTCACCTCTTTGTGTGCGAGCTAATTAAAGGTGACACTATGTTTAAGAAATGTCAGTCTAATTAATCTACCAGTTTAAGGGATTAATGTTTCTGCTTTTGCTGCAAAAACATTTTCTCTGCCACACTCACATAAAAGTAAGTGGATCCCACTAATATTTTCTCTTTCTCCTCTTTATAATGGGGTCCACTCACTTTTATATGAGTGAGGCAGAGAAAATGTTTCTGCAGCAAAAGCAGAAACATTAAACCCCCAATTTAGTCACCATTATAATTTTTCAATGTTAGTAATCGTCGGCTTTCATAATCTTAAATAATCATTAAGCAAGTTAATGACATTTAAACCACACATTTGCTTGTGTTCATGACACTAGTGCAAAAAAGGCTTTTAAGACCGGACAAAAGAGGGTCGTAAGACCAGGACATGCGACCGGTCTTGTTCCGATCGGTATTAAAAGTCTACCATTTAAGACCGGACTCGAACCGGTCTTAAAGAAACTATTTTAAGACCGGACATTTAAAAACGTCGGTCTTAAAAAGTTGTACTAAATAAAGCCGAAATATTTTTTGTTCGGTCCTAAAGCTCAACTTTTAAGACCGGCCAAAAAATAGGCCGCTCTTAAAAGATCGGAATTATAAGACCGGACAAGACACATACGGTGCGAAAAATAGCGGCTTCTAAGACCAGGCGACTAATTATACACGGTCTTAAAAGACTGACTTTCAAGAGTGGATGATAAATACATCCGGTCTTAAAGATTTTGATTTAAGACCGGACGTCTAAATATCCGGTCTTAAAAGACCAACTTTTAAGACCGGGTTTAATATCAAAACTCAAAAGTCGTCGACCTTTAAGACCCGGTCATATAATTACATCTGGTCTTAACAAGTGAACATTTAAGACCGGCTTATTATTTTCGGCCTAAATTTTCCCGAATTTTTCCCTATTTGTTCTTCCCGATTATATATATACACAAATCCACCACCCAATCCAAGACATAAAAGCGATACTTTAAGCTACAAGCTATGAACAATTATTTGAATAAATTGAATTGGAAAAAGAATGCAAATATTATTCACCATGAGCTATTTGGTCTCTTAATTAATGATTACTATGACTACAACACCTAAATTAATTCATACAATAAGATAACTTACTTACAAATACAATAAGTTACAAGTACAACATACATGCGCCCAAAATAATATTCACCATGCCTTCATCGATTCCCCCATCCAACAACGTAACATCCTCTTATATAACATGCCCCTTTGGATCGGATCCCGCCACAAAAATAAAACAAGAACAAAATTCATAGTCAGTGACATTAACTATGAACATAGATAGAAGGAATATAATATATATAGTTAAAGCCTTAAAGTCTTCAAAGAAATCTGCATATGAATATTACCTTATGAATTGACTCTTTTATAAAGTGATATCTTCCCATATCCCTTCTTGATGATCACTTCTTATGCGGGTTCATTATCCGCTTCATCTTCTTCGTTCATGTCAGGTAGACCCCTTGAAAAAGGAGTACTCTCGGGAATACCATAATTTGAATTAATTTCCTCATCAATATCAATGACCCTCTTTCCTTGGAGAGCTACTGAGACCACATTTTATTTTCTTGATCGGTGATATAGAACACTTGTTTTGCCTGGTACGCCATAATAAAAGGTTCATCTCCAAAACTTCTACCATTGACATCGACTAATGTAAATCCTAGCCGATCGATCTGAACACCATTATTGAAATTAACCCACTTGCATTTGAAAATGGGAAATCTAATTTTCACATAGTCCACCTCCCAAATCTCTTCAATAACCCCATAATATGGCATGACTGCCAATAAAGGGCTCTTGTCTTTCGAACTGGAGAAGTGCATAGATTCAGCCTCTAACATAACACCACTGTTCTAGACTGTGCTCATATCATCTAGGGACTTCGTGTAAAATGTATAACCATTGATCACATATGAATTCCAACTTATGACATCAACCTCAGGACCACCGCTAACCATTTGATTGTATCAAACACATTCCTCTCCCTCGACCTTTTGTTTGAACCATTTTGCAAAAGTTCGTTATGCTCCCTAATCAACCTTTGTTTGGTCATTCGATGATTTTCTTTCCTTAAATGCTTTGCTTTATGTGCAGCTATGCTTCGGCTTAAACTTCATCGACGTTATTCAAGATGTATAAGTAGACTTGTGACAATTCATCGGGATCCACACTCTTTACGGAAGCCCTCGTCTACCCCATCAAGCATCGACGTTTTGGAAGCCCAATATATGTTACTTTGGCCAAATAATCTTGACAAAATTCCATGGCTTCTTCGAAACATATTTCGAACAATCGATGCTTCCGTCGTATGCGTTCTTCACGTACCCTTTTAGGAATTTCATAGATCTTTCAATTGAGTACATCCACCATAAATGGATAGGGCCGCACATCTTTATCTCCCTCACTAGATGAACAATTAGATGAACCATGATGTCAAAAAATGTAGGAACAAAAAGCTTCTCAAGGTGGCACAAGATAAGATATCCTTCATTCTCCAATTCATCCAACTTTTCAATCTCGAAAACTTTACCACAAAGCGCATTGAAGAAGACACAAAGTCTAGTCAAACGACCGAAGATCATATTCGGCGATGCCTCGAATAGCTATTGGGAGTAGATGTTGCATCAAGACATGACAATCATGAGACTTTTGGCCTACTAATTTCAAGTCCTTCATCGATACAAGCCTCTTCAAATTTGAAGAATACCCGTGGGAACTTTTGTGCCATGTAAACACTCACAAAACTTCGTTTCTCATCCTTAGACAAAGTATGAGAAGCTAGGGGGACAATAAGTTCTCTTCCCATCGGCCTTGGATGTAACTCTTCGCGTATTCCCATTGCTATCGGATCCAATCTTGCCTTCACACCATCCTTGGAACTACCTTGTATGTTGAGAAGCGTCGACAATACTATCACATACGTTTTTCTCCACATGCATGACATCAATCTTTGTGTCTCACATCAAGATTGTGCCAATATGGAAGATCGAAGAATATAGATCTCTTTTTCCATATATTTGTTTCTTTTCTACTCTTTGCGAGTCTTACCGAATACGACATTGATATTTTTCACCTTTTCATAAACTTGCTCCCAAGTATATGCCACCGGAGCATCTTCATACTCTTGGCCACCAAAAAAGGCTTTCTTGATTGACGATATGGGTGGCCCCGTCTAAGAAATCTCCTATGTCCAAGATAAACCGTCTTTCTTCCATGTTGAAGTTGATGGTAGCGTGTGCCTTCTTCACAAACCGGACATGCTTTATGGCCTTTTACACTATACCCCGACAAGTTCCCATATCTTTGGGAAGTCGTTTATAGTACAAAATATCATGGCTCGCATTTTAAACACCTCCTTCTTGAAAGAGTCAAAAACATCAACACCTTCGCCCACAACTCCTTCAAGTCTTCGATTAAGGGTGAAGGTAAACATCAATGTCATTTCCGGGTTGTTTCGGTCCCGAAATCAACATAGACTGACATGATGTACTTTCGTTTCATGCATAACATTGGAGATAAGTTGTAAATAATCGTAGTACGGGCCATGAACTATGTATGCTGCTAAGGCTTCCATATGGATTCATGCCATCCGTGCTAAGGGCAAGCCTAAGGTTCCTAGGTTCTTCGCCGAAGTTCAGAAATAATTGATCGATTTTCTTCCATTGAGAAGAATCGGTAGGATGTCGAAGGTTTCCATCGAAATCCTCTCATCTCGCATGCCACCTCAAATTTTTTGCATCATTTTCATTAGCAAACAACCGCTTGAACCTTGGTATGATTGGAAGATACCACAACACTTTTGCGAGGCCCCTTATTTGACTTGTACCTTGGGGTTTCACATTTCGGACAATTCTGCTCCTCTTCAAACTCTTTTCTATACAACACGCAATCATTCGGGCATGCATGGATCTTTTTGTACTCCATCCCCAGTGGACAAAGTATTTTCTTAGCATCATAGTATCGATGCGGTAACACATTATCATCCGGAAGCATGTCCTTAAAAGCCTCAAGCATTTCTGAAAAACTCTTGTCGCTCCATCCATGACGTGCCTTCAAGCTTACCAATTTCAATACAAACATTCAACAATTGGTATTTTTTACACCCACGGTATAGAGGGGTCTACGCATCACGCACATATTCATGTAATGTTAATAAAATTAAAAAATAAATCAACTTATTATGTCTTGAAAATATGAAATAATTTTAGTCTTTATTTTTATAAAAAGAGCTTAATTGATATAAACGTTGATAATATAAATTAGGCAATTTGATGATGTTAGTTCTCTATGTGGTTTTGATGATAATTAACAATTGTAAACATACATTGAAGTTTATCTTTGGCAAGATGGAAAACCTACTGTCAAAGCAACACTCGAGTATTCATTCTAATACTCGAGTATTGACTTGACAAAGAGTTGCTCAAAAATCATTACACGAGCAATACTCAAGTATTGGAGACAATACTCGAGTATTGACTTGACCGAGAGCACTCCAAGTTTTTGACCCTGAGCCAAACTCGAGTATTAACATGAATACTCAAGTATTGAACATACAGAGAGGTATCAATAATTTATTATATATACTCATATTCATTTAGATATACTTAGTAGAATTCTATATAGATTTCTATATAAAAATCTACTTTGTATAAGTATATATGATATGAATTCTAGTGATTCAAAAATCTCTTTATAACAATATAAAAATAGAGCTTGTCACCTTATGAAAACTCGAGTATTGGGTTTACATACTCGAGTATTGAACTTTCACAAAGCTTTCATATTTAACATGTGTTTATGAATACTCAAGTATTCATTTGAAAACTCAAGTATTGTATTGTCAAAGTTTTTCAAGCACCTAGAATACTCGAGTATTAGTATCCACACTCGAGTATTGGACCGACGAAAGACTACAAGCTTTATGCATATATTGAATACTCAAGTATTCATTCCAATACTCAAGTATTGAGTTTTTCACAAAGTTTTTCAAAATGAATGAATACTCGAGTATTGATTATGGAAACTCGAGTATTGGACATACAGAGAGCTTTCATCTCTGACAACAATTTTGAACACTCAAGTATTCATTTCAATACTCAAGTATTGACTTGGGAAAGACTTCACAAATAAATGAATACTCGAGTATTGATTTAGACACTCGAGTATTGGGCATACAGAAAGCTTTACCCTTTGTCAATGATTTGAACACTCAAGTATTGAAGTCAATACTCAAGTAATGAGGTTTTGAACTTAAACTTATTTTCATATTAAAAGTTCAAAACTCGAGTATTGATTTGGACACTCGAGTATTGACCTCACTTCAATGATAAAGTCCAAAGTCAAAACTCGATGATTCCTCTCTGGAAGATGAATACTCGAGTATCATAATGAATACTCAAGTATTGACTTAAGTGCACAGTGACACACTCGAGTATTGATAAACACACTCGAGTATTGAAGGCTAAGTTTGAAAATCAAACTAGACGAATTTGTGAATCCTTAGTCTTTGAACATAATATCTTCCAGGATTATTCTCTACTATTCCCTGCTATGTTTAACCATCTTTTTAGTGAGTTTCAGACCGCTTAAAGAATTATTATTGAAGATTAAAAGGAAAAGCAAAAGGTGATGTCGAACATTAAATGCTGAACCCGAGACTCTTGCATACTTTTGCTTAATCCATCTGCACACGATTGCAAAGCATTAAAGAATAATTTCTACAACAAGCAACTGCTATTCCAACGGACAAATTCGAGAGTCAACTCGATCATCTAACCAGTCAGGTTAGGTGAAGATTGGAGAGAGAAACATGTCTAAACCATATGCTAATCTTGGTGATCTTCTCCAACGGATTTATTGGATAGCAACGGTCATTTAATGATCTCTGAGTATAAATAGGACTGCATTCAAGTCTCTACAACAACCACAACAACTGAAAACGCACAAGCATTCAAGTTTCTCAACTACCTTTCAGTTTTCACTTGTATTCTGTCTTTTGACATTATAAGCTTCAGTGTTTATTATTATCCACTCTTAGTGAGAGTTTTTATCTACAAATCATTTATTGTAAAGAATCACAAGTCAAGGGGACTTGGTGATTGGGTTCATTGATTACAACTTGTAAGGGGGAGTGAGTTCTAGTGAGAGAACTATCTCTTGAGTACGAGTGTGTAATCCTTGATATAGTGGAAATCCCGAGTGTCCGGGACTGGACGTAGGTCAAGGAGTTAGACCGAACCAGTATAAATCTTTGTGTCTAGCTATTCTTCTCTACACCATCTGTTCCTTTGTTTTGTTGCACAAAAAAGAGCAAAACGAAAAAAGTTGTGAAATCCCCAATTCACCCCCCTCTTGCTGATTTAGCTCCACCTTCATTTGGTATCAAAGCAAGGTCTTCTCTAAAGAGCTTAACATATCGAGAAGGATCCAATGGAAGGCATTCTACCCGATGGAGCTTCAATCACCAGACCTCAGTGTTTTGAGAGAACATTACTCATTCGGGAAAGCCAAATTCAAGGTGTTCGTAATGGCTACGAGTATGGTCTCTGGAGAGTTTTTGAACGAGGAAACTACGCTCCAACTGTCCTGGAAGATGGTCTCAGGGTTCCAAAGGAAGAAGAAGATTATGGTGATAATGACAGAAGAAATGTCACACTCAACAGTAAGGCGGTTCTCCTTTTGCAAAGTGCTCTTAGTCAACAAGAATATTTCCGCGTTTGCAACTTAACTTCTGCTAAAGCCATGTGGGACGCTCTTGAAATTGCTCATGAAGGAACCGTTGGAGTTAAGCAAAATAGAGTCAACACTCTAATGACGAGAATATGATCTCCTCCGTATGAAGTCTCGGAGAATCTATTGGTGATTTCAGTGAGATTCACTCATCCGATCAATCAACTTGCCGCATTGGGCAAAGAGTATGAGCAACCTTGTCCAAGTAAGGAAAATCCTCAACATCCTCAATAAGGAATGGGAAGCCAAAGTTACGCCATTGAAGAAACTCGTGGAGATTCTATGGCATCTCAAGGCAACCCTTTTTGGGAGCCTTTCTCGAGTATGAAGCCAAGCTCAAGTTCAAAAAGGGACTTGATGAAGTCCATGGCAAAAATAAGGGAATTGCCCTTAAAGGCATCAAAGAAACTAAGGAATCGAGATGATGATGAAGATCCAGGACGAAGATGAGGGATTGGTATGATGGTCCGGAGATTCAAGAAATTCTACAAGAAGGACCAAGGTTTCAAGAAGTTTCACAAGGGTAGCTCAGCCTATGAGGCAAAGAAGCCAATCATTTGCTACGAGTGTGAGAAGCTGGCCACATCAAATCGAATGCCCCAATCGAAGAACAAAGACAAAGAAAAGAAGAGGTTCAACATGATTCAAAAGAAGGCATATGTCTCGGTATTTGGGGAGATAGTTCATCGATGAAGATGATGAGGATGAGGAAGAACAAGCAAATGTATGCTTAGTTTTTGAAGAAGAAGAACATCGTATCAACCTCGAAGAGGTATATGATTGCAAACCACCTTATGATGAATTATTTCTTGAATATATGGTGTAATCGAGTTTGAAAAACTTTTGAAAAATATTTCAAATTGAAAAACCGAAATCTTACTCTTGAATTTCAAGTTGAAAAGTTTTCCTCTTCGAGAAAATATTGCTTGTGAAGATTGTCGATCTGAAGAAAAGAATTCATATCTTACAAAGGCACTTGAGAAATTCACTAGAGGAAGTGAAATGCTCAATGTCATTTTGAAACAACAAAGATTTATAAATGACAGATCAGGAGTTGGCTACAAACCTAATTTTGATAAAAAGAAAGGAAGAAAGAAGTCTGGTGAAAAATCCTATATGAATTATTTTACAAAATCAGTCCATTCTTCAAACCCATTTGCACACTGTAATTACTGCAACAGAAAGGGTCATGCTACTTCTTCCTGCTTTCATAAGAAGGAAAGAAAGAGTAAACCCATAGGAAATTATCAATGGGTGCCAAAGGGATCTTACAAGATTCCTAAGACACAAACTAACCCCAAAGGACCCAAGAAAAGATGGGTACCTAAGGCCCGATTATTTGTGTCTTGCGAGGTTTGCCTAAGAGCATCAAAATCCAACAAATGGTACATTGATAGTGGATGCTCTAGGCACATGACGGGATCAATCCAAATTTGCCTCAATCAAGCCTAAGGATGGTGGCAAGGTAACCTTTGGTGGAGATCAATCCGGAAAGATTCTTTGGAGTTGGTGAAATTGGCAACAATGAAGGACCACTAATCAAAGATGTCTACCTAGTCGAAGGACTTTGCCACAATCTCCTCAGTGTAAGCCAAAGCACAGATAAAGGTAACTTAGTTATCTTCGATTCAGAGGAGTGCTTGATTGTGAGTAAGGATATACTCCCTTTAAAAAACATAAAATCAAAAGCTTTATTTAGAGCTCCTATAGATGGTAATTGTTATACACTTAGTCTCTCTAGTAATGGGTCTGTTTCTGAAAAATACTTTGTCCGTAACTTGGATGAAAGTTGGCTTTGGCACAAGCGATTAGCTCATGTCAATATGATTCAACTTGACAAATTAATTAAAAAGGATCTGGTGATTGGTGTTCCTAAACTACATTTTAAAAATAACATGCTTTGTGATGCTTGTCAAAAAGGAAAACAAACCAAATCATCATTCAAATCTAAAAACGAGATTTCAACTAATAGACCCCTTCAATTGCTTCATATGGATCTAGTTGGACCAGCTAGAGTGAAAAGCCTTGGAGGCAATCTTTATACTTTGGTCATAGTTGATATTTCTCAAGATTTGCATGGGCTATATTTTTATCCTCTAAAGATGAAACATTTGATCAGTTTGTTGTTTTTGCCAAGAAGGTCCAAAACAAGAAAGGATTCTCTATTTCAGGAATCAAAACTGATCATGGAGGAGAATTCGAAAACAATGCATTTGCTGAGTTTTGTGACAACATGGGAATAGTCCACAACTTCTCGCCCAAGAACTCCCCAACAAAATGGTGTTGTGGAAAGAAAGAATCGAGTTCTCACTGAGATGGCAAGGACCATGCTGAATGAGAACAACACTTCTCAAGTATTTTGGGCTGATGCAATGAGCACCGCATGCTACATCTCAAATCGGGCATACCTCCGGAAGAAGTTGGACAAGACTTCCTATGAGCTGTACAAAGGAAGAAAACCCAATCTAGCTCATCTGCATGTGTTTGGATGTAAATGTTTCATCCATAACAATGGTAAGGATAACTTGGGAAAATTTGATCCCAAAGCAGATGAAGGTATATTTCTGGGTTATTCAAATAGAAGTAAAGCTTATAGAATCTTTAATACTCGTACTCGCATTGTTGAAGAATCTATGCATGTTGTTTTCTGTGAATCCAAGTCTGATAAAACTATGGATGATGATGAAGGAAGTATCTTCAAAAATCAATTCTTTTCAAAAACTACTCCTGCTTCTATTGAAAATCCTGAAAAAAATTTTGAGACTGATCCTCAAAACAATGTCGAAAATCCTGATCAGACTCAACCTAGAGCTTGAAATTTATTAGAAATCACCCTTTAGACCAAGTTATAGGTGATGTTAATCAAGGAGTAAGAACCAGAAATAGCACTTTAAATGAAGTAACTTTTACAGCGTTTATATCGCATATTGAACCCTCAAAGATTGATGAAGCCCTTTCAGACAATGATTGGGTAATAGCAATGCAAGAGGAGTTACATCAATTTGATAGAAATCAAGTTTGGGACTTGGTACCTAGGCCCAAGGACCATCCAAATCATTGGCACTAAATGGGTATTCAAAAACAAACGAGATGAGTCTCGCTATCATTGTCCGCAACAAGGCAAGACTTGTTGCCAAAGGCTATAATCAAGAAGAAGGAATTGATTATGAAGAAACTTATGCTCCGGTGGCAAGATTGGAAGCCATAAGAGTTCTTCTTGCCTTTGCTGTGTAAAAAACTTTAAACTCTATCAAATGGATGTGAAAAGTGCTTTTCCGAATGGTTTTATTCAAGAGGAAGTTTATGTAGAACAACCTCCGGGTTTTGAAAATGTCCATCATCCAGATCATGTATATCGTCTCAAGAAGGCCCTATATGGTCTTAAACAAGCTCCTAGAGCTTGGTATGAGCGATTAAGAAAATTCCTTCTTGATCAAGGTTTTATTAGAGGAAAAGCGGATACAACTCTCTTCATAAAGAATAATAAGCTTAATGAAATCTTAATTGTACAAATATATGTTGATGATATTATATTTGGTGCCTCTAATGATGCCTTGTGTGAAGAGTTTGCTAAGAATATGCGGGGAGAATTTGAGATGTCTATGATGGGAGAGCTCAATTACTTTCTTGGCCTGCAAATTAAGCAAAAGAAGGATGGGATCTTCATATCTCAAACCAAATATCTCAATGATCTACGAAGAAGTTTGGGATGAATCATTGTAATGGGAGTGATACTCCTATGAGCTCAACTGCTTCATTAGATGCTTGATGAAGAAGGAACGGACTTCAACATCACAAAATATAGAGGAATGATTGGATCATTACTCTACCTGACCGCAAGTCGCCCCGGACATCCAATTCAGTGTTGGAATGTGTGCAAGATTTCAATCTGCTCCTAAGGAGTCACATGCTGAGCAAGTTAAGAGGATATTCAGATATCTTGCGACACAAAAACACTTGGATTATGGTTTCCTAAAGGTCAACCCGAGCATTTAGTAGCATATTCAGATTCAGACCATGCCGGGTACAAAACTGATAGGAAGAGCACAAGTGGCCAATGTGAATTCCTTGGTGGCTCACTTGTGTCATGGTTCAACAAGAAACAAACAAGTGTGGCTGTGTCCTCCATTTGAAGCTGAATATGTAGCCACCTCTATTGTTGTGCACAAGTTTTGTGGCTCAAAAGCAATCATCGGGATTGGGAATCAACTTAAAAGAGATCCCAATACTATGCGACAACACAAGCACAATAAGCTTGGCCAAGAATCCAGTTCAACATACTCGGACCAAGCATATTGATGTAAGGCATCATTTCATAAGGGATCATGTTCAGAAGAGAGATGTGAAAGTCATGTTCATCCCAACTCATCTTCAACTTGCTGATATCTTCACCAAACCATTGGCCAAAGAACAATTTAATTTCATAAGAAGAGAATTGGGAATGGTAAATCCCAATGAATTGTAAGTATTTCATAATGTCAGTTCTGGTTTTGTTGAATGATAGAAACTAACTTAAGCATCGGAGCATGTAGACTTGTCTTTTGCAGGATGTTTAAGTAAATGCTAACAAAGAGGTGAATACTCGAGTGTAGAAGTAAATACTCGAGTATAGAGAAGTCAGAAAGCATCATCAAATTTTGGAGACGATGAATACTCGAGTGTATAAGTTGAATACTCGAGTATCCACAAGTCATAAAACAACCCAATGATAAAGAAGCTCAATACTAGAGTACGAGAGTCAATACTCGAGTATCCACCAGGCTGAGGACAATCAAATGCTGAAGAAATAGAATACTCGAGTGTGTAAGTTCAATACTCGAGTATTGGTCGAAGAAATTCAAAAGTTCACCTTACACTTTTGAAGTCCGGGTTAGCATTTGTTCCTCAATACCTGAGTGTGTAAGTGAAATACTCGAGTATTTGAGTTCAAAACTTCGAGTATTACCTTCAATACTCGAGTATTGGTTCGCCTATATATACAAACCCTATTCATGTTCTTCAACACTCGCTCTCACACTCAAGTTTGCCCTAGCCGTACTCTCTCCCACTCTCTGATTCTCGCGATTTTCGCCCAAATCCTTCTACCTAATCACTCCAATGGCCTCGAAATCACAATCCCAAGCCGTTGCTTCCTCGGATTCCAGCCAAGAAGGGACGAAATCCTGGTCTCCTCCTCCTCCTCCTCGACAACCAGTTGAAACATCATCTCCTCGCCCTTCTGATCGCCCAGTCAGGAAGAAGACTCGCTCTACTCGTCTTCGATACGGCATTGATAAATCAATCAGAGGCGTTCAAGGAGAAATCTCTGATGAAGAGTCTCCCTCGAAGAAGAAGAAGGAGTCCAGAAAGGGAGTTTCATTTGAACCATCTGTCAAGGAACCTGCCTCTCAGAAGAAGAACGCTCGAAGAACACCAAGTCGCTTTCCAAGAAAAGAAAGGAACTCGAACCGAAGAAAAGGAGAAGGTAAGGGAACTGATATTCCCAAACCAACAAGGGCGAACAAAGAGAGCATCTGTTCCTCAAGCTGGGGAATCCTCACATGGACCGGACCAAGAAGAAGAAGTTCCGCCCGTTATGAAGAATGCAATCTCGAGATATCCACAATCATCTCTCAGCCCCAAGTGATTTTACGGTGGATTCCATCCCTCCCTCCAAACCAAAATGTCAAGTTCAAGGATTCTTATTCACACAAGGGTTTTTGTGCTGTCGTTGCAGTGAATTTGGAGAGTCTTCTACAAGAATGCAATGTGGATCTATCTCCCTGGCTTGCACCTTACAACTCCTTTACATCTATTGCCTCTCCTTATAATCCTCATTTAGTGAGATTGTTTTACTTCAATATGCAATCTGATAACATTCTTAATTCTGATGGGGAATTAGTTGAGGAAAGAGTAACCACTAGTGTTAGAGGAATCAAATTCACCCTATCTGCTTCAATCCTCAACAATATTCTGAAAGTTGAAAATCCCCTCCTATTTTCACTCCCACTTATAGCAATGAGGAGATTTTTACCACTCTTGTCCCAAATAAGGAATTTCCGAAGACCAACGTTATACCCTTTCCTTCAAACCGCGGCTATGTCACCCATCAATAGGGTTCTTTGGTATATCTATTCCAGGAACTTTGTTCAAAAAGGAGGAAGTTTCTCACACTTCTCCTCGAGAGATTATAGGTTCTTCACTGCATTTGTGCGACAAAGATCCATTGAACATTGGTAGCTGGATTTTCCAGGAGATGATCCGCTTCAAATTTGCCTCCAGGCGACCTTCACACATACCATTTCCTTCACTCGTATCAGTTATCCTATTCTATCACAAGATTTGGTATGTTGGTCCTCCTGAGAGTATGAAGTATCCACCAATCTTTGGCAAGAGTTAGCTCAATTTGATGAAGCTTAACTTTCAGACAGAAGGCTCCGGTCAATCTCGGGCACCATCAAGATCTCAGCCCAGAGCTTCTCAATCAAGAGGACAGGAAGCTCAGTCTACTCCTCTCTCTCAGTCATCTCTGGCGACTGATCTTGAGTCAAGAATTAAGGCAATTGTGGATGCTGCCATTGCTTCTTTGAACATAAGAATGCAATTCGAACTAGGAAAGTTGGTCGATGTAAGGAGTGGTCATGATGAGATGATACATGCTCGGGAAGCAATAAAGGATCGTTGAATCAGCTCAGGGCAACTCGAAAGGAAGCAAGATGAGATGTCGATCACCTCCATGATCTAGACGCTCGGACTATCTACCATCTTGGTCACCTCAATTGCTACATGTGACAAGGTTGACCAGCTCTTCAAGCATCTTGGCATTGGCTCCTCCTCTACTTTTGGGTTTACAAGTGGCCCTGGATCTTCTCAACCCAAGCCTGACCCTGCGCCCTCCTCTTCCTTACCTTCATTCACCTTCACTAGCCCTCGGGTTCACACCTCATCCCCGAGCCATCCACTCCCATTCTCTCTTCCCCATGCCCGGCCTTACTCCCACCACTCGAGATTCTCCACACTACCCCTCCACCGAAATTTTCCAGTCTTTCTCCCTCCACCGAAATTCTTCATCTCACTCCATCCACTGAGGTTACGCCTCACTCATCTCCTCCTACTCCTCTTATTGATCCTATCTCTCGACCCCCACCATCTCGCTCCATCCACCTTTGAAGATGACAAAGGGGAGAGACTTCTAAGTAGGATTTGAGATTTGAGAGAGCTTTGGAAGAACTTAGAATAGTTTTCATGTTTAAGCTTCTTGTGTTTTGGTCATTTTGTAATTGTGCACACTGATTTTCTGCTATGAAATGCTTTAAGAATTTTATCCTTCTTCCTTGCTCTTCTTTGATTCATGAATGATATTCTATGTTCACTTGGATTTCAAAATGTCACTTCAATGAATACTTGAAACTCAAATGTACTCAACTTGAAAATGATGCAATCTCTCACAAATCTTGGAAATGTGGTTTACAAGTGTTGTCATCATCAAAAAAGGGGAGAATGTTAGTTCTCTATGTGGTTTTGATGATAATTAACAATTGTAAACATACATTGAAGTTTATCTTTGGCAAGATGGAAAACCTACTGTCAAAGCAACACTCAAGTATTCATTCTAATACTCAGTATTTACTTGACAAAGAGTTGCTCAAAAAATCATTACACGTAGCAATACTCAAGTATTGGAGACAATACTCGAGTATTGACTTGACCGAGCACTCCAAGTTTTTGACCACGAGCCAAACTCGAGTATTAACATGAATACTCGAAGTATTGAACATCTGAGAGAGGTATCAAGCTTGTCACCTTATGAAAACTCGAGTATTGGGTTTACATACTCGAGTATTGAACTTTCACAAAGCTTTCATATTTAACATGTGTTTATGAATACTCAAGTATTCATTTGAAAACTCAAGTATTGTATTGTCAAAGTTTTTCAAGCACCTAGAATACTCGAGTATTAGTATCCACACTCGAGTATTGACCAACAGAAAAGACTACAAGCTTTATGCATATATTGAATACTCAAGTATTCATTCCAATACTCAAGTATTGAGTTTTTCACAAAGTTTTTCAAAATGAATGAATACTCGAGTATTGATTATGGAAACTCGAGTATTGGACATCGAAGAGCTTTCATCTCGACAACAATTTTGAACACTCAAGTATTCATTTCAATACTCAAGTATTGACTTCGGGAAAGACTTCACAAATAAATGAATACTCAGTATTGATTTAGACACTCGAGTATTGGGCATACAGAAAGCTTTACCCTTTGTCAATGATTTGAACACTCAAGTATTGAAGTCAATACTCAAGTAATGAGGTTTTGAACTTAAACTTATTTTCATATTAAAAAAGTTCAAAACTCGAGTGTGATTTGGACACTGAGTATTGACCTCACTTCAATGATAAAGTCCAAAGTCAAAACTCGATGATTCCTCTACGGAAGATGAATACTCGAGTATCATAATGAATACTCAAGTATTGACTTAAGTGCACGATAAGGACACACTCGAGTATTGATAAACACACTCGAGTATTGAAGGCTAAGTTTGAAAATCAAACTAGGCAGATTTGTGAATCCTTAGTCTTTGAACATAATATCTTCCAGGATTATTCTCTACTATTCCTCGCTATGTTTAACCATCTTTTTAGTGAGTTTGACGCTTAAAGAATTATTATTGAAGATTAAAAGGAAAAGCAAAAGGTGATGTCGGAACATTAAATCCGAACCTGAGACTCTTGCATACTTTTGCTTAATCCATCCACGATTCGCAAAGCATTAAAGAATAATTTCTACAACAAGCAACCGCTATTCCAACGGACAAATTCGCGAGAGTCAACTCGATCATCTAACCATTTGGGTTAGGTAAAGATTGGAGAGAGAAACATGTCTAAACCATATGCTAATCTTGGCTGATCTTCTCCAACGGATTTATTGGATAGCAACGGTCATTTAATGATCTCTGAGTATAAATAGGACCGCATTCAAGTCTCTACAACAACCACAACAACCGAAAAGCACAAGCATTCAAGTTTCTCAACTACCTTTCAGTTTTTCACTTGTATTC
>JAFJYI010000081.1:0-5000 GCA_019022655.1 Acacia acuminata
CTGGGCCTGGGCCTGGGCCCTGGGCCAGGCTGAGCCCTGGGCCTAGGCCTAGGCCTGGGCCAGGCCCTGGGCCTGGGCCTGGGCCTGGGCCTGGGCCTGAGCCTGGGCCTGGGCAGGCCTGGGCCTGAGGCCTGGGCCTGGGCCTGAGCCCTGAGCCTGGGCCCTGGGCCTAGGCCTAGGCCTGGGCCTGGGCCCTGGGCCTGGGCCCTGGGCCACAGGCCTGAGCCTGGCCCTGGGCCTGGGCCTGGGCCACAGGCCTGGGCCTGAGCCTGAGCCCTGGGCCTGGGCCTGGGCCTGGCCCTGGGCCTGGGCCTAGGCCCTGGGCCTGAGCCTGGGCCCTGGGCCTGGGCCTAGGCCTAGGCCTAGGCCCTGGCCCTAGGCCTGGGCCTGAGCCTGAGCCTAGGCCTGGGCCTAGGCCTAGGCCTGGGCCTGGGCCTGGGCCTGAGCCCTGAGCCTGGGCCTGGGCCCTGGGCCTGGGCCTGGGCCTGGGCCTGGGCCTGGGCCCTGGGCCTGGGCCTGGGCCTGGGCCTGGGCCTGGGCCTGGGCCTGGGCCCTGGGCCTGGGCCTGGGCCTGGGCCTGGGCCTGGGCCTGGGCCTGGCCCTGGGCCTGGGCCTGGGCCTGGGCCTGGGCCTGGGCCTGGGCCTGGGCCTGGGCCTGGGCCTGGCCCTGGGCCTGGGCCTGGGCCTGGGCCTGGGCCTGGGCCTGGGCCTGGGCCTGGGCCTGGGCCTGGGCCTGGGCCTGGGCCCTGGGCCTGGGCCTGGGCCTGGGCCTGGGCCTGGGCCTGGGCCTGGGCCTGGGCCTGGGCCTGGGCCTGGGCCTGGGCCTGGGCCTGGGCCTGGGCCTGGGCCTGGGCCTGGGCCTGGGCCTGGGCCTGGGCCTGGGCCTGGGCCTGGGCCTGGGCCTGGGCCTGGGCCTGGGCCTGGGCCTGGGCCTGGGCCTGGGCCTGGGCCTGGGGCCTGGGCCTGGGCCTGGGCCTGGGCCTGGGCCTGGGCCTGGGCCTGGGCCTGGGCCTGGGCCTGGGCCTGGGCCTGGGCCTGGGCCTGGGCCTGGGCCTGGGCCTGGGCCTGGGCCTGGGCCTGGGCCTGGGCCTGGGCCTGGGCCTGGGCCTGGGCCTGGGCCTGGGCCTGGGCCTGGGCCTGGGCCTGGGCCTGGGCCTGGGCCTGGGCCTGGGCCTGGGCCTGGGCCTGGGCCTGGGCCTGGGCCTGGGCCTGGGCCTGGGCCTGGGCCTGGGCCTGGGCCTGGGCCTGGGCCTGGGCCTGGGCCTGGGCCTGGGCCTGGGCCTGGGCCTGGGCCTGGGCCTGGGCCTGGGCCTGGGCCTGGGCCTGGGCCTGGGCCTGGGCCTGGGCCTGGGCCTGGGCCTGGGCCTGGGCCTGGGCCTGGGCCTGGGCCTGGGCCTGGGCCTGGGCCTGGGCCTGGGCCTGGGCCTGGGCCTGGGCCTGGGCCTGGGCCTGGGCCTGGGCCTGGGCCTGGGCCTGGGCCTGGGCCTGGGCCTGGGCCTGGGCCTGGGCCTGGGCCTGGGCCCTGGGCCTGGGCCTGGGCCTGGGCCTGGGCCTGGGCCTGGGCCTGGGCCTGGGCCTGGGCCTGGGCCTGGGCCTGGGCCTGGGCCTGGGCCTGGGCCTGGGCCTGGGCCTGGGCCTGGGCCTGGGCCTGGGCCTGGGCCTGGGCCTGGGCCTGGGCCTGGGCCTGGGCCTGGGCCTGGGCCTGGGCCTGGGCCTGGGCCTGGGCCTGGGCCTGGGCCTGGGCCTGGGCCTGGGCCTGGGCCTGGGCCTGGGCCTGGGCCTGGGCCTGGGCCTGGGCCTGGGCCTGGGCCTGGGCCTGGGCCTGGGCCTGGGCCTGGGCCTGGGCCTGGGCCTGGGCCTGGGCCTGGGCCTGGGCCTGGGCCTGGGCCTGGGCCTGGGCCTGGGCCTGGGCCTGGGCCTGGGCCTGGGCCTGGGCCTGGGGGCCTGGGCCTGGGCCTGGGCCTGGGCCTGGGCCTGGGCCTGGGCCCTGGGCCTGGGCCTGGGCCTGGGCCTGGGCCTGGGCCTGGGCCTGGGCCTGGGCCTGGGCCTGGGCCTGGGCCTGGGCCTGGGCCTGGGCCTGGGCCTGGGCCTGGGCCTGGGCCTGGGCCTGGGCCTGGGCCTGGGCCTGGGCCTGGGCCTGGGCCTGGGCCTGGGCCTGGGCCTGGGCCTGGGCCTGGGCCTGGGCCTGGGCCTGGGCCTGGGCCTGGGCCTGGGCCTGGGCCTGGGCCTGGGCCTGGGCCTGGGCCTGGGCCTGGGCCTGGGCCTGGGCCTGGGCCTGGGCCTGGGCCTGGGCCTGGGCCTGGGCCTGGGCCTGGGCCTGGGCCTGGGCCTGGGCCTGGGCCTGGGCCTGGGCCTGGGCCTGGGCCTGGGCCTGGGCCTGGGCCTGGGCCTGGGCCTGGGCCTGGGCCTGGGCCTGGGCCTGGGCCTGGGCCTGGGCCTGGGCCTGGGCCTGGGCCTGGGCCTGGGCCTGGGCCTGGGCCTGGGCCTGGGCCTGGGCCTGGGCCTGGGCCTGGGCCTGGGCCTGGGCCTGGGCCTGGGCCTGGGCCTGGGCCTGGGCCTGGGCCTGGGCCTGGGCCTGGGCCTGGGCCTGGGCCTGGGCCTGGGCCTGGGCCTGGGCCTGGGCCTGGGCCTGGGCCTGGGCCTGGGCCTGGGCCTGGGCCTGGGCCTGGGCCTGGGCCTGGGCCTGGGCCTGGGCCTGGGCCTGGGCCTGGGCCTGGGCCTGGGCCTGGGCCTGGGCCTGGGCCTGGGCCTGGGCCTGGGCCTGGGCCTGGGCCTGGGCCTGGGCCTGGGCCTGGGCCTGGGCCTGGGCCTGGGCCTGGGCCTGGGCCTGGGCCTGGGCCTGGGCCTGGGCCTGGGCCTGGGCCTGGGCCTGGGCCTGGGCCTGGGCCTGGGCCTGGGCCTGGGCCTGGGCCTGGGCCTGGGCCTGGGCCTGGGCCTGGGCCTGGGCCTGGGCCTGGGCCTGGGCCTGGGCCTGGGCCTGGGCCTGGGCCTGGGCCTGGGCCTGGGCCTGGGCCTGGGCCTGGGCCTGGGCCTGGGCCTGGGCCTGGGCCTGGGCCTGGGCCTGGGCCTGGGCCTGGGCCTGGGCCTGGGCCTGGGCCTGGGCCTGGGCCTGGGCCTGGGCCTGGGCCTGGGCCTGGGCCTGGGCCTGGGCCTGGGCCTGGGCCTGGGCCTGGGCCTGGGCCTGGGCCTGGGCCTGGGCCTGGGCCTGGGCCTGGGCCTGGGCCTGGGCCTGGGCCTGGGCCTGGGCCTGGGCCTGGGCCTGGGCCTGGGCCTGGGCCTGGGCCTGGGCCTGGGCCTGGGCCTGGGCCTGGGCCTGGGCCTGGGCCTGGGCCTGGGCCTGGGCCTGGGCCTGGGCCTGGGCCTGGGCCTGGGCCTGGGCCTGGGCCTGGGCCTGGGCCTGGGCCTGGGCCTGGGCCTGGGCCTGGGCCTGGGCCTGGGCCTGGGCCTGGGCCTGGGCCTGGGCCTGGGCCTGGGCCTGGGCCTGGGCCTGGGCCTGGGCCTGGGCCTGGGCCTGGGCCTGGGCCTGGGCCTGGGCCTGGGCCTGGGCCTGGGCCTGGGCCTGGGCCTGGGCCTGGGCCTGGGCCTGGGCCTGGGCCTGGGCCTGGGCCTGGGCCTGGGCCTGGGCCTGGGCCTGGGCCTGGGCCTGGGCCTGGGCCTGGGCCTGGGCCTGGGCCTGGGCCTGGGCCTGGGCCTGGGCCTGGGCCTGGGCCTGGGCCTGGGCCTGGGCCTGGGCCTGGGCCTGGGCCTGGGCCTGGGCCTGGGCCTGGGCCTGGGCCTGGGCCTGGGCCTGGGCCTGGGCCTGGGCCTGGGCCTGGGCCTGGGCCTGGGCCTGGGCCTGGGCCTGGGCCTGGGCCTGGGCCTGGGCCTGGGCCTGGGCCTGGGCCTGGGCCTGGGCCTGGGCCTGGGCCTGGGCCTGGGCCTGGGCCTGGGCCTGGGCCTGGGCCTGGGCCTGGGGGCCTGGGCCTGGGCCTGGGCCTGGGCCTGGGCCTGGGCCTGGGCCTGGGCCTGGGCCTGGGCCTGGGCCTGGGCCTGGGCCTGGGCCTGGGCCTGGGCCTGGGCCTGGGCCTGGGCCTGGGCCTGGGCCTGGGCCTGGGCCTGGGCCTGGGCCTGGGCCTGGGCCTGGGCCTGGGCCTGGGCCTGGGCCTGGGCCTGGGCCTGGGCCTGGGCCTGGGCCTGGGCCTGGGCCTGGGCCTGGGCCTGGGCCTGGGCCTGGGCCTGGGCCTGGGCCTGGGCCTGGGCCTGGGCCTGGGCCTGGGCCTGGGCCTGGGCCTGGGCCTGGGCCTGAGCCTGGGCCTGGGCCTGGGCCTGGGCCTGGGCCTGGGCCTGGGCCTGGGCCTGGGCCTGGGCCTGGGCCTGGGCCTGGGCCTGGGCCTGGGCCTGGGCCTGGGCCTGGCCTGGGCCTGGGCCTGGGCCTGGGCCTGGGCCTGGGCCTGGGCCTGGGCCTGGGCCTGGGCCTGGGCCTGGGCCTGGGCCTGGGCCTGGGCCTGGGCCTGGGCCTGGGCCTGGGCCTGGGCCTGGGCCTGGGCCTGGGCCTGGGCCTGGGCCTGGGCCTGGGCCTGGGCCTGGGCCTGGGCCTGGGCCTGGGCCTGGGCCTGGGCCTGGGCCTGGGCCTGGGCCTGGGCCTGGGCCTGGGCCTGGGCCTGGGCCTGGGCCTGGGCCTGGGCCTGGGCCTGGGCCTGGGCCTGGGCCTGGGCCTGGGCCTGGGCCTGGGCCTGGGCCTGGGCCTGGGCCTGGGCCTGGGCCTGGGCCTGGGCCTGGGCCTGGGCCTGGGCCTGGGCCTGGGCCTGGGCCTGGGCCTGGGCCTGGGCCTGGGCCTGGGCCTGGGCCTGGGCCTGGGCCTGGGCCTGGGCCTGGGCCTGGGCCTGGGCCTGGGCCTGGGCCTGGGCCTGGGCCTGGGCCTGGGCCTGGGCCTGGGCCTGGGCCTGGGCCTGGGCCTGGGCCTGGGCCTGGGCCTGGGCCTGGGCCTGGGCCTGGGCCTGGGCCTGGGCCTGGGCCTGGGC